>CM075818.1:9467317-9828390 GCA_037975025.1 Excoecaria agallocha | reverse complement strand
GGTACATGTTAAAATATACACTTACTCATTATAGGATTACATATATAAAATTAATCTTGCATATAACAATCATGTACATATAAGTTTAATCCCATATATATATTAGATATCTTTATCAATAATCCCTTACCTATGTACGTGTATGAATATATATATATATATAACCCTTTATTAATAGTCATATCACATGCCATATTCAATTCATTGTCTATTCACATAGACACAAATTTAACCCAACTATATATATATAAAAAAACATAATGTAAGATACATTTAAATTCTGCATAGGACAACATTCTGGACCCAAATTATTAGCCACTTATGATTTTGAAAACGTCATTTTTAGGCTAAATTATGTTCAAAAAATTTAATCCCCTAAGTATCTAGTTTCTAAATCATCAAAATTTACCTTAATATCTTGTCTATAGCTCGAGATTTTTGAGAATAACTATAGGCTGTTCATAAAACCAAAATAGTGTTTGTTACCACTTATAAAGATTTTTAGAATAAATTGAACAAGGAATTAGACCAACATTTCTTCATACAATTTATACGTCCATAACTCTAGTTTTACCAGAATTTTACTTTGTAGCATTTTAACAACTCTACCAAGAGTTATGCTTAATTTACTAAGGTCTATTCCTTAATAGTACATCCAGTCCCTACGAATTTCAAGTCAACATTTGACATGCTTGCATACATTTTTAATTCATACTTCCTACATAAAAAATGTGTATTTTGGAGTATATTTTGCATAGGAATTAACCACATGTCATTCTGATCATTCTACACACAGATATCTCAAATTTACCACAAACTATGCCAAAACCGCAATTAACTGTTCACCTAACATTCAATAAATCATACAAATTATTTAGAGGAAGAATTAAGGCTAGGTTCCTTCTACAATCTTGTAGGTATATGCCTTTTGTATCTTTAGAAATTCGAATGGTTACAATTAAGGATTTTTATTTTAACTTATGCTAAAATTTCAGTCACTAGGTCAGTGGATTCATATTATCTCTTCATGCACACTTCTTAGATTGTATTCTCTTTTTAATTACTCAAAATTCAAGTCAATCACAACATGTTTACACCAAACACATCCACAAGCATTTAGGAAGACTCTAATCCCATACCTATGGCCGAAATTCCATTTACCTTTAATCTCTTGCCACACCTTTTCCTTTGATCTTTCTACTCTCCTCTTCTCCTTTACAACCAACATCATCATTAAATTAAAAATTCCAACACCATACTCAACCATTACTTCAACAAATTAAGAAAGAGAAAAAAAATAAGAAGATGCAAATTAATTGAGATTGTTATCTTAATTTTGTTACACAAATACTCTTGATTAACCAACATATACAAATTCCTCTTCAAGATCACTTAGAGAATTTAACTTTGGATTTTAGAGTAGAGAGAAGAAAATTTCTGAATTTTCTTCTAGAAAATTCGACCCACTCTCCTCTCTCTCCTAAATGTTGTCTTTTAATAATATCAAGGGATAATTCCCTTTCTAGTTCTTTAACTTTTTATATGTCCTACATTTAACCCTCACCTTTTTGCACGTTATAAATTGACCCCTCCATTCAATCCTTCTCTTAAATCAACCTCTGCATTTATTCTTTCTCTTAATTTAACCTCTTAGTTTATTCTTCTATTCAAAATTGACCCCTAAAATTCTATAATTAAAAACTTACACCAAACTAATACTTTTTACTTCAATTATACCCTCAAAATAATATTAAATTATAATTTTAAATTTTATTTTCATGCAATTGATATAATAACAAAATAATTTATCACTTTTCCCATACTTTATATGAAATTCTCATTTTAATTTAATCTTAATCAAATAAAATCCTACTTAAATTATACAATTTTAATTAGGGTTATATTTGGGGCCTCAAAACGTATGTCCTATAGGTCGGGCTAAAGAAGTCAGTCCACTTGGCATTTTCTAATAGCCTGTCATCCTTCTATAATAAATTGAAGTCCTCTAGGAACTATCTAAATATTTACCCAATCACTTTCTACTAAACTTGACTCAGGGCTCTATATCTGGTAACCTACTCAGGCGTCATATATGCGACCAGTTGTCAAGGCTGAGGAAGTGTTGTCCTATGAGGCATCCTGCAAAATATTACATGTTAGCTCATGTTTAACTTAAGTCGTAGACAAATTAAAATGTTAGAGTTTATAAGAATTCACATATTTACATTTGATTTACACAAGGAACATTTAATGCACTTGTATTTCTAACAATCATGCATGAAAACAAAAAAAAAATTCATTGCACACTGTACGAAAAATTAAATTAAATTTTTGCAGCATTTTGGCTAGAAATGAGGCTTCTCCCTTACACAGAAGACATATTCAAATAACACACAAGTTGTCATAGTCACATACAGTATATTTCACATTTTTGAAGGAAATTTGATAAAATTTTGGCAGCATTTTGGCTAGGAATGTGATTACCCCTTGTTCAAAAGACACATTAAAAGCAATGGCAACATAATACATGCCCTCAGGGCCACCAGACAACATGGATATCAATATTCATGCCTTATGAGAATGATAAAAATAAGACAAAAATTCAATAGCATTTTGGCTAGGAATAACACTGCTTTCTGTATAAATATCACATTTAAAAGCAAACAACAAGCCACAGGCCATTAAGGCCACCAAACAACACAAATTCGAAGAATTCATGCTAGGTGAAATAGTAAAGAAAAAAAAAATGCCTCTAAAAATTGAAAGATTATATACATTACTGCCTAGAGATAAAATGCTACATGTTCTATATACTTATACATAAGGCATTTTATAGTACACAGTGACATGCCAGAAAGGTTTGGTATTTACTCTATGTTACTTACACTAAAGACATTATTTATTTTCAAACTAAAAACATAGTATAACAACAAAAATACATTAAATATAAACACAACAGAAAGTGCCCCTGCCTATCCCGCCTAAAGGTAAAGTTTTCTAGCCTAAGCTACATTCTAACTTAAGAGAATAATAAAAGAAAAGGATAAAAATACAAAATTATTAGATTGCACTTACTTTGAAAGAATAGATAGAAACAAGATAGAAAAGTAGAAAATCTAGGCTCCTTAAAGTGTGCATAACTTATAAGAGTCCATAAGCATAAACGGATTGAGAATCGAATAGAGGACGGAGGAAAAAAGCTTGAAAAACCGTTGAGAGGATTCGTTCGCTGGAAAGTATGGAGTTTGAATAGAATAATGAAGGAAATGGCCTTTACATGGCTGGAATGAGCAAGGGACGGGAAGCCCATCTTTCACCTGGCGACAAATGGGACGGACAAGGTGTTTGTCTCTTAGGCCAAAAAGACCATTTTGCTCCTAATTTTTTTCTCTTATTTTTCACATTTTAACACCATTTTCTTTGATTTTTTTTACTTTTTTTTAATTCTTTATCCATCTAAAATTAATTTACAATACTACTAACATTCTTTTTATGAGTGTCAATATTTTTTTACAAGATTCATAGATTTTAATTACATTTTACTTCATACAAGTGTCCAAAAGTTTAAAATACCTCTTGAAATTAATCGTTTCTCTATGGAATATTGATTTTTATGTTCTTGACATTCCAAATCCTCCAAGCTTGGACATCTAGAGCATCGATCCTTTTCAATCACTTGTAAAATGTAAATAAAGGCAAATGCTCTAATATATATGTGCAATGCATGAGACATGTAAAAATGTGACTTTTTGCCTTTTAGAGGTGAGGGACAGGCATCTTGTGCCTCACTCTAAGTGAGGGATGGCTGTCCCTCATCACTTTCTATAAATAGTGCCTTTTTCCTTGGATTATTTGCCTTTGACTTTTTAACTTTTAGGAATCTTTCATTAGGTACTCTTCTCTCTCTTCCTTTCGTGTCTTTTCTCACTTATGTTTCCTTTAATTATTTATTTTCTCTCATCATTCCTGCACCTTAGATTGCTTAAAAAATCACATAACCATGACTACTAGACTTGCAAAATTACATTGGTTACTAGATGACCCAAAAACCTTGGAGGACCCCCTTTTAGCCCTATATTCAATTTTGACATTTCTGATAAGATTCTCTTTATATAAATACCTTTTGTCTACTGCACTTCAATTTTGGGACCCTAGGTTTCATGTATTGTGATTCACTCACTAGGAGTTGTGTCCTTTATTAGAAGAATTTGTTGCCATGGTAGGTGTTAGGTTTAATCTCAATGTCTAACAATGCTTGCCTTCTCCTATGGTCGCTTATCCTTGAGAGGTGGTCCATGCCCTAGGAGTTCTTCCATCTGAGGCTAAGGGTTTAGTGCCTCATGGGGAGACCTTTTCACTAGAGTGGCTGATAGATGTGTTGATTGATTTTGATGATGTTCCCACTTTTCATTCTTGTGTGGTACTACTTTGCTGCCTCTCTCAATATTTATTGATGCATGTTTCCAATCTCATAACTGCAGATTAATGGTTGTTTGATGTGGTTGATGGCATACGCTGGGGGCATAATGCATTTCCCATGATTGTGGCAAAGACTATTATAGACTTGGATGACTTTCATCATAGGTCTTCTACTCAGTGCGGTTCTTTTCCATTTTTGATAGGTAGTCCTTTGCTCTTTTAGGCATGTCCTTATTATTATTTTAAAGGTAGCACACCCATTATGGTTTTCCATACTAGCTTTTCTTATTTGAAATGCGTGTCCTTTTGGATTTTCACACATTTCCATGCCTTTCTTTTGCCTGAGATAAACCCAACTCACCTTAGCAGCTTGTTTCCCTTTTTTTTAGGTATAGCTTCATGGGAAGTTCCAGCTATTATTTGAGTCTCCTCCTTGAGTTAGAGCTATATGGATCTACCCTATAAGGCTTGTCACAACTAGGCATCTTCAATGCAAGTTCTAGTTAGTTCAGGACACAATTGATTTGCTCGATCATTCCATAGATGATGATATCAAGTTCAGATGTCCCTGCTTGCTTCCTGCCTCTGTTGTCAAAGATAGAGAGTCTAGATGCATCCCTCTCTATAGACTTTATCGAGCCACCATATATGTTTTTGCTTGTTGCATTCGCCAATTTGGGGGTAGGCAAGACATTATTTGGCAACCTTTGGGCTTTCATGGAGGCATCCTTACTGCTTACTTTGTGATAGAATATTATCAGAGGATCTAGACTCAGCTTCCTGTGAGGACCATTATTTCTATCGTGGGTGCTTGTGATTTCACTACCTTTAACTCATATAAATGGTGGGTCACTAGTCCAGTTGTCAACAACAAACTTTCTCACTTGCAGCACCTGGATGGAGAGAGAGATATGATACTCATAGATTAGATAAGAAACTTTCATAAATGATGTTTTTGCTTTTATTGAACATATGACAGAAAATGTTACTTTTAGATACTCAGATGACATTTATGGATACATGTATGACATTTCATTTCTGATTTAAGTTCATATAATCAGTATTTGACTTTGTCTCAATGACACATATTATTTAATCTCGAAATGAAAATTTACGAGCACCATAACTCCTATCATTAATTAGCCCTCTCGGCTTTTCTTGATTGATTATTTTCTCTTAGCCTCTAATTTTTGTCAGGGTACCTTATTTTATTTTCACCCTAGTGAGCTGCATAATTTTAGAAAGGTCGTCTTTTTTTTATTTTCGACCTATTGGGCGTTTATTCTCTTTTTTTTTTTTAGTCTTCAGCCATGGAACCTTGTCAATCTATCAACATTTATAGGTTCTCAAAACTCATTGCCATCACTATCTGACAAAATAGTAGCGCCTTCGGATAACAACTTCTTAAGCATAAATGGTCCTTCCCTTGTGAGCTTGAATTTGCCTCGAATTTTTGGTATCCCCGTTCTTATTTGTTTGAACACTAAGTTGCCTTACTTCAGAGGGTGTTTCCTAACTTTCCTTCTAAATGAATAGGCCAACATCTTTTTATAAACTTTATTGTGATAATATGCTCTCATTCTTTCCCCATCAAGCAAATTAAGCTGTAATATTCTTTGCCTAGCCCATTCTATTTTTGGTATCTCAGCCTATAGAAGTACTCTCAAAGATTGATTTTTAATTTCTACCGATAATACTACTTCTATTCCATGGACTAGAGAGAATAGAGTGGGTCTTATTGAAGTTCTGGTTGTGGTCCTATAACCCCATAATGAAAAAGGTAACTTATCGGCCTAATCTTTATAAGTCCACACCATCTTAGCCAAGATTCTCTTTACATTCTTATTAGGTGCTTCAACTGCTCTGTTTGTTTGAAGTTTGTAAGGCGAAGACTTGTGATGTTGAACCCTATATCTAATAAGCATTTGTCTTGTTTCACCTGAAAACTATAAGCTATTGTCAAAAACCACATGATGAGGCAAACTATATCTATTTATCAAGCTTTTCTCGATGAACTTGGCCATATCCCGTGCATATATCTTTTTAAAGGATTCAGCTTTTACCCACTTAGTGAAATAATCAATGGCTGCTATGATGATGTGGACTTACAAGGATCATTCCTATAATGTCTATTCCCTATGCAAAAAATGGCCACTGCAATGTGAGGTTACACAATTTAGAAACGGGCAAATGTCTCAAATCTACATACTGTTGGCATAATTAGCACTCCTTCACATACTTAGACCAATCAGCATCCATCATGAGCCAAAAAGAAGGCCTGTCTCACAATCTTCTTTTCCAAGGCTAACCTATTCATATGGGCCCTATATACTTCCGCATGTACCTATTTTATTACTTTCTTTGCTTCCTTCTCATCCAAACATGTCAGTTGGACTCCATCAAGCTGTCTTTTATAAAGCAACCCTCCTACAATAATGAACTTAGTTGACAGCTTATGAATCATTTTCTAATCCTTTTCAATTACTTCCTTAAGGAACACCAACTTTTCTAAGTAACTATGAAAATCATAACACCAAGGCTATCTATCATCTACTTCAATATCCATGATATGTTCCTTTTCAAAACATAGCTTATCAAAACTCGAGACTAACATGGGTTTCATAATTACTCCCTTCGAATTGTCCCATATAGACACCAAGTTAGCTAAGGCATTTGCCAATTGATTTTCTTCTCTAAGCACGTATCCAAACGTGCAAACCTTAAACTAACTACTCAAATCCTTTAGGTATATGAGATAAGGAAACAAACATCCTTTCTTCACTAACCATTCACCCCTTACATGGTAAATCACCAAGGATGAATCTCCAAACACTTCTATAGATTTTGCCCCTATAGCCAGTAAAGCTTTTAACTTGAAAAACCAAGCTTTGTACTTCACTTCATTGTTCGTGGCCTTATATCTCAACTTTTTAGCTAATGACATCCTTTCTCCATCTAGGGTACCTGAGATCACTCCTGCTTCTGCTCTTTTATTATTCACAGTTCCGTTGAAGTACATATACCAACCTTGGACTATTATAGTTGCTATGTTCTCATCAGGGAATTCATAAGCCATCTTTTCACCATCTAAAGGCTCATCAACTAGGAATTATGTCATAATTCTTCCCTTAATGGTTTTCCTAGTGATGTTTTCTATGTCAAATTCCCACAAGATGATCAACCATCTTCCCATCTTTTCTAATAATGAAGGGGCTTTTTGTAGGTACCTAAGGGGATTCTTCTTAGCTACAACTTGTACCCTATCAGAATGGAAGTAGTGTCTCAACTTATTTGATACCCATATGATTATTAGACAGTTCTTTACAACTTTTATGTATTTCACCTCATAAAAGAGAAATTTCTTATTAAGGTAGTATATTGTATACTCAATCCCGAAATCATCCTCTTATGGAATCATAGCCCCCACTGAACTATCTTTTATTACTAGGTATAAAACCAGAGGTTTACCTTTCTGAGGTGGTCTCAACACTGGTGGATGTAATAGGTACTCCTTGATGGCATTGAATGTTTTCTAACAATCCTCATTCCAAACTACGGGCTAATCTTTCCTGAGTAGCTTGAAGATCAGCTCACAAATCGAGGTTAACTTGGCGATAAACCTATTTATGTACTGAATCTTGCCCAAGAACCCTCTGACTTCTTTTTCCTTTTTGGGTATTAGCATTTCTCTAATAGCCTTTCCTTTGTTGGGATCTACCTCTATACCTCCTGACTTATGAGATGACCTAAAAGCTTACCTAAAGTAACCCTAAATATGCACTTCGTTGCATTGAGGTGGAGATTGTACTTGCTAATCTTCTGAAAAAACTTCTTTAATGCCTTGAAGTGGCCTTCCATAGTAACTGACTTGATCATCATGTCCTTTATATACACCTCTACTTCCTTGTGGATCAAATCATCTAAGATCTTGGTAGCCATTCTTTGATAGGTAGCACTTTCATTTTTTAATTCCAAAAGGGATGACCCCTTAAGCATGTGTCCCCCACTCAGTTATGAAAGTTGTTTTGATCCTATCAACTATTTTGTTGAGAATCTCACTATACCCTACATATCTATCCACAAAAATGTATATGGCACAAGAGGTTGCACTATCAATCAGAACATCTATGTGAGGCAAGGGAAAATCATCCTTTGGATAGGCTTTGTTTTGGTCTCTATAATCCACACAGACTTTTACCCTTCTATCTTTCTTTGCTATAAGGGACTACATATGCTAACCATATGGGGTACTGAACTTCCTCTAAGAACTTAGACTCTATTTGCTTTCTGACTTCTTCCTTAACTTTCTTAGCCCATTTCAGCCTAAGTCTTTTGAGCTTTTATTTCACTAGTTTGTAACTCAGGTATGTTGGAATGACATGTTAACTGATTTCTAGGTCTATTCCTGGCATGTCTTCATAGGTTTAGGCAAAGACTTTTTCATATTTTTTGAATATTTTCTAAAATTTTTCTCTATCTTTAGGAGTTATATCTAATGCCAATAAGATTTCTTTTGGTTTTTCTTTAGTTTAGAAATTGAATGAACATGTGTTTGTTGAGTTAATGTCAAGTATAAATGCTTTATGATCATAATCATTCATATTGAAATTAGAAGAAACACCACACAAGCAAGCAAAATTATTCATCTTATTAATGTAATCAAACGAGTAAACATTGTTCTCATCAAATAGTTCAGGAACATAAATAGCATGAATAAAAGTGTCTTCTTCAATCTTGTTAGCATCAGATTCCTCTCTAGCCTCTAGTTCAGCTTTGGGTGGTTCGTCAATCTGTGTCTTCTCTTTGCCTTTTAGTTTAGTAGAAATCAACTTCTCTATCATAACTTCCTTTATTGCTTCTTTATCCTAGGCTGAATGGTACAACATAATCTCCTAATCTTAGAAACATTTAACTGGTTTGATGATTCCTTATTCCCAATCAAAGACATCATTAAACAGCTCAAATCTTATCACTAGCTCACCCCCTACCATTTGAGCTATATTCACCCACAATAAAGGCACAGGCTTGAAGTTGGTACAAAACTCTAAGAAATATGAGGAATTCCTTTCACTACTTCCTTCTCTTTTCCCTTCTTACCAGAGCATGCAAAGGCTTGCACTTTTTTATCCTTCTAACCCTTCACAGCTACAACAATCTGAGGTCATTAAGAATTATTTCTTAAACCAACACTAGGCTGGAAATTCATCCTTTTAAGTATATTGATCACTTGAGGTCTATTGAAAAGGCTACACTCATTTTTTTATCTTTAATGACTGCCATATGAAACCCATTGAATGGCTATTTGGCTATTTCGAGTATAGATATTGGGTTCTCCCTTATTGCTTTGATAGTGACTACTTAACCATTATAGGGAATCTTAATCATCTGATGCAATGTGGAGGGTACTCCTCCTAACTTATGAAATCGGTCTCCTGAGGAGTACAAAGAAGTTTGTTAGGATAGGCAAAACCACAAAATCAGCTTCAGTTTTAATAGGTCTCTTCTTCACCACAACCTTAAATGCCTCAACTACTTGCCTTTTTAAGTTTTCATATTTAGAAATGGTCAGATCAGACTTTCTTAGCATATTCTCATTCAATTCAAAAGCTAGAAATTGCCACTAAAAGGCGAACATTAACAAAAAAACCCATCATCTATCATTACACAAGTTGTGTGCTACCCGTTAACTTAAGCTTTAATGTAAAGGGGATAATTATGATTTCTTCCTTCTGTGAGCAAGTCAACAATATAGTACACCACATTCTCCTTGGTTCCTCCCCTAACAAAATCTAGCAACTCAAAAGGTGAGATAGTGGTAGCAACACTAGCTTCGCTAAAGGCCTCTACTATTTTCTATCTATGCAAAAGAGATTTCCTCAACAAATTCCAGATACATATATGAGCTTGTGTCTTCTTTAACTGCTTGATTATCTAATCATTGTCAATTTGTTTCTTTATGGGCACTGCAGTAGAAGTTGGCTACCTTTCGATCTCTCGGGCTACTCTCCCACTCCTTGTGATAGCTTTTACTTCCTTTTCTTTTTACGACTCCCCTTCATCCTCAGTAGCCAAACTCTAGATATCAATAGGGACCAAAACTCCCTTATCATCACTCTCCATAGGGGTATCCCAATAGTCACTCATAGAAACTGGTCAATTTTCCTCAACTAGCTTTGTTACTTTTAGGGTGGAGTAAGTAACGGCTAAGTACTCATTCCCATACAAATCCTTCATCACATACAACTCAGGTAAGCTAGAACTGTTCATGTACACTGGTGGGGGCACGTCATTATATCCTCCCTTCTTCTTCTTATCACTCTTTTTAGGTTTGAGATCTATTGGCTATCTATCAGATCCTAGATCTTGTTCCTCAGAGTACAATAATAATAAGTCAAATGCCCTATGTGTTGGTGGAATGCACAGTACCGATTCTCCTTAAGGTAGGGGAGCCCCTGACTCTTTGCAGGCCTTAACGGTAATAGCTGAGGCTTCCCTTCTTTAACCAACCTATTCAACACCCATGATAGTGATTTTCCTAATTTGGAATAATGCCTCATTTGGTTAGCCTCTGTAGCGGATACCTTTATAGTCTTTTCAGTTTTGTTCTACCCACTACTATTCCTAATAGCCTTGTTATTGCCAAAATTCCTCCTTGCATTCTCACTAATCGCCCTTATGGGTAAACACTCCCCTTCGACTTTTATAGATGTATCATTCAAGGACTCCCAGTCTTTCAGCCTTTTCATTTTCAAACCATCTCTCAAGTATGGACTCTTATTCCGAATAACCAACCTAATCTGATTGGCTGTGTTAGGTTTCCTTTTAATTTCCATCACTCTATTCCTCCATCTTGTGAGATACTCATGGAAAGACTCATCATGCTTCTATTAGAGTAATTTAAGGTCTTTCAGGGTGACTTCCATTCTCGTACTGTAGTCATATTGCTTGAGAAGTTCCTGGATCAATAAATCCCAATCTCCTTTAGTTTTCCCGTCCAAACCATGGTACCAATCTAATGCAGGCCCAGTAAAACTCAAGTAAAAGTACTCCACCTTTTCTTTCTTGGAAAGGGTGATCCCTTTTATGATCAGCATGTAACACTTAATATGCACTAAAGGGTTTAAGGTACCATCAAATCTCAGTAAATCTAGCATTTTAAACCTTTGGGGCAATGGCTCATCTCCATCTGAATCCCTATCTTTAAGGTTCATTCCCCTACCTATAGATAATAGCCTAGATATGGCTTTTATCTTCTTCTCTATCTTCTTAAAAGCAGGATCATTAGCAATAGGACCCCTTATTTTCATATTCATCATCAGAGGGACATATTTCTCATCCTTTTCCTCTATAAAATCATCCTTGGGATCATGCCTCCTCTCCTTCCTAGGTGGATATCAAAGCAAAATAGTATTAGCTATAGCAGCATTCCCAACATGTGTCGTCTTTGCTATCTCATGAGTGGGTGATATAGGCTGAGTTATAGCGTTAGGTGCTGCTGAAGCCACAATTCCACCAATTATAGCTAACATCTTCTCCTTAAATTCCTATAGAGTCTATCCAATCTCTGGTCCAAATTATCCCTCACTATTGAAGGCCTAATAGGAGTGACATTTACCCTTTTCTTAAAAAATGGAAACCTCATTGTTGTGTCATCAGTAACTTTACCAATCTCATTTCCCTTTCTGGTCTCATTCACTTCATCATTTACCATTTCTAAACTTGTTTCCTAACTACTTTCTAATAACTTACTAAAACCCAACTCAAAGTTGACCTATGAACCCTAATAAAAACTTGAATCTAACCACAATATACTAGATATGGACCTTTAAACTAGGTGCTCATTTGACCCTCTAGACCACCTAGATAAGTGTATGATGGCTGCAACAATCAAAGGTTAGGAATGACGCATGATAAATGATTCATGGACATGGTATATACATTATGCATGAATGCAATGCATGATTTCGTTAAACATCAATCACAAACACACACAAGAATAAACAAAAGCCTTCTAACTTTATTACTCCCTCATAGGAGGTTATGCGATCTCTTTTCTAGGTAGACTTAACCCATGGGTTAACAGAGTATCCTATGGATACACATGGTGCACGACAAAAAATTAACAACATAACCTTTCTTAATTAAAAGCATAGGTGTATGGGTTTTAACCATTGTGTATTTTGACTAAGTCATCCAGATCGGGTTGGGCCTATTGGTGTATGATAGCCTTTGACTGGTACCCTTCTAATTCATTTAAGCTTGGTCAATACATAAGGGTCCATATACCAAGCAACAGTTTGTTATGGTTATACAACCTAGAGGAAGTTGTTATTTTCAATAAATGGGCTTGAGTCAAGGGTGGTGAAACTTTAGGGCTACCCAAGCATGGTCCCTACAAATAGGTCTAACTTATCACGAGTATAATGACCGGTGGGTCACCATTTTATATACCATTTGGTACTAGACTTGGGTTGGTGGGTATCCTTGGCACCTTTCTATATTGAGTGAATATAGGCATGCTTTAGGATAACATCGGGCTAAAAAGGGATGCCTAACTTAATTCTGAAGCTCTAAGATGAATGCAAAGAATGCAATTTAAAAAGGAGACAGGATTAATGAATAAAACCCAATTATAAAGAACTTAACAAAGATACCTTTCATAGCAAGGTCTCTTTAGTCCCTATTGGAGTCACCACTATAACACACATTGGAGCCTGCTTTATGTGTTTGGGTTTTCTCTTGGAGGCTCGCTTTTAGTTGTCGAGACCAAAAAAGGCTTGATTTTAATCATAATCTGGTCATTTCGTAATAAGAATGACTAAACCATAATTATTGCTAACGGTCAACCCATGAAGGTGCTTACTAGTGGGCTCAAAGAGCTAGGTTTCATGAGTTGCTACCTACCAAAATGTTAAGAATTAAATCTCAACCTTATTTTGATACCCAAACAAAGACTGGTGTTCGAGACATCCCTCTTATTAGGCATCTTGGTTAGGTGTTGTTTTATAATTGAGTTTTAGAATTGATCCTCTCTCTTCTCTCACACGATGTAAGCGATGGAATTTAAGTAAACATCCTATTCAAACAAGAATAAATAAATATTTGAAAAATAAAACCCTATATAAACTTATTATGGAAGCAAATTGTCCAAAAAAAATTATGAGTAAAGCAATGTACAAACATAAATTGGGACATTCATTTGGATTGGGAATATTGCTTCCTTCATACATATTTTTAAAAGACATTTATTACATTGTGTCGATTTTTTGGCTAAAAATTTGGACATTGGTCCGTCTTTTATAAAAAAACCCAATTCATTTGCTAAAAAACTCTTTCAATGCCTTTTAGTTTAACGTGTTTGGGAAAATCCTTTTTTACTAGCTATTACAACCCCAAAAATATTACATTTGAAAATAGCCATCAATAGTAGCAAAATAAGTAAATAAACAAAAAACACTATAAAAAATAAATAAAGATGTAAAATAATGATGTAACCAGGGAGATAGATGGTAACCAGGGTGGGAGCATAACTTCCTATGCAAAAAATCATATGTCCTCCACAGCCGTAGATATATCAATTACCCTAAAAAATCAAACAAACAAATTCATTAGCATTGATGATAAGATAATTACACACTTTATTCATACAAACAGACTAACTATATGTATAAAAATATGTGTACAAGAACAAAAATACACCAAATAGTGCATATTGTATGGAAAGAATAAATAATTTAAAAATACATAAAACCCTAAAAATGCATGGAAATTGCTATAAAAGCACCTCCATGGATGGCCAAAAAAGGTGAGGGATGACCATCTATGGAGTAAGGGATGGATAAGAGTAAGGGGCTGAGATGTCCCATTCCTCAAATGAGGAACGACCATCCTTCAACCCTTCTTCCCATTTGTAACCTCTAGAACAGGATAGAAAATACAAAATCAAGGAAAAAATACAGAGAATCACTCAAATAAATGTTTAACCCTAAATACACGATAACTAAGCACTAGACCATGCTAGGATACATTAGAAAACACTTAGACATGCATTACATTACACCAAAATTTTGGAATTATAGTATATATACATGGAAAAGAAAAATTTGTGTAACAACAATGGAGGAATCTTCATAGTTTAGCATACCTCTAGCATATTACATAAATTAGAAATGAATCTACTTTGATCAAACATGTATATTACTCATATTTAATATTATAAAAAATTAAATCAGTATTCAATAATTATAAAATCATATGAATGAATTGTAGAGAGAGAAAGTGAGAATAAGCCTAAAATATTATCCTCAGGAGATATTCTAACTCTATGAATTCTATAGTCTAGATCTCTGCTCCAAATTGTGCTTTTGGATTCTCAAAGAAAGTATGAAATTTGTTATGTGTATTTGAAGAAAATCTCTTGAGTAAAATCTTTAGAGAGAAAAAATTAGCTTTCTCTTTCTTTAATGGTTGCTCTCAAGAGAATAATAATCCCCTAAAAAGAAACCTTAGACTTTTTTTATAACTAAAGAAGCATTTTAATCCAATTACAACTCAAAAATTGCCTAAATCTTGGGATAAAATCCCCAAAATTTAACATCTCCTTTACAGACAACTTCCACTTTTTGAAAATAAAAAAAAAGTGGGAAAATCTAGGTTTCAAGCCATAGATGACCATCTGTCAATGAAGGACGATCGTCCCTCATCACTAGACCACTGTTCCCTAAAATACCCCGATTTACACTAAACTGAAGGGAAGGACCCACATACGGCCACCCCTCAGGTGATAGACGACCATCTATCACCACTATCAATATAGAATTAGGTTTTTCTATGTATTTTGTTAAAACACTCAAAAATATTTTGAAAGCATTTAGAAAATCATGAAAGTTTTTAAGAGAAAACAATAAATTCATGATCAGGCTTCGAGATCCGAACCCGCTATCAGTAATATTCTATTTCCTTATCATCGAGTAACCTTAATCTAGGCTACCTTGAGTCACGGTGTCTACAATTTGATTTTGAAATCGATAAAACTCTTCGTGCTTTGTACAGGGATTAAACACAACAACAAGAAAAGGAAGACCAAGGTTTAAATATCATGGTTGATCAAGATATGAATAATTTGAGTGATTTTGCTAATTCTAACATATTAGAGAGCTTTTTAGGAATTATGGCACCAATGATTACCAATAATCACTTCAAAGTCAAGCCAAGTATTATCCAAATGGTGCAAAATAACCAGTTTCGTAGTCTTCAAGGAAAAGATCCCTATGCCCACATATTGGCCTTTCTTAGTGTGTGTCAAACATTCAAGATCAATAAAGTGTTGGATGATGCAGTTTAGCTTAGGCTATTGTAATTTTCTATCATGGACAAAGCATAATTATGTCTTGCCAGTTTGACTAGTAAGTCCATCATAACATGGGATCAATTGACGTAAGCATTTCTTCATAAAGTACTTTCCACCCACAAAATGGCCAAGTTCAAAAATGAAATCACAACCTTTATACTACATCCAAGTGAGACAATCTATGAGGCTTAGGAAAGATTTAAGGAACACCAAAGGCAATGTCTTAATCATGGCTTGTTGAATTAGATGATTCCTCAAATCTTTTATAATGGTTCGATGGATGAGGATCACAACATAGTTAATACAGCCTTAAGTGGCATATGGAAGGACAAAACAGCTAAGGAAGTGGTTACTTTGCTTAAGGAACTTTCATCGCAAGGATACATGGGACATAAACCAACCATGGCTAAGGTAAGAGGAGTTTTAGAACTTGATACAATCAATTTATTAACACCAAGATAGATGCTCTCACCAAAATGGTAAGTAAATCCCAAGTTAATTTTATTGATAATTCAAGTGTTGCTTTTGAATTATGTGGAGGATCTCATTCCTATGTACAATGAGTTTTAGTGAGGAGACTAATTTTATTCAAGGGAGTTGTAATCAAATGAGAGGATTTAATTCCAATTCTTATAACCCTCAATAAAGAAACCACCCTAGATTTTTATGGTGAAATACTTCATCACAACTTAACCCTCCAAACAACCCTATGCCTAGAGCACAAAACCCACCCTGATTTCCTATGAAGCTACCTTTTAATCCTTTGTAACCAAAATCACATCTTGAAACCCTTATAGAATAATTCATCAACCAATAAACTACAACCAATAAACATAATGAGGAGCAATTTAAGCATGTTAATGTAAAGCTTGAGCAACTTACCACTTATAATAGAATCCTTGAAACCCAAATTGCCCAACAAGCTTCTTCTAATTCTTAACCTATGGGAAAGCTAACTAGCCCACTCGAGTTCCCACTTAAGGAGACTTGTCAAGCAATAACCTTGAGGAGTGGTAAAGAAGTTAAAAATAATGTGATGAAAAGTAAGCAAGTAGTTAATGAAGATGATCAGTTATGGGGTAAGTCTAATGATGTTAATGAGCATGTTATTAAAGACAGTAGTAACAATGTTGTGGAGCCTAATAATCATAAAAAGGAAAATGACCATTCTAATAAAAATGATGAACCTAAAGTGGATCTTAAGGCATATTATTTTCCTTAAAGGTTTATAAGGTGTAATTTGGATAAGCAATTTGGAAAGTTTCTAAATTATCTTAAGGTTATTGCAATTACAATTCCATCTATGGATGCTATTAGAGATATGCCATCATAAGGTAAGCATTTAAAAGATATTACTACACACAAGAGTAAATTAGAGGATTATAGCTTAGTTTTTTTAGTAGAAGAGTCTAAGGGTATGTACTATAAGTCTCCACTAAAGCAAAAGGACCCTAGTTGTTTCACGATTTCTTATGTTATTGGTGGGATTCCTTTCGATAACGCTCTTTGTGATGTAGGTGCTAGTGTGAGTCTTATGCCCTATTCTATTTATAAACAATTAGATCTAGGTGAACTTAAGCCTACTAACATGTGCTTATCTATGGCTAACAAATCTATCACTCATCCTCTTGGAATTATTGAGAATGTGCCCACAAAGGTAGGTAAATTTGGTATTCCATCTAATTTTGTTGTTTTAGACATGAAATGACTTAGCAATTCCAATATTATTTGGAAGACCTTTTTTAGTTATAGTTGGTGCCATCATTGACATGAAGAGAGGTAAAATCACTTTGGAGGTAAAAAAATGAAATTATAGAATTTGATGTTTTTAAGATGATGAGATCTTCACCTATTAAAAGTGCAAGTAGGATTGATTCTCTTAATATTATTGATGAGCGTGTTGATGATGTTTTACATGATTGTTTGAGGCAAGAGCCTATTGAGGCATATGCTAGAGAGGATGCTCAAGTGCATCAATTAGAGGCCAACTCATTCCCTTTTTGTTGACCCTCAAGGTTTGAACCCTTGAACAAGGATGATAACCTAAAGGACAATTCACAAAAGGAGGAATCAAAGTTAGAGCTGAAGCCTCTACCATAAAATTTAAGATATTTTTTTCATGACTCAAACTCTTAATTTCCTTTTATTGTTAATTCATCTTTGCCTAATGATAAAGTGAATGCTCTATATGATGTTTTGCTTAAGCTTAAGAATGTTATAGGTTATTCTATTAGTGATTTGATAGGGATTAGCCCTAAGATTTATATGTATAAAATCTTATTAGAAAATGATGCTAAGCTTTCCATTAATGGTCAAAGGCATTTAAATTCCACTCTTAAGGAAGTGATGAGGAAGGAAGTGATTAAGTTATTGGATAATGGAATCATTTACTCTATTCGTAATAGTAAGTGGGTAAGCCCCATTAAAGTCATTCCTAAAAAGGGAGGCTTAACGGTGGTTCATAATGAGTCTAATGATTTAATAACTACTAGAACTTTTATAGGATGGCATATATGCATTGATTATAGAAAGTTGAATAAGGCAACTAGGAAAGATCATTTTCCATTACCTTTTCTTAATCAAGTCTTAGAAAGGCTAGCTAATTTTTCATATTTTTACTATTTAGATGGTCTAAGTGGTTTTTATCAAATACATATTCATTCCGATGATCAAGCTAAAACTACATTTACATGTTCCTATGGTACTTTTGTATTTAGGCATATGCCTTTTGGTTTATGCAATGCTCTTACTACTTTTTCATACATGTATGTTTTCAATATTTAGTGATTTGTTTTGTGAATGTGTTGAAGTTTTTATGGATGATCTCAATGTTTATAGATCTAACTTTGACCATTATTTAGATAATTTTTTTAAAGTTCTTGATAGGTGTGTGGAGTTGGGTCGGGTGCTTAATTAGGAGAAATGTCACCTTAAGGCACAAAAGGGTATTATTTTTTGTCATTCTATCTCAAGTAAACAGATTGGAATTGATAGAGCAAAGATTGAGGTGATAGCTAACTTGCCACCTCCAAAGTGTGTAAAGGATATTAGAAATTTTCTTAGCCATGTGAGATTTTATATGAGATTTATCAAGGATTTTTGTAAGATAGCTAAGCAATTATGTAATCTACTTACGATGGATGCTGAGTTTGTATTTTATGAAGGTTGCCTTGATACCTTTGAGACATTAAAGGGAGCTCTTGTTTCAACACCTGTATTATAGCCACTTAATATTGGAAATTATCGGTTACATGCATCTCATACATAAGCGAAATTTAAAATTTTTAACCAATATATCTGATCTTGCCATAAATTTACAATATACATATTAATGAGAATAAGAAAAATCACCTTTGATTTTTGTTATACAGTTGATTTTCCTTCGCACTGGGTTGTCGAAAACCACAGTATCCAAAATCGAACACCTCGAATGAGTAATCCACACTAGAGAATGATAGAATGAACCAAAAATTAGTAAAAAACAGGGGCTGGCCAAAAACCCTAAAAGCTAGCTTTGGGAGTGGCGGCTAGGGTAGAGAGAAAAAGAGAAGAAACTTTTCTTAAGTGTTCACACACTCTTAACCCTAATTCCCCATCACTTAGATTTTTATAGTTAGGTTAAAAAATCCAACTTCATAATGGGATTAGGCTCTTTAAAATTGCTGGAGAATTATTATTTGGGCTTCTGGAATTATTTATAATTATTTGGGCTCAATTAAATCCAATTTAAGCCCTTTCATAAAAGACTATGCACAAAACCCACAAACTAGACCTTTTGTACATATACTTAGATTTAATTACCCAAATGAATTCCAAATCCAACCAAATTAAATATGTAGGCTCCATAACACTTGTGTAACATATTTAATTTATTTTGGTCCAAGAAATAGGCCTCTAAGGCCTTCTGTTTTGGAGTTGGCATGTGGCCCTTCTTTAGGAGGGCTTATGTGCCAACTTCACTTATTTGGGCCTTTATAATTCCTCCAATGGACCTATTAATTATTATATCAGCCCCATAACACTTATAGTTCAATAATAATCAATTATGAAATACATTATTTCAATTAGGTCCAATTTTATAGAACATATCAGAAAAGTTCTGCGAATAATTTTACTTGATCATAATTAATTAAACTCTTTAATTAATTATTCTCTTATTCACTTCTCTATCCCCATAATAATATCAAATATTATTATCCTTGTCATTTTACCATTGTATCCTTTTCTATATATGTGTGTGACCTATTGGGTTCCTATCCATGTTGGCTGTATAATATGTAATTGTGAGTTCCATTTAAAACTCACATGATTTAAACTTCTTTAAATCATTTTATCAATCCCTATTGATATTCTTGATACACTATTATACAAGTCATGATTGGCCTCTAGCTAGGCATTATGACTGTTAGTGTAAGCCCTAGCCACAATGCATTGTAACGAAACACTTGAAATTAATAAAATGAGGCATTTATTTTATCTATTGTATTCCTGTGCATATCAATTGATAGAACTATCCAAGAATGTTGTTTCAGTTTAAGTTATCATGTGTGAGGCACATGGTTGTAAGACCTTGAAACAAATGAGACTTCATTCTAAATATCCCTAGTCAGTCATTGTTATGGGAATAACAAATGAATTAAGACTAGTATGGTCTCTCTGATAAGTTAAGTTCTGTCTTACAGATCATAAGGACAAGAGTGTCAATCAGAGATCATAGATACATGTTTAGAACACGGTATCTGGATTAGATCCACTCATGAGAACACTACATGGTACAAGTCATAAGTGTTTCTCATATGCAAGTTTTGTATTGGAGTTCTTAGACCTGAAATCTCTATGAAACTCTTTATGAATTACTGTGTACTTTGACATACACCTAACGTGCTCGTAACAGAGTGACAAGTACGGGTATGATTGGGTATGCATTGATTCATGTTAGAGAGCATGAGAGAAGTGAAGGGATTACCCCTCTCGATATGAGAAAAAATATCATCGGCCACTTGATCAGTGAACTGAGAAGTGTATGGCCATACCGAGATGAAATAATGAGTAATCATTATTTATCTGAGAGTTCAGTGTCACTGGAATATCAAGAAAGGAATTAATATATATAAGGATGACTGGTTCCATGCCTTATATTAATTCTGATATTTATGGGTAAGGGACTATGCAAAATTGCATTAGGTCACTAAATGCCATATGCATTTTCATTTAATTTGGAATGCTATAATATCTTGCTAGAGAATATATATAGCCTTTGAATTAATTTATTAATTCATTGCCAACATTAAATGGACCTATAGGATCGCACACAAAGCATTGGGCTTAAAATATTTAAATTGTGTATTGGGAATTAATTTGGACTTTTATTTAAAGTGAAATTAATGCATAAAATGGGTAAACAGATTTTTGCCTAAAACAGCTAGCTGTTTTAGGCAAATCTGTAAAAACAGTTTTTTTAGCTGTTTTAGGCAAAACTGTCAAGGTGCGATTTTGCCTAAAACAGCTAGCTGTTTAGGCAAATCTGTTAAGCCACGATTTTGCCTAAAACAGCTAGCTGTTTTAGGCAAATCTGTGAAACGAGTTTTTTGCCTAAAACAGCAAATATATTGAACTGTCTTTTTGCCTAAAACAGCTTGCTGTTTTAGGCAAATCGGTTAACAGTTGGTCACGAGAGAAATTTGTTGGCATGTGCTAGGTTTAATTTCAATTGATTAATTATCTATGTATAATTAAGTTAATTGAGTATTAAATCCTAATTTGTATTTAATCAAAATATAATACTTGAGAGGGAATTAAAGTAGCCAAAATTCAAACTAAAATACTAGTTGAATTCGGCAACTGACCTTAAATAAGTAAGTTTGTTTTGATTAAATGACTAATGCCATTTGAATTTAAATTCTAATAGAATTTAAATTAAGATATATCTCTTAATTAGGAAGTGATGGAGGCTGAAATTAACACTTAATTTTTGGCACTCACACTTGACCTAAATTAAGTGATATATATTAATGAATTAAATGAATAAAATTGGATGCCGTTTTGCTATTTTTCTCTCTTGGCCGAAATACTCAAGGGGAAAGAATTCTTTCTTGTTCTCTTGTGTTCTCGGGCTGAAACAGTAACCTAAAGGAAGAACAAGATCAGATCTTGTGGCTTCAAATCATTCCCATTGCCGAATACACAATCATAGAGCTAGCACTCTTGATTTTAGGCCATCTTTGCAAGTGTGTGTGTGAGAATAGAGGGAGTGGCGTAAAGGCTGTTCCTTGGCATTGGTGGTGAAGATCTAAGGTGGACATATCCCTCTTGGTTGCTGGTCATCATCAAAATCAAGTTTTAAAGGCATCTAAAGTTGTAAGTTTAAAACTCTAAAATTGCATGTTTCGATTCTTGTCATGGAATTGTATGGCATGTATGATAAAAATTTTGTTTTTCCGCTGTGCTATCATCACATTCATACCATGTCATATTCCATCAATGACTACCCAAATGTTAGGAAAGTCAAGTGGTTTGACTATACCCTTCCATAGAAACAGTTACTGTGCAATTACTCCTTTCACCACTCTTATCTCAATTAGATTCTAAGTATGGATTTCTGTCAACTCATATAAATCTAATTATGTATGTTCTATTAATTTAACCATTATTCCTAAAATGCCCTTCATGGATCTCTATCCATCTTGGTATATTACTCTGGCCAAAGATTCTCCGAACAAGGAAATTATAGAATCATGCGAGATAACTTTCCTTACTAAATCTGGGATGGTGAATCCTTTGTCAATCACTCAACTATCTTCAAGTAGGTCATGATATACCCAATCTCCTAACTATGTTCACTCCTAGCTGGAAGTAATTAGTTATGGAGTCAAAATATAGCACTTGTTACTTAAGATAACTTTGGTGATCTCAAGTCTAAGGATACTTGCACAACCGCTATAAAGAGATTCCTCACTAACATAGATTTAATATCCATGTGAGAATTCTCTATACCGGTCTCCAATGAACTTGTTCTTCCAACAAGCATCCACATGTTAGCTTTGATTATCTTCCATAATCACAGTTATGAGAACCACTGCTTGAACCATTCAAGAAGCATAACATGTGCTAGTCTGTCCAAATTAACAATGCCCTATCTAGTTAATTCTACGACTGTGGATATTTAGATATTAACACATCTGCATGCAATAGACATCTCATATCATGAACACTTTCATGATTGCCTTTGCACCATGTTCATAATATCTAGGACTTTATTTATTAATTTAAGATTTACAAACTCATGTATTTAAACATAGCATTAATAAATGAATAATGCCTTTTATTAAGAATATAAACTCATACATATGAAATACATCCCTATTACATGGGCTCTAGGGCATACTCTCTAACACTTAATTGGGATGAACCATATGAGATTATATGTGATACAAGCAACTTTGCAATGGGGGTAGTTCTGGGGCAAAAGAAGGAAGGTAAAACTTATGTTATTTACAATACAAGTAAGTTGTTAGATGAAGCCCAAATCAATTACACCACAATAGAAGAAGAGTTATTAGTTATTGTCTATGCATTTGGCAAGTTTAGAGTTTATCTTATGGGGCAAAAAGTTATTGTATATTCAAATCATACTGCTTTCAAGTATCTTTTGAGCAAAAAAGATGTGAAGCCAAGGCTTTTAAGGTGGATTTTGATGCTTCAAGAGTTTGATTGGGAAGTTAGAGATAAGAAGGGAAGCAAGAATCTTATGGCAGATCACTTGTTAATATTAAATCAAGATGGACTAAAGAGGTATGATGATGGTGTACCTATTAATGAGACTTTTCATGGTGAACACCTTTTAAGTGTGGTGTCTAAAGATGTCCTTTGGTTTACAGATATTGCCCATTATCTATCAAATGGTATCCTTTCATATGGCTTGGATTATAATCAAAGAAAAAAGTTTTTGCATGATAGCAAGTTTTATTATTTGAAGGAGCCTTTGCTTTATAAGAGATGCACTAATTGTTTGATTAAAATATGCATTCCCCAAGATGAGGTTGAGGATGTTTTGAAACATTGTCATTCCATTGAGGTTGGTGGTCACTTTGGTGTTTCCAAGATAGCTTCTAAGGTACTTCAATTTGGTTTTTGGTGGTCTACTTTATTTAATAATGTTAGAAATTATATTCTTACAAGTGATATATGTCAAAGAATGGGTAATACAACAAGGAATAATGAGATGCCTTTGAAAGGGCTTTTAGAGGTAGAAATCTTTAACGTGTAAGGGATGGATTTCATGGGTCCTTTCCCTAGTTCTTTAAGATATAAGTATATATTGGTTATGGTGGATTATGACTCTAAATAGGTTAAAGCAATGCCTACTCTCACTATTATTGCCAAAGTGGTTAGGAAGAAGCTCAATAACATCATATTTCAAAAGTTTAGTACTCTTAGAGCTATTATTATGATATCATGTAAAATGTCTACCTTTTAGTATATGTTTTTCTCTTATTTATGTAGTTAAGTATGTAATATTATATGTATTTTTATATGTTTATATCCAATTTATGTGTTTTTGTTTGTTTTTAGGAAAAAGTTGGTAAAATGTGAAGAAAATGAAGAATCTGGTGAAGTTTCAAAGAAGAAGATCACGAGTGATGAAAAGGATCACGACTCGGACAAGAGATCATGAGATGAAAGGTAGCTCACGAGTAAAGTAGAGAAAAAGGGCTCACGACTCGGCAATGAAATCACGAGTCAAGAAAAGCTACACTAGTCGGCATCAGGCTCATAAGTCCAGAAGAATAGGACAACAGATCACGAGTCGTAAGGAGGCTCACGAGTCGGACAACGCACCTATTCCTCAAAAGTTATATCTTTTGCACCCGATCTTTCAGCCATACATCATGTCCTTTTAGAGCAACCTTTCGTGATTTCTTAAGGGACATATCTGTAGAGTCAAGCTCTATATATATGGGAGAAAAACTCTAAAAGAAGAAGGATGGAAAAAATTAAAGGATTCTTTTACTATTTTCTTAAGAACATTTTGAGTTGTTTTGGATATTTTTCATTTTACTTAGTTTTAGAGGATAACAAAAGAGCAAAGCCAGAGGAATAAAAGATTTATCAGAAGGTCAAAATAGGAAGTAAACCCTAGGGAGTGATGTTTTCTTGTCTCTTATTTCATTTTTATTGTAATTTTGTTTATGGCTAAGTTCTTTTGGTACATTATAACTATTTAATTTAAGTTGTTAGTCATCTACTTATTTTTGTCTAGTGAATGTTTATTCTCCTTATGTATGAAGTATGATTTAAGTTTATTTGAGTGCTTTGATTTGCTTATTATGCTTAATCACCATAATTAGCATGTTAGTCATTTAATTCACAATGAGAATTGGAATTATTTGATGGAAAAACAAATGAATTTACTTAAAGCATTAAATTCACTTAGAGATAAGGAATCCACTTTGAGGGGTTAAAGGATTGGCATAGAACTTCATAGTTTTTATTTATCTCTATAATGACATGAGAATGCTTATAGACTCTAAGTAAGAACATCTTTATTGACAATGAGAATTGCTTTAAAGAATCTTGGATAAATTCTCCATTCATACAATTGTTAATTAATTCAAAGATGAATTAGTTTATTTGGTTATAATGTATGTTCATCCCATCTTTTAAGTAATCTATAATCCAAAATTAACTTAATATATTTTAAGTAGTTTAGTATTTACATTAATTGCATGATTTTAATTGAAATTGTTACCTATCCATTTACTTGTTGTTACATCAATATAAAATTTACCCCGTTCCCTTTGGAAGGATACCCTACTCATCTTGTATGCAGTCTAGTGAGACTAAGGGTTCAAATAAATCCCCATCAGATTTTGGTGCCGTTGTCGGGGAATGGTTCAAAATGAATTTTTATTGATTGATACAAATGAGTTGATGTTTTAGGAATTTATGATATAAATTAGTTATTTTGATAAATGAATTGTGTTTTGTGTTTTGTTTGCTATAGTATTAGAATTTAATAATAATCTTAGACTAAAAGTATTTTTTGATTTGTGTAGGGAATTTAGAAGGAAGCAACAAGAGGAACTTAGATTGCAAGTAGAAGGAGAACAAAGTGCTAAATTGGAGGAAGGTCATAATTTTCCAATTATGGCGGGCGAAGAAAGGAGAACGCTTGGTGATTTTGCGATGGCAAATATTTCGGAGAGTTTTGGAGGAATAGCGGCACCGGCTATTGCTAATAACAATTTCGAGATCAAGCTGGCGGTCATTCAAATGGTGCAAAATAATCAATTTGGAGGTTTGCAAGGGGAAGATCCTTATGCTCATATCCTTGCTTTTCTTAATGTGTGTGCTATGTTTAAAATTAATGGAGTGAGTAATGATGCAATTAGACTTAGGTTATTTTCATTTTCTTTGAAAGAAAAGGCTCAAATTTGGCTTACTAGTATACCTAGTGAGACAATAACTACTTGGGACCAATTAAAACAAGCTTTTTTTCTTAAGTATTTTCCACCTCATAAAACGGAAAAATTTAGAAATCAAATATCTACATTTAAACAATTGCCTAATGAAACCATTTATACCTCTTAGGAAAGGTTTAAGGAACTTCAAAGGAAATGTCCTCATTATGGCTTGTCGGATTGGATGATTCCTCAAATCTTTTACAATGGGTTAATGGAGGAAAATATAAATATTGTTAATGCTACTTCAGGTGGTAAATGGTTAGAGAAGACTACTAAGAAAGCTGAAACTTTGTTGGAAGAGTTATCCTCATAAGGCTATATGGGAGAAGAACCCACTATGGAGAAGGCTAAGGGGTTTTTGGAATTTGATTCCATTAATCTCTTGACGGCTAAGGTAGAGGCTTTGACAAAAATGGTATGTAATTCTCATTGCAATGTTGAAAATATTAGTCAAGTATGTGAGAAATGTGGTGGACCTCATATGTATGCTAATTGTAGTGAGGGGTCTAGTGAGGATGTAGGTTTTGTTCAAGGAAACTATAATCAAAGAATAGGTCAAATTCTAATTATTATAACCCACAATGGAGAAACCATCCTGGTTTTTCTTGGTCTAACCAAAATTCCCAATTGAACCCTCCTAATAATAACAATCATATGAGCAAATTACCTAACCCTTCACCTTTTCCAAATAGATAACCTTTTAACCCCCAACAACCTAAATCCCATTTAGAGAATTTGGTGGAGCAATTTGTTAATCATCAAATGACTACTAACAAGCAAAATGAGGAATAATTTAGGAAAATTAACACTAAAATTGATCAACTTGTCAC
This sequence comes from Excoecaria agallocha, assembly GCA_037975025.1. Lineage (NCBI taxonomy): Eukaryota > Viridiplantae > Streptophyta > Magnoliopsida > Malpighiales > Euphorbiaceae > Excoecaria > Excoecaria agallocha. The sequence continues at coordinate 9,801,328 of CM075818.1, read as the reverse complement.
CCAATTGGCTCAACAAACTACTTCTAGTGTTAAAACTTTAAGCAAATGGATTCCAAATCCAACCAAATTAAATATGTGAGTTCCATAACACTTATGTAACATATATAAATTAATTTGGTCCAAGAAAAAGCCCTCTAAGCCCTTCTGTATGGAGTTGGCGTGTAGCCCTCTTCTGGAGGGCTTCCTCCAACTTCTTCATTCCTTTGGCCCTCTATAATTTCTCCAATAATCCTATTAATTATTATATCAGTCCTATAACACTTATAGTAGTCTTATAACACTTATAAGACAATAATAATTAATCATGAAATACATTATTTCATTTAGGTCCAATTTACAGAACATTTCTCAAAAGTTTCGCGGACAATTTTATTTGATCATAATTAATTAAACTCTTTAATTAATTATTATCATATTCTCCTCTCTACCTTTATAATAATATCAAATATTATTATCCTTGTCATTTTACCATTTTACCCTTTTTCTCTATATGTGTGTGACCTATTGGGTTCCTGTCCATGTTGGCAGTATAATATGTAATTGTGAGTTCTATTCAAAACTCACATGATTTAAACTCCTTTAAATCATTTTATCAATCTCTATTGATATTTTGATACATCATTATACAAGTCATGATTGACCTCTAGCTAGGCATCATGACTACCCAAATGTCAGGAAAGTCATGTGGTTTGACTGTACCCTTCCATAGAAACAGTTACCGTGCAATTACTCCTTTCACCACTCTTATCTCAATCAGATTCTGAGTATGGATTTCTGTCAACTCATATAAATCTAATTATGTATGTTCTATTAATTTAACCATTGTTCCTAAAATGCCCTTCATGGATCTCCATCCATGTCGGCATATTACTCTGGCCAGAGATTCACTGAACAAGGTAATTATAGAATCATGTGAGATAGCTTCCCTTGTTAAATCTGGGATGGTGAATCCTTTGTCAATCACTCAACTATCTTCAAGTAGGTCATGATATACCCAATCTCCTAACTATGTTCACTCCCAGTTGGAAGTAATCAGTTATGGAGTCAAAGTATACCACTTGCTACTTAAGATAACTTTGGTGATCTCAAGTCCAAGGATACTTGCACAACTGCTATGAAGAGATTCCTCACTGACATAGATTTAATATCCATATGAGGATTCTCTTTGCAGGTCTCCAATGAACTTGTTCCTCTAACAAGCATCCACATGTTAGCTTTGATTATCATCCATAATCACAATTATGAGAACCATTGCTTGAACCATTCAAAAAGCATAACATGTGCTAGTCTGTCCGAATTAACAATGTCCTATCTTGTTAATTCTATGACTAGGGATATTTAGATATTAACACATTTGCATGCGATAGACATCTCACATCATGAACACCTTCATGATTGCCTTTGCACTGTGTTTATAATATCTAGGACTTCATTTATTAATTTAAGATTTACAAACTCATGTATTCAAACACAGCATTAATAAATGAATGATGCCTTTTATTAAGAATATAAATTTCATACATATGAAAAACATCCCTATTACATGGGCTCTAGGGCATACTCTCTAACAATCTCCCACTTGCACTAGAGCCAATCACTCATATGTCTCAGACCCATGCTATTTATATGGTGATCATGCTTAATCTGGGAAAGTGCTTTAGTGAGGGGATCCGCCACATTGTCATCTGTGGGAACCCTTTCTATTTTCACATCATTTCTAGCTACTATTTCCCTTATGAGATGGTAGCGTCTGAGAACATGCTTGGATCGCTGATGAGACCGTGGTTCCTTTGCTTGCGCAATGGCTCCATTGTTATCACAATATAAAGGAATCGGATCAACAATGCTAGGCACCACTCCTAGTTCGGTTATGAACTTTTTGATCCAGACTGCTTCTTTGGCTGCTTCTGAAGCAGCAATGTACTCAGCTTCCGTCGTGGAATCAGCAGTTGTTTCTTGTTTGGAACTTTTCCAACTAACTGCTCCTCCTCCCATTATGAACACATAACCAGATTGTGATTTACAATCATCTTTGTCAGATTGGAAGCTGGCATCTGTATACCCATTTACTTCCAAACTGCCCTCTCCATATACCAAGAATATATCCTTAGTCCTTCTCAAGTACTTAAGAATATTCTTGATAGCTGCCCAATGTTCCTCTCCAAAATTAGATTGGAATCTTCTTGTGACACTCAAAGCAAATGCTACATTTGGACGTGTACATAACATAGCATACATGATAGAACCAATTGCAGATGCATATGGTATTCTATTCATGCTCTCTCTATCCTCCAGTGTCTGTGGACACATAGATTTAGAAAGGTGTTTCCCATGCACCACAGGTATAAACCCTTTCTTAGAGAGATCCATATTGAACCTCTTCAATACTTTATCTATATATGTACTCTGAGAAAGACCTAGCAACCTATTGGATCTATCTCTATAGATCCTTATTCCCAGAATATAGGATGCTTCTCCAAGGTCTTTCATGGAGAATTGCTTGGATAACCATATTTTAACAGATTGGAGAAGAGAAATATCATTTCCCATGATCAATATGTCATCTACATATAGAACTAGGAAGACAATTGCACTCCCACTGACCCTTTTATACACACAAGGTTCATCTTCATTCTGTGAGAAACCAAACTCTTTGATTGTCTCATTGAATCGTATGTTCCAGCTCCTAAAGGCTTGCTTCAATCCATAAATGGATCTTTGAAGCTTGCATACCTTTTCGCCATTTCTAGATGTGAATCCTTCTGGTTGTGTCATATACACATCCTCAGAAAGATTTCCATTAAGGAAAGTTGTCTTCACATCCATTTGCCAAATCTCATAATCATAATGAGCTGCAATGGCTAAAAGTATTCTTATAGACTTAAGCATTGCCACAGGAGAAAAAGTTTCGTCATAGTCAATACCTTCTTTTTGACGATAACCTTTTGCTACTAAGCAAGCTTTATAGGTAACTATATTACCTTCCATGTCAGTCTTCTTTTTGAAGACCCATTTGCACCCTATGGGCTTTATCCCTTCAGGTGGTTGAGTTAAAGTCCATACTTTATTCTCATACATGGAGTCCATTTCAGACTGCATAGCCTTAAGCCATAAATCACGTTCTGAACTGTTCAAAACTTCTTGATAGCTTGTAGGCTCATTGTCCTCTACTACAGTTATGCCTCTATCCGAATCAACGTGAAATCCATATCTCACAGGGATAGAACGCATCCTAGTAGATCTTCTAGGATTTTGTGTATAATCAGGTTCAACTGTAATCTCATCATTATGAAATTCAGTTTCGGGTTCAATCGATTGATCATCTTCTATTTGTGGGTCTTGAACTTCACCAAGCTCAATTTTACTCCCACTGTCTTCTCGTAGGAGAAATTCTCTTTCCAAGAAGACAGCATGCCTTGAAACAAACACCTTTTGTTCTAAGGGATGATAGAAATAATATCCAAACGTTTCTTTTGGATATCCCACAAATAAACATTTGTCAGACTTAACATCCAGTTTGTCTGACATTGTCCTCTTCACATAAGTAGGACAACCCCATACTTTCATATGAGAAAGCGTGGGTTTCTTGTTATTCCACATCTCATATGGAGTAACATCAACTGATTTACTAGGAACTCTATTTAACACATAAACAGCAGTTTCTAGTGCATATCCCCAAAAGGACTTAGGCAAGTCCGCTCGGCTCATCATTGATCGAACCATATCTAATAGTGTTCGATTCCTCCTTTCGGATACACCATTGTGTTGTGGTGTATATGGAGGAGTCCATTGAGATAAAATCCCATTATCTCTAAGATAATCCTGAAACTCTTGACTTAAGTATTCTCTACCTCGATCTGATCTAAGTGTTTTAATACTTTTGCCAAGTTGTTTCTCTACTTCATTTCTGAATTCTTTGAACTTTTCAAATGCTTCAGACTTATATTTCATTAGATAGATGTATCCAAACCTGGAATAATCATCTATGAAAGTAATGAAGTAGGAGTAACCTCCTCTAGCATGTGTAGTCATTGGACCACATACATCTGAATGTACTAAGTCCAAAACCATTTTAGCTCGTTCTCCTTTACCAATAAAGGGAGCTTTTGTCATTTTTCCCAATAAACAAGATTCGCATGTATCATATGATTCATAATCAAATGATCCCAAATCACCTGACTTGTGTAACTTGGTCATGCGTTTTTCATTTATATGGCCTAAACGACAATGCCATAAGTATGAGGTATTAAGATTATCATGTTTCATTCTCTTGGTATTCACATTATGTACTTCTTTAATTAAATCAAGAACAAATATACCATTCTCAATGATAGCTTTTGCATAAAATATATTGTTCTTAAAAATGTAACAACATTTATCCTTTAAAGAAATATCATAATCGTTCATCAAACAACTGAAAGAAATAATACTCTTGGACAAAGCTGGAACATAATAACAATTATTTAATTCCAGTACCAATCCACTAGGAAGAGGCAAATAGTAAGTCCCCCCACAACTGTTGTAGAGATGTTTTGTCCAGTAGCTGACTGCAAACATATCTCTGCCTTTCCAACTCTTCTAAAGCTTCTAAGCCCCTGTAGATCATTACATAAATGAGATCCACATCCGGTATCTAATACCCAAGATTGTTTTGAAGCAATAGAATAAGTATTAATTTCAATCATATGAATACCTGAAGTAGAAGCATCAGCTTGCTTCTTCTCCTTGAGAGAATCTAGATAGGCCTTGCAGTTACGCTTCCAATGACCATCCTTTCCACAATGGAAACAAGTTCCTTTGGGATTCTCTTTCTTGGAAACCTTCTTCTTAGAGATCCCACCATTCTTTGGCTGCGCCTTGGTTATCTTCTTCTTCTTCTGCTTCTTGCCTTTAGCAGAAGTGACAACCATGACACCTTTTGGATCCTTCTTAAATGATCCATCAGCTGTCTTGAGCATATTGATTAACTCAGGAATGGATACTTGGATCTTGTTCATGTTGAAGTTAAGCACGAAAGGTGCATAACTTAGAGCCAACGAGTACAAGATTAAATCTATGTATAGATCATTATCCATAACATAGCCAAGTCTACTCAAATGCTCAATATACCCATACATCTTCAATGCATGAGTAGCAGCTGAAGTACCTTCCACCATTTTGCAGCTAAATAGAGCTCGAGCAATCTCATATTGCTCAGTTCTAGCCTGAGAAGTAAGCTCCTCTAGATGCAAAACGATGGTTCTAGCATCCATCATTTCATGTTGCTTCTGAAGCTCCGAGGACATAGCACCCAGCATCAGACATGCTGCTGTTTCACTATCCTCCATGTATTTTCGATAAATGCCTTTGATCTCATCAATGGCATCATCTGATGGACGTGGTGGTGGATCTTTATCCAAGACATAATGGATCTTTTCAGCCCTGAGAACAATTCTCACTTGCCTGATCCAGTCAGAATAGTTGTTGCCAACCAGCTTGTTATCCAAGATTGATCGTATATTAATGTTTGATGTGCTCATGATGATGACCTAGATGTGAAAAAGAAAAGATATGAGAGTATGTTCATATATATGTATGCATTAATAAGGTCTTTAATTAATCCATTTACTCCCACTATTTTATTGCGAATTAATAGCCCTCACTATGTAATCCGAGAAAACCCGATGGTTTTCTTAGTGGGCCAATATCCAATCCTTGATATGTAATTTGACCTTGACTGTGGTCAACAAGCCGAATTCCATACCCTTGAAAGGTAGGTATCTTTATACCAATTGTGTCTCTACACAACTATTGGATCATTAGGTTATCAACTCTTGATGCATGCATATCATATATGCATTCCCTAATCTTGCCTCTAGAACCATTAGCCTTGACTGTGGTCAACAAACTAATGGGCTAGCTAAGATGACCCATTTAATTAGATTTGAACATATTCGATATAAAGTGAGCTTGACTGTGGTCAACAACCCACACTATAAAGAACTCTGGTTCTCCTCAAATTAATGGAAGGCTTATATACCTTAGTATTTGTTTGAGGGTTTTAGTTAATTAAGTCTCATCATACATGGTTGGCATACATTGGTATGCATCCTATATCTATCACATAAATATAAGCATACAAATATGGTATAGTTATGGACTTCACTACATTGATTTCCCCGAGCCAAGAGGGAAATCAAAAGGTCACACCTAGGTAGTATGCATGATTCAAACAAGAAAATAATTACATTATCTTCAAGCTTGTTGGATCTCCATCCGGCCCATCTTGCTCCTTGATATTGGTCTCCATCTCTATTTCTAATTCTAATCTAAGTAATCTAATTACATATTACAATTTGAAATGAAATACAAACCAAAAACAAGTGGTCGGGACATGAAAGTCCTCATTGGGCCAAAACATGCATTATGCTCAATCACATTGGGCTTTGTCCATAACTAACCATCATGCCAATCATTCACCCTTATATGCCTCTCTAATGCATAAATAAATGGATTACTAACTTTGTTTCAACCTTTGAAACTATATTTTGAGTTATTTAATGATGTGATCAAATTAGGAAACTTTTTCCATTTTGGAAACTTTCATTTTAGGAAACCTTTTTGCATGAATGTGTTCTTACCTTAATAATCAATCAAATTGATTATTAATTAATTATAAATTAATTATTTAATTAATTAATCATATTAAATAATTAAAAGAATTAATTTTGGGCTTAAAATAAGTGTAGGCCGAAACCCACAGAAGAAAAACCCTAAGTGTGTTCACACACAAACTAGTTTTGTGTCATTTGGACCATTTGGGCCTTTTGGAATGAGCCAAGCCCACTCCAGCCCTTAAAACCCATTAATAAACTTAATTAATGTTTATAATAGTTAATTTAAATCAGCTCATTGGGCCCACCAAGTCATTCACTAATTTAAACCAAGTCCGTAAACATAATTAAGCCCATTAAGTGGTTTTAATGAATTAAAATTAATCAAATTAATTTAAGGCCCATTTTAATTAATCCAATTAATTAAAAACACTTTAATATATCATATATATCAGATTTAGAAGATCAAAAGTCGTTCTAACCATGAACACATCATGAACACCAATTTATCGAACTTTTCGACAAAACTAGTTTTCATGCAAAACTTGTTCGATTTTAATTCCATTCGATCCTACGGCTTAATATCACATATTAAAGACATAAAATGTCATCTAAATGATTTTTAAATGGATCCATAAGAAATTAAATTAGAACAGCCCCTACATTACCTAGGGTTTCACGCCAAACCCTAATGGGTTTCACGCCAAACCCAAATCATAATGCTTCAAAAAATTCGTTTTTGTTTCCACCAAATTTATTTGATCACACATACAACCAGAAATCAATATTTCTCATTCATGAACAATCAAATCTAATATTTTAAAGTTCATGAAATAAATAACTCAAAACAAAACAAAACTTATTCCGCAGAAAAATATAGAATTGTATATCCATGGCAAAACCGTGGCTCTAATACCATGTTGGAATTTTATGGTTACATGCATCACATATATGAGCGGAATTTTAAAATTTTTTAACCATATGATCTGATCTTGCCATGAATACACAATATAACTATATGAGAATAAGAAAAATCACCTTTGATTTTTGTTGAACAGTTGATTTTACTTCGCACCGGGTTGTCGCAAACCAGAGTGTCCAAAATCGAACACCTCCAATGAGTAATCCACACAAGAGAGGGGTAAATTGAACCAACAAATTGGTGTTCAACTAGGGCTGGCCGAAATCCAAGAGGCTAGCAATGGAAGTGGCGCAAAAAGGGAGAGAGAATTAAGAGAAAAAGAGTTTCTTTTTGTTTTAATCACTTAACCCTAATTCTCATTAGTTGGCCTTTTATAGTTAGGTTAAAATTCCAACTCCTTAATGAGATTGGGCTCTTTAAAATTGCTGGAGAATTATTAATTGGGCTTCTGGAATTAATTATAATCATTTGGGCTTAATTAAATCCAAATTAAATCTTTTCATAAAAGACCATGCACAAAATCCACAAACTAGGCCCTTTGTGCATCTAATTGGATTTAAATACCCAAATGGATTCCAAATCCAACCAAATTAAATATGTGAGTTCCATAACACTTATGTAACATATATAAATTAATTTGGTCCAAGAAAAAGCGCTCTAAGCCCTTCTGTATGGAGTTGGCGTGTAGCCCTCTTCTGGAGGGCTTCCTCCAACTTCTTCATTCCTTTGGCCCTCTATAATTTCTCCAATAATCCTATTAATTATTATATCAGTCCTATAACACTTATAGTAGTCTTATAACACTTATAAGACAATAATAATTAATCATGAAATACATTATTTCATTTAGGTCCAATTTACAGAACATTTCTCAAAAGTTCCGCGGACAATTTTATTTGATCATAATTAATTAAACTCTTTAATTAATTATTATCATATTCTCCTCTCTACCTTTATAATAATATCAAATATTATTATCCTTGTTATTTTACCATTTTACCCTTTTTCTCTATATGTGTGTGACCTATTGGGTTCCTGTCCATGTTGGCAGTATAATATGTAATTGTGAGTTCTATTCAAAACTCACATGATTTAAACTCCTTTAAATCATTTTATCAATCTCTATTGATATTTTGATACATCATTATACAAGTCATGATTGACCTCTAGCTAGGCATCATGACTACCCAAATGTCAGGAAAGTCATGTGGTTTGACTGTACCCTTCCATAGAAACAGTTACCGTGCAATTACTCCTTTCACCACTCTTATCTCAATCAGATTCTGAGTATGGATTTCTGTCAACTCATATAAATCTAATTATGTATGTTCTATTAATTTAACCATTGTTCCTAAAATGCCCTTCATGGATCTCCATCCATCTCGGCATATTACTCTGGCCAGAGATTCACTGAACAAGGTAATTATAGAATCATGTGAGATAGCTTCCCTTGTTAAATCTGGGATGGTGAATCCTTTGTCAATCACTCAACTATCTTCAAGTAGGTCATGATATACCCAATCTCCTAACTATGTTCACTCCCAGTTGGAAGTAATCAGTTATGGAGTCAAAGTATACCACTTGCTACTTAAGATAACTTTGGTGATCTCAAGTCCAAGGATACTTGCACAACTGCTATGAAGAGATTCCTCACTGACATAGATTTAATATCCATATGAGGATTCTCTTTGCAGGTCTCCAATGAACTTGTTCCTCTAATAAGCATCCACATGTTAGCTTTGATTATCATCCATAATCACAATTATGAGAACCATTGCTTGAACCATTCAAGAAGCATAACATGTGCTAGTCTGTCCGAATTAACAATGTCCTATCTTGTTAATTCTATGACTAGGGATATTTAGATATTAACACATTTGCATACGATAGACATCTCACATCATGAACACCTTCATGATTGCCTTTGCACTGTGTTTATAATATCTAGGACTTCATTTATTAATTTAAGATTTACAAACTCATGTATTCAAACACAGCATTAATAAATGAATGATGCCTTTTATTAAGAATATAAATTTCATACATATGAAAAACATCCCTATTACATGGGCTCTAGGGCATACTCTCTAACATTAACTACCCTTTATTAACTTAAATCTAAAGAGGGGGAACAATTATAACTTATATTTAGGGTTTCTAAATGTCATATCTTTTCATTTTTCCCTCCTTCTTCTATAAATACTATCGTTAGTTTCATTTTAATTTTTTTCAATTCTCTTTTCTTTTACTCTTCTCGGACACTTCTTTCTCTTTCACTCTAACTTCCATTCTTGTTTGTCTACTTGTTTGTCTTTCTCTACAACATCTTCTTCTCATTTCTTTTCTTTCCATTCACATTGTACATTGCTTTTTCTGCTTCATTTCTCTTTTACAACTATGGTTAGAACTAAGAACATTTCAGCATCAAGGGGTCAGCAGGGAGGAGATGACGCCCAACTTCAGAGTTTACAGATAGACTTTGGTTCACCATTCCCTCTTTCTTCCATCCATGAAGGTAACGGGTTCCTTGTTCTTAAGGATAAAGCAAAATCTCAATGTAAGTATTTTCCTAGCTCTTTGCTTGAACAAGTGGGTGTTCTTGATGAAGTCAATGAAATGTTATCTCCATGTGGTCTCTTGTGGTTTGTTAATATGCATGAGCAGTTCTACACTAATTTAGTTTTAGAGTTTTACACAAATTTCAAAGAAAATGCTGATAATCCTAGACTTGTAGACTTTCGCTTGAATGGTGTTGATCATACTCTTACTTATTTCATGATGCATCATATTTTTGGTTTTAAACCAAGTGGATTATGTACTCCTCCTAAGAGTTATAGACCTAATGATTTTTGGAACTTTCTTACTGGATTGACTACACCATATAGGGCTAGAGAGGCTAAATCAATGTTTACATCGGACTTAAAATATTGGATTTTGCATAAGACTTGCCTCCATTGTCTTTAACAAGCCTAAATTTAATAGAGTTTCTAGTCATGAACTATTTTTGATATGGTGTGTGCATAATCGTAAGTCTATATGTTGGTCTTATTGGATTTTTAAACAATTATTGAATTGTGTTAGTCACCAGGAGTCCCTTATCACACATGGTCATGTCATAGCTGCTATTGCTAGGGGAATTGATATTGACTTACGTACTTATGATGTTGTACTTCCATGCTTATATTTTTCTAAGCATTTGTTTGTACGAGGAGAAGTCATTAACCATTCCTTTCAATACATACCACCTATTTACCGTTCTTGTTGGAAGGAACTATCAAGTACTTCTACTCCACAAATGGCTACTATGGAAAGCACTTTGGAAGAGTCAAGACCAATGAAGCAAGGGCAAAGTGATGATCCTATGAAAGGTACACCTAGTCATTCACCTGTTTTCACACCAACTGCTAGATCTTCTTCAAATATCACCACTTCCATGTTTAATCAATTGCTACACAATCAATCTACCATCCAAAGTCAATTGGCTTCCTTGGAGCAAGCAATAAGTCAATTGGTTCATCGTCAATGCCGCCTTGAGCACAAGGTGGACGCTTTCATTGCCCAAGCAGGCTATGAGGTCCTATCACCTCCACCTTCACCATGAATTTGAGTGGAGTTTTCTTTCCTCTATGCTTTTGTTTATGTTTAATTTTCTTTTTGTTTGTGTGTTTGTTTTGTTTCTCCACATTGCGTACAATGTGTGTTCTAAGTGTGGGGGAGCACTTGTGTGTGTTGTTGTTTGTTTATCTTTTTCTTTATTTAGACTAACTTTTATAGTGAGTTTTATTATAAGTATTGCTCATATTGTATGAAATATAGGTTGTTATGAAGATTCATTTACCTTTTATACTCATTTGATTAGTTATTCAAGATTTTTGGCATGTGTTTTATGTTTTTAAGTTATTTCTTTTTACTTCTTTCAACAATTTAGATTGTTTAGTCTCTTTACTAACTATGCTTTAAGGTTAGAGTTTGCTCATTTAGTTTAAGATTTTAGGATGATAGTTGTCTCATGGAAACTATAGCCATAATACTTACCTTTAGGCCTTTCAATAATGGATGAGGACTAGTTAAAAAAAATGCAAGATGAAAATAAAGCAAGATGCATATCCAAAAATTTTAATAAAGTATGGGATAGAGCATAAAACGCACCCAATACTACATTCTCTTGCTATTCATAGGATAAAGTCTAAAAGTATACCCATGCTATAAAAAAATAAAAAAAAAGAGAAAGAAAAAGATGAAAAATATAGTCTAAAAATGCCATGAGATAGGTTTAAAGGTATGTGTGCTTGCAAATTGTCCTAAAAGGCAACTATGGTCTTAACTTTTAAGCTTTATGATCATTATTCTCTCTTGAGCATGGTTAGTTTTGAGATTTTACTATCTTGATGTTGGAATTAGTAAATTAGGTGACTTGATAATCTAAGATGCATGTTTTAAATCTTGATGTACTAATATTTTGAGTGTTAAGGTATTTGATTTCATCTCAATCTTATCTTAAGTAAGAATTGAGCAATGCTTTATAATTTAACTTACTTAGTTTGACTTGGGATTAAATTTTCTCACTTTTCTCTTGCTTGGGGACAAGCAAGGTTTAAGTGTGGGAGAATTTGATATCATGTAAAATGTCTACCTTTTAGTATGTGTTTTTCTCTTATTTATATAGTTAAGTATGTAATATTATATGTATTTTTATATGTTTATATCAAATTTATGTGTTTTTGTTTGTTTTTAGGAAAAAGTTGGTGAAGTGTCAAGAAAATGAAGAATCTGGTGAAGTTTCAAAGAAGAAGATCACGAGTCGTGAAAGGGATCACGACTCGGACAAGAGATCACGAGACGGAAGGCAGCTCATGAGTAAAGCAGAGAAGAAGGGCTCACGACTCGGCAACGAAATCACGAGTCGTGAAAAGCTTCACTAGTCGGCATCAGGCTCATGAGTCCAGAAGAATAGGATAAGAGATCACGACTCGTGAGGAGGCTCACGAGTCGAAAAACGCACCTGTTCCTCAAAAGTTGTATCTTTTTCACTCGATCTTTCAGCCATACATCATGTCCTTTCAGAGCAACCTTTCATGATTTCTTAAGGGACATATCTGTAGACTCAAGCTCTATATATATTGGAGAAAAACTCTAAAAGAAGAAGTATGGCAAAATTAAAGGATTCTTTTACTATTTTCTTAAGAACATTTTGAGTTGTTTTGGATATTTTTAATTTTACTTAGTTTCAGAGGATGACAAAAGAGCAAAGCCAAAGGAATAAGAGATTTATCAGAAGGTCAAAATAAGAAGTAAACCCTAGGGAGTGATGTTTTCTTGTCTCTTATTTCATTTTTATTGTAATTTTGTTTATGGCTAAGTTCTTTTGGTACATTATAACAATTTAATTTAAGTTGTTAGTCATCTACTTATTTTTGTCTAGTGAATGTTTATTCTCCTTATGTATGAAGTATGATTTAAGTTTATTTGAGTGCTTTGATTTGCTTATTATGCTTGATCACCATAATTAGCATGTTAGTCATTTAATTCACAATGAGAATTGGAATTCTTTGATGGAAAAAAAATGAATTTACTTAAAGCATTGAATTCACTTAGAGATAAGGAATCCACTTTGAGGGGTTAAAGAATTGGCATAGAACTTCATAGTTTTTATTTATCTCTATAATGACATGAGAATGCTTATAGACTCTAAGTAAGAACATCTTTATTGACAATGAGAATTGCTTTAAAGAATCTTGGCTAAATTCTCCATTCATACCATTCATACAATTGTTAATTAATTCAAAGATGAATTAGTTTATTTGGTTATAATGTATGTTCATCCCATCTTTTAAGTAATCTATTATCCAAAATTAACTTAATATATTTTAAGTAGTTTAGTATTTACATTAATTGCATGATTTTAATTGAAATTGTTACCTATCCATTCACTTGTTGTTACATCAATATAAAATTTACCCCATTCCCTTTGGAACGATACCCTACTCATCCTGTACGCAGTCTAGTGAGACTAAGGGTTCAAATAAATCCCCATCATATTAGTGATGAAGCCTCACACTTTTGCAATAATGTTATTGATGCTTTATTGAAGAAGTATGGGGTAATGCATAAAGTTGCTACACCATATCTTGCTCAAAATAGTGGACAAGTTGAAGTAAGTAATAGCGAGAATAAATGGATTTAGATAAGACAATTTCTCTATCAAGGAAAGATTGGAATATTCCTTATAGGCATATAGGATAGCCTTCAAAACTCCAATAGGTCTTACCCCATATCAATTAATCTATAGCAAGTCTTGCCACTTGCCTGTAGAGCTTAAATATAAGGCTTATTTGGAAACCAAGGCTTTGAATTTTGATATGGAGCAAGCTGGTAGGAAGAGGTTACTTCAGCTTAATAAGTTAGTATAATTAATGATGAATGCCTATGAGAATGCAATGTTATACAAGGATCGCACAAAGATGTGTCATGATAAGCTCCTACCCAAAAAGGAATTTCATAAAGGTGATTTGGTGCTTCTATGAAATGCAAGATTACAGTTATTTCTTGGGAAGCTCAAATTTAGATGGTCTAGTCCTTTTAAAGTAGTTAAGGTTTATGTATATGGAGCCATCGACATTGAGAATGACAAAGGAAAGATCTTTAAGGTTAATGGTCATCGCCTTAAACATTATCTTGTTGGTGAGTCCATTAGTGAGGTAAAATTGCTTACTCTTTTTACACCTAAGGATGATATCACTCAGGTTACTTAATGCTTATGGTTTTCACAAATGTTTTGTTAAGTGTTTCTTTTTTCCACATTTTTCATTTTAGGATTTTTTAGTATGTTTAAGAATTTTTATAATGTTTTCAATCATTTTTACACATTAATTATTTATGGCCTAATGTTTTTCTTTAAGTTTTTGGTTGTTTTCATTTTTGAGTTTTTAAGGTAGGCTATGTCGACTTGTTCCACCTATGCTGACTTGGCACAGAGCGTACCACCTACGCTAACTTGGCATAGAGCGTAAAACTATCGACTTGGCTGGGGTGTGCTAACTCATCACTAAGTGTGCCAAGTCGTTCTAGAATAGTTGCATATTGAGTCACAAATCGACATGCCAAATCGTGAATAGTTGTATTTGTGCCAACTCATCACCTAGCATGTTGACTTATTATAGTCAATACGTGTGCTGAGTTATGTCACTTGTGACACAATCCAACCTGCTCGATTTTTCAATATTTTTAAAAATCTTTAATTCCTTTTTCAATTTTCTTCTGTTGGTATTAAATTTTTGTTGTTTTTGAAGTTACTTTTTAAAAATTCTTTTGAAAAGGTGTAAGAAACCCTAAAGGTCATGACCTTTCCAATTCCAAGTCGTGTCTTACCCTGTTTTTTCTCATCTTTATTCAAATTTTCCTTCCCTATAAATATTAGTCTTTATGTCCATTTATTGTTGAAGCCTTTTCCCTTTCCCAAAGAGTTATTTCCTTTTATATATCCCTTCATTTCCTCCTTTTTCTTCACTCTTTCTTAGTTTCTCTCACTCAAAATCTAATTTCATCTTCTTTCTCTCAATAACTCCATTAACAAGCTTTCTCTTTTCTTCTTCTCTTTCACATGTTCTCCACATTAGCAAGTTTTTCTTTCTTTTTCTTTTATCTCTTATCTTTAAACACAATCCCAAGAACAAAGGGATCTACATCTTTAAGGCAACAAAAAGAAACTTCAAAAGGAAGGGATATGACTTTTGCTTACAAGAGTCAATTTCCAATCTTCAATGATAATAAAGGTGCAAGGTTAATTTCTCTTAAGGCTAGAAAAATAATGTTTTGTAAGTACCTTTCTACTACTCTTTTAAGAGACCTTGTTATGTTAGAATCCTTTACGAATCTTTTAAATTCTTATGGCCTTGGTAGATTTGTTTCAATGCATGAGCTTACCATTGTTAACTTGCTTATGGGGTTTTATACAACTTTGGAAGTGAATGAGAATGATTTTAGGGTGTTAGAATTCATATGTTAGTGGAGAAACACACACTCACTTCTTCTTTTATACATAAAGTATTTGGTTTAAAGAGGAATGGAATGTGTGACCCTCCTAAGAATTTTAATGTTAATGAGTTTTAGATATTTTTGACTGATTTGAAACACCCTTCCAAATTATGAAAGGAAAAGTAATGTTTTTTGAAGACTTGGAATTTTTGTTATTGCGTAAAGTTCTTACATGTGTTATTTTCCATAAGTCTTAATTTAATAGGGTTTCATATCTATAACTATTATTTATGTGGTGCATTTATAATCACAATAAAGTGTGTTGGACCTATTGGATTTTCAATCAAATGTTAACTTGGATGATTTTACCCATGTGCTTGAGTGCACTTATTTCACTAGGAAAAGTTTGATATATGGTGAGGTGGTTTATGCCTTAATGAGATTCACACCTACCCACTCTCATTCTTATTGGAAAGGATTGGCACTACCCTTTATGTTGCTATGATTGAGTGCATGTTAATGCCATGTCAATAACTTATTTTTTATACTTAATTGGTATAATTTTAAGTTTCATGTAATATATACTTTAAGTTTTTCTTACTATCTCTTATTATTTTCAAAGTCTATAGGATGTTTAGTCACTTTTCTAACAATACTTAAGACTAGGATGGGATGATTCAAGTGTAATTTTTAAGAATTTAGATAGCCTTAAGGAAACTATAGCCATAATACGCATAGCTCACTTTTTAATAATGGATGAGGACATAAAAGAAAAAAAACGAAAAAAAGCAATAAAGGTCATCTTGTGGAATGGAGCATAAAATGCACCCATTAAGATTGATTAAAAAAAATTGTGGGATGGGGCATAAAATGCACCTACCAAATTGCAAGTACAATAAAATTTTTAAATGTCTAAAAGTACCATAAGAATTGTGAGTTAATATATGAGCTTAATTGTAAGGACCCAATCATGACCCCAACCGAATTATAGTTAATTAATGAGGATTACCGTTAATTAAGGCAAAATTGGATTATTTTGTCATTATCAAGATTAAGTCCCAAGAGGGGTATTTTGGTAATTTTAGCATGTAAGTATATGAGTTAAGTTAAATTATAATTAAAGAAAAGGATATAATTGAAGTGAATTAGAAAGTCTTAGGGTTAAGTTGGAATAAATTGAAATAATAGAGGTTTAATTAAGTAAAAGGATATAGTGGGAATTTCCCTTGGTGAGATATTTATTCCACTATAAATTAGGGTTTTAAGAGAGATGGAGATCAGCATTTTGAAGGATTTCTCTCCTCTTTCTCTCTCTCTTCATGGTTACGGTTTGGAGAGGAAGCTTAGGGTTTTGTTGTTTAAACATCATAAAGGAGAAGAAGGGAGTCATGAGCAAAGAAGTTAGATAAAGGAAGATTTGAAGCTTCAATGTTAGGTACTGGGAAATAAATATATGTATTGTTCACATGATTGATTTTGGAAATCTTCCCTTTCTTCTTGTTTATGTGTCATTGTTGATATGATTTTAACCTAACGTAGTAAAATAAGATGAGTTTTAATAATTGAAAACTTAGATGATCATTTAAGGAAGTTGGGATGTGAGATCTAGGGTTTTAACTTATGCTCTGCTTAATTGAGGTTTCTCGATTTCTTGTCATCCTTCATACACAGCCACTCAAGTCTTGTTCCTTGAGAATACACGGCCACTCATGTGGTTTTTTCCTTAGATGCACGACCACTCATTGTTTTGCCTTTAAGAATGAGTGGCCACTCATTGTTTTACCTTTGAGAATGCACAGCCACTCATTGTTTTGTTCTTAAGAATGTACGACCACTTGTCTTGTTTTTCTTCCCCATACACCGCCACTCATTCTTTTGCCCTTGAGAATTTGTGACCACTCATTGTTTTGTTCTTAAGAATGCATGGCCACTTGTCTTGTTTTTCTTCCCCATACACGACCACTCTTTGTTTTTCCTTTGAGAATGAGTTGCCACTCATTGTTTTGTTCTTAAGAATACACGGCCACTTGTCTTGCATTTCTTCCCCATGCACGGCCACTTATTGTTTTGCCCCTTGAAGGACACGACCAAGCATGGATTTCCTTAAGGTTATGCATGGCCACTCACCCATTTTCTTCATGGAAGTGCACGACCACTTATGGCCTTTCCTTTTCTCATGCATGGCCATTTATACACTCTAATTTTCAATGGTTCTTATCCACACCAAGAGCACAATGTTGTATAGCCATGTTTATAAATATAGTGATATAAGAAGGAGGAATTAAGCTAGTAATGGGAAAGTTGATGATGGTTGGGCATACAAGGGATGAATGGTATGTTAATTGATTACCCATAAAAGTCTTTTAATGCTAAGGTTTAAAGTAAATATATATAGTTTAGAAATGTGTGATTATAGGAAGGTCTACTAACTAAATTTGAGTGTTAAGAATGTATAATGGGTACCATTCGGACACATAACTAACAAGAGTAAGAGACAATATAATAAGCATATGAGACTAAGGATAGTAAGAAGTAACCTAATGACTCTAACATGTATATGCTATTTAATTTAATGTATCCTATGGATTTGGTATCGGTGCGAACTCAAACAAAGTAACAGGCTTTGCCCAAGTACCATATATATATATATATATATATATATATATATATATATATATATATATATATATATATATATATATATATATATTGTTTCTTTACAATTGCAAGAGATTACCATGTTATGATCTAGTAACAATAAAAAGATAGTTATAATGTGCATGACTAAGTTAAAAGAGATGGAATATTTATTGACACTCAAAGGTGGAACTATAGAAGTTTGGTTATGCTTTAACCCATAATAGGAATTTAATGATGAGCTTTGAGGCAAGAAAACCTACTTATTTAATCATGTCCCATGACATAATATGAAAACCACAAGTCTGCAAGTGGTGTACTAATGATTAGGATGAAATAACCTCACACAACTTACCTAAGTATAAAATATTATAAGATGAAAAATACAAGTAAGATGTTTGAAGTATATACGAATATGTTATAGTATCTCAATTGTGGTTTCTAATTTGGTAAATCATGAAAATGAATCAAGGGATCAAATATGAACAAGTAGTGACCTTAAGCTGTAAGAGAACCTACTTATTTTATTATATGGATTATAAATGCTTGAGTGTTGCTATATATATGTGTGTGTGTTTATGTCTTAATGTGAATAAGTGTAAGAATTAGGAAACTATTCATAACAAGCAGAAACAAGGTATGTCATCAAGAATTATCGATGAGTTATGTAAGTTCTATATATTGTATAGTTGATATAAGCATGCTATGATGAATAACTTATCTTAATATGCGAACAAGTATGAGTAATAAAAGCATGTATTGCTATTATTTAAGCTGCATATATATATATATATATATATATATATATATATATATATATATTGTGTGTGTGTGTGTGTGTGTGTGTATGTTGTCACACTCAACGCTAATTATGAAACATTTCATGTTATTATTGTTTGCATAAACATGTAACTATATGATTATATGATAGCATCCATGTGTATTGGAGCCTAGAGCTCAATATTGAAGCATGATAAGAATAATGTGCATTCTAATATGAATGGTGGTTTTAAGCGGGGATGCTATATTAAGTAAAGAAAGATATGCTGAATTGAAATATTCTTAAGAATGGTAAACCTACGGGTTGTAGTTCAATTATGGATTAGATAGGCATGCCTAAAGGGATACAGTCGCAACTGCCATAGTTGACCCCATTTGGGTCTTGTTCCTTAATGGAACCATCGTTCAGCCCTTTTGGGTCCATAGCTTGTTCCTTGCTAGAACCATTGTTTAACCCCATTTGGGTCCATTATTTCATATCTTCAGATATCCATAGTTGATACCTTCGGGTATCCATTGCTCCCGTTATCCACCCCTTTTGAACTAGTAATTAGGCAGGCTATTAAAGATGATAAAATGTACATAAGATAAAGTAAAACATGCAATGATTGCCCCATTTATGTAATGTAAGCATGATGAATGGCCTATAATTATGTTGTATCTTAATTCTTGTTGGCTATAAACTATGTCCATAAAATGAAATGCCATATTATGCATTACATGATTATGATATCTTACATCTATTTTTGAGGAAGGTTCCCGTGTGTGTGTTGGTGTGAGTTAGTTCCACCAATGGGTTCCATGGTGAATAGATAGGCCACATCGGCCATAAGCTTATAATATTTTATTAAAAGTTATCTGAACTATAGTATGCATAACGATCTTTATGTATGTGAAAGTTTGACAGGTTTGCATATGGTATGGAAACTTTGTCTGTTAATCATGATATGTAATACCTGTTCATTGAAATGACATGCAAACCCGTTAGTATGTATATGATCATTTAAACATATATATGCATATGTTTGATTCTAATGTAAACCAAAGTGTAAAACATGATATAATATGATGTGGTATGATGTTTAAATTGCAATGACAAGATAGCATTAAGGGATAAGTTTGTATGAACCTGAAATGAGAACTGTATAAAGATATATGAAGAAATCATGTTTAATAATAACTCTATAATTGTTACATGGCATAAGCACTCTCGTGTGCATGGATTTAATGTTGAATATGTAACTTATGTAAACATGTGATTAATGCATTAAGTTAAAGTTTGTACTATCAATAATCTAGATGTCTAATATCTGAAGTAGTAAAGACCAAGAAGGGTATGAATCATGCTAGTTTAAAAGAAAAAAGAGTAGTAAAGATGATGTTTACTCAATTGGCAAGAAAAGAAAGAAGATATTTGGAAAACTACTCTAGACATTAGTAAATATGGTATTCTTACTAAGTTTTAAGGATTTTTCCATAAAGTGTTCATTGTATAATGATCAATATAATATACTCTTTTGTTATTCCGTGTTATATAGGAACTTGTATATAATGAGGTAAATTATGTAAGGAAGTTATCTATAGAGTTTGTTTCCCACTAAGCTTTATAGCTTAGCATGGGTTTGTTTATCCGTGTAGGATTCAGGATAAGCTCCAGTGGATCGATAACTATAGTGGCTAGACAACTCTTAAAGAGAGGACCTGGCAGATTATCGTTGTTTGAGGATTTCCTTATTTTGTTGGCCAATTATGTTAGGCCTTCTTATTTATAAGTTTGATTTAATTTATTGTGGCATGTAATTATGGTCTGTCTTATTATTATTATTATCTCTGCCTAACCTTTACTAGGTTGATGATGAGGATTGTTAGTGGATTAGGGTGTCACATTAAGCTCGTCCCAATGGCTATGCTTGTTGTTAAACTTTAAAATTCAAAGCTTGTTCATCCTAGTTGAATAGTTTGGTTAGATTATTGACTATATGTTATTGATTTTGATTTTAATAACTTGAGATAATACATTAAATTTATTGCTTGTGCTATGCAACTTGTCTACTCTATCATTGTTGAGCATTAGAAATTAGTTGTTGGCTATTTTCCTTTAAGTACTCATTCATATTAAAGATGATCTTAGGGAAATTGTTTTCTAACTTAGAAGATAAATGTTTTGTAAGTTCTTTTACTTGGATTTTTACATTCTTGCTTGAGGGGAGGCAAGGTTCAAGTGTGGGGGAATTTGATGTCATGCAATTTAGCATAGCCATTTTATCTAATTATGCAGCACTTTATGAGTTTTTATCTATGTGTTTTTATTTATTTATTATGTTTTATGCTACCTTTTATATCTTCTTGGTTTTATAGGATATTTTGGTCCAAATGGATGATTTGAAGCATAATTGAGGAGTTCTGATTGAAGAATTAAAGAAAAAGGACTTTAAGGAGATTTTAGAGCTTGTACTAACTTGTGTTACTCATGATGACTCATTACAGTGACTCAGGATGCTGACTCATGCCTTGATGAATTGAGTCCTGAAAAAGTTGTAAGTGTGTAGACTCATGCCCAGTGTGCCGACTCGCTCCAAAGCAAGCTTATGCCTACTCTTCCAACTCATTACATCCCTCTTCAAAAAGGCATCACTTAGGATACCTTTGGGCCTATAAATACAATAAGTTAACTACATTTTGGATATAGAAAATCTACCAAGTAACTACCAAAATAATTAAAAAAGATTATGAGGAAAAAGAATATACCAAAGAATAGGAGAGATCAAAAGAGGTCATTCATCATTTAAGTACTTTTCTAAAGAAGCATTACAGAGTCAACAACCATTCCTTTCTTCTCTTTTTCTCTAGATTATTGCTTGATATCATTCTCTTCTTTGTGTTTATTATTTTGATAATATGTATTTAGGCTAAGTTTGTTCATTAGAATTGCAAGTATGGATTGATCTTTATTGACATAAATATTTTTTTAATCTATGAATGATTTAAGTTCAAATAGATGTTTAACTTGTTATGTATGCTTGATCACCATATATAATATTTTAATCAATTTGTTCATAATGAGAATTGGGGCATTTTGGTTGAAAAGAAACTGAATTTACTTAAAAATCACTTTAGAGACACAGATTTCACTTTAAGGGGCCAAGAAATAGGCATAAAACTTCTTACTTTTCATCTATCCCCACAATGACATGAGAGTGCTTATGGACTATAGATAACAATGCCCTTATTTGACAATGAAAATTGCACGTAGGGATAATAGGTCATATTCTCCAATCATTGCATGTATATATGTTTATTGAATCTTTACATGATCAATTATGTCTTGTTGTTCTAATAACTTCACTTGATTATATTGCTAGTTACAAATTAAGATTAGGTTATTAGTTTAATGATTTAAGACTTTAGTATAAAATATTCATTCAAAGTTATCATTGCCTGTCCATCTAAATATCTATTCGGCTATATAAAGAAACTCTTATATATTGATTCCCAGCTTTCGACACCCTACTCACTCTAACTAAGTCTTAAAGATTAGTGTAATAAAATTTACATCACAACAATATGTACCATTGAAACAGGCCTCATAGCACCACATGCACCTCACGTTTGATCACATGTGCATAGTAGGCACCATGCAAATTCCATGCTAAGCTGAATACCATGTTATTTGCATGTCATTATGTTACATTTTCTGTCATCGTGTTATATGTGTGCCATAAACATGTCATTTGTGATTTATCATACCATATGCCATGCATCATGTATATGGCATCCAAAGTTTGCACTGTATAAACTCATACCATGCTTCATACCTTCCAATACTTTTTTTCCATATATGTATGTGTTATGTATCATGTATACTAGTCATCATAGGGGTTCATTCTTATGTTTTACCATGCTTTGTGTATGTGTTATCACTATATGTCATGCAAATATTGTATGTAAAGCTGAAAAATAAATGAAAACAAATAATGACAATAGATAAAGGATGCATATATTTCATGCTTTTGCATGTATAATTCTTATTGGACATTTGTAGACACTGGATCCTGAGGTGGCTCCTAATTAGGGTTACCTAATAAGGATTATGTTGCTTCAAAATAGCCAAAAAAACAGAAGCACGATGCTCTCTCTCTAGGTTTTATGTTTTTAAAAGAAAATTGTTTTTTCTTAAAAATGGCTAGGAAAATTGTTTTATGTTTCAGTGTTTTAAAAAGCATCTTTTTCGGGCTTCCATTTTCCAAAATTAAAAAATATATTAACTAGAAATTGTCATTATAAAAAAATAATAAGAGTAAATAGAAAAGTAGATTAAAATAAGGGACAAATATATAGCAAAAAAATATTAAAATATAATATATATGAAAAGAAATAATAGAATTAGTTAATTCAAATTAATTAATTAAAAATGATAATGAAAATAATATTTGTATAAAAAATAAATTAGCTAATAAAAGATATATAAAAAATAATATTATTATTTTAATTTTATGGATAATCATGTAAGAAAAGTTAATTAATTAAACTAAATCAAAATAAAAATAAAATAAAAAGTTATTTTGAGAAGATGATAAGAAGAAGAAAAAGAAAAGAAAAATTAATTAACAAAAAAAGCTAGAAACGGGAAAGAGAGGAACAGAAAAACAAGGTAGACTAGAAAAAGAAGAAAAGCACAAACAACACACACAAAAAAAAACCAAAGAAAACCAACTTCCATTGTATTATTCAACATGAAACCACGAAAGGGAGTAAAGAGAGCAAGTTTCAAGTGATTTGATCCTTTTGATTTTGGGAGCAAAAACAAATCCAGGGGTGATATTTTTGAGCCTCAAAGATTGTAAATCTAGTGTTTAATTTAAGTTTTACCATGTAAATGTTTATTTTCCATTTTTGTTGTTTAGGTTTCTTAATCTGGATTTCTTAAATTTAAGCTTGTTAATTTATTATTAATTGATTTTTTTGATGTTCATTTCATGCATTAATTCATGTTAATTAATTACAAATTTGTTAAAATTGAGTAAATAGCTAAATTAGAAATTACTATTCATCATCTTCTCCATTTTGTCTAATTTTTGAATTTCATGTTTATAGCTTTGATCTTTTTTTTTTTTTATTAAAATCATGTTTTTTCATGTGTTTAATTGAGGTTTTTGGCCTTTTTATGCATTAAAATGACTTTAATTCGAGTTTTTGAGAATTTCCATGGCTTTCTACTGTGTTCCAATGGCTGGAACACGTTTCTACGCTGAGTCACAGTCCCAATTCATGTCTCAATAAGCAAGTCACAGCTTTCTTGTGACTTGCTATTTTTTTTAGTTTTAGCAATGCTCAAAAAATCCCATCGCTAAAAACCCTTTGCTCATGCCGCTAAAGGTCCAAGTACGTCATTGCACACTGCTCCACTCACGCCTTGTTTTTTTGTCTTTTAGGACACATTTGTTTCCACGTATAGTACATAGGACAATATAAATAATACCCTTTAATACAGTAGAGGGTGTCTGGCTATTTTTTTTTAAAAATAATACCTGGATTATCTAATACATAACTAAATTCTTATCCCACGTATACTGGATAAAATAATACACCCCTCCCCTATGGGTTTATTTAATACTTAGAATACTGTACTAAACTAAAATACAAAGAAATCAACTCTAGTGCCACTGTCAACTCTATTTGCCTCCTCTGTGGCACTACTTTTGCTTTTGACACTACCTTCATCTCAACAGGTATTTTGTACCCAAACTTTTTTTAAATAACAAAACCCTAAGCCCTAAATCTCCTTTTGTTTTTTCATCTAGCCACCATCGAAGTTTTGTTGGCCGACATCCAATCAAAGCTATGGTCGTCGATTAGCATTTTTATTTTATGATTAGTATATCCTTTATTTCATTTTCTTTCTCTTTAATTTCATTCTTCAATTGATTTCATTTTTCAGCTTGGAATAAATTAGCCTCTATTCTAAGTTCTTAATGGATTCTTATTTTATTCTCTACTGTTCTAAGTTCTTTATGTATATCCTTTATTAGTTTTGTTCATGTTTGTTTCATTTTGTTTTTTTTTTATTTCTAAGAGAAATTGTAAGCATTAACTGGGTGATAAAAGAATAGAGGAATTGCTGGTCATTGTTTGGTTTAACATTCACATTATTATAGAGAGAATAATTTTAATTAAAATGTAGATATTATGTACGAAACCTTTTTCCCCTTTTCTTCCTATCTCTAATCGTGGTAGATAAATCTCAATTTCTAGGTTTGTAAACTCTTTACACTATAAACTCAGTTTTTTCTGCAATTAGTTTTGTAATCCATTTAAAGCAGTTCCTACATATATTCTATTTATATTATATTTTATAAAGAGGAAAATCTTGTGAGCTGCTTTTTTTAATTGATGGAGATGGGAATCACGCTGCTAAGTTTTTGCATTATGATACAATTTCTTGTATAAATGCAGTCGTCTTTGTATATTATTGGCTCACTAAGTAAATGTTGTCAAAGTGAATATGAAGAAATGTTAGTTAATAGGTTTTCAAATTTTTTGTTGTTATTATTATTAATAATAATTCTGCTAACATGGTTTTCTGTAATTTGATTTAACATTCATTAAATAGCAGAGGAAATTGATATTTTATAATTTAATTGGTTGTTTACTTGCCTGAATTTTTATACAATGTAAATTAAATCTATAGTGAGAGGCTTTGTCAATTTAATCATGCATGAGAATACAATTGATCTGAATATTTCTTTTCTTGTATGGATTTGAAGATTTTGTCCTTTTGCTTTTTGCTTCCTTTTTACTTCTTTTGTTTATTTGTCTTACATGATGGTGTTACCCTTTGTATTTCAAGACACATGGTGGTCCAAAAAGTATAATTTCAATGCCAATCTCTTATTGATTTGGCTTTGTCATAATCCTAAGCATAGTTAAATAACTATTTTCTCATAATAATAAAATTTTGAGTTGTATGTTGTCTGTCTGAACTCACTAGCATATCTAACATATCCAGAATGAGATATAGTTTTATTTGTAATTGTAGCTGTTCTGTAATAGCATTAATTCCAACTTAAGCATTTGATTTACATTGTGACACCCTACGTTCAATTATATTGCTATAGGTCAAATGATATTATTAGAGTTATCGTAACGTGATAATAATATGTTGCCCAATTTAGGTAATGAGTTGATGGCTTAATTTATCGTTTTGATTCTTACATTTACTTAGTGTCACAAAGTTACTATTCATTATGTAAAATTTTTGACAGCATAACGGCTTATAATTTATGCTACCCAAACTTGCAATTAATCAAATTTACACTCCCAAATAGAAATCTCCACCTCCAATACTCCAATTGCATACATTACACTTCTATTATCAATTACAACTCATCCATTCAACATAGTAATCACATCACATATTTCGTTATATTTACTAACATTTAATATTCATTACATGCCATAATTCATACATTGAGTACAAAATACAATATTCAGTTACATTACACAATACACATATATATAAAACCACATGTCTAAAAGTCTGCATATGTACATGCCACATTGTACTCCTTCGCTACCTTTTCCTTGACCTGTCCCTACATGCAGTCAAAATAAACCACACGCTAAGCAAATTTGTTTCCTAGTGGTGGATACAACTACACAAAATCTCATCTAACACAAATTTAAGCAAAATTACAGTTTTACCCTTAATGTTCTTTTTACTTAATTAACTTAAAAATTTAATCACTTAAGGTGTTATATTACTATTTAATTTTCCTTTTATTTAATTTCTTCATTTAAATTTATATAATTCCATATATTTTAGGAAATTATCATTTAGTCCCTAAATCTTTCTTTTTATTACATTATATCTTATTTAACTCCAATTTTGCATCTTTTTGCTACCTTTGACATTTATTCCATTTTAGATGGTAAATTTCAATTTTAGTCCCTATATTAACTTATAAAGTGGTAAATTATGTTTTAGTCCCTTAACCTTTTCCTATTTACGATTTTTACCTTTTACACCTAGTTGACTAATTTAACTTATTTAATCACATATTTTAGGCCAAATTGATAACTCCAATTTTATTATTTAATATCAGTATATTTTTGTTTGTGTCTGTGTTTTATTTTGCATGATTTTTAGTTTTTTATCTAATAACTTTCTCTTTTTATGCCAAATGAAATTATATTGAGATTTATAATGTTTTGGGGTTGTAATGGGTTAATTTTGACTCTTATTCAGAAAAATTGGCTAGAGCATGGCTAAGACAAAATTGTCCCAGCCATGCCCCTTAAAGAATCCCTAATTGGCATCATTTCATTTTTTGGAATGATCTGCAGGCATCGAAATCCAATCTAGATCATTGAAAAGTAGATCAAGATGTTAAAAAGCTATGGTTAAAATTTTAGCTCAATCCAATGGTTAAATATTCGAAAACTGATAAATTTATGGGACTATTTTTTCTTCTCTCAGGGGCTACGGCCAAAACCATTTTTTCCTGGCCATGGCCAATGTAAAACTCGAGTTTTTCAGTCCAGAAGGTGCACACGGCTAAGACAAAAGTGTCTCACCCATGCCTAACCTTATTGGGCAGAACTGGGACACTTTTGTCTCGGCCATGGCCATCAGTAAATCTCTATAAAAGCTGCATTTTTTTACAGAAAAAAAGGGAGGGGAAAAAGTGAGGAAAGCTGCCACACTTAGACCTAGGATTTTTCCTCCAATTTTCTCGTGTTTTCCCTTCATTTGATATTATAGGTTAGATTTAATTCAATGTAAACCTTAGATTAGATTTATTTCCAATGTAAGTTAGGGTTAGATTCAATTTTATGCATTTACTTTAAGCTGTGTTCTTCATTTTGTTGGAGCTTTAAAGGAGGAGGCTTGGATTCGAATTGGAGCTTCATAAGTTACAAATGGCTTCATGGATTTCATCTTTCTTTTCTCTTTTTACTTTATTTATGTTTAATTTGTAGTATTGTTGCTTGGGGATCTTTGAATCCCCTACTCACAATGTGAATATTGAACATATTTTGATTTATACATGAATTAATGGTATATTTCACTGTTACTTATTTTTATCTCATGGTTTTTCAATCTATCAAGTTATCTTCCATGCATGGATGAATGGTTTTAATCATATGTCTTTGATGGGTATTGAGCTTAAGTGGATTGAATGCTATGAATGATTTTGCTCAGTTTTTCTATCATGAATGCTGTCTATTTTGGATGGCTCTGGAATGGGACTCTAGATGTGCAGTATTTGTGATTTTAAGACTAGAGTGTAGAGTAAAACAAATGGGTTTCGGGTTTTTTTTGGCTCTAGAATGGGAAAGCAAACTGAACTTAGGATGTTAGATCCATGCTTAGGCTAGTTGTTGGGCTAGTTTCGGAATGGAATGCTTGGGTTAAGAGGGTTATCTCGGATTCATTCATGTATGCTTTTAGATAAAATTAATTCACATTGGGTATGGGGTGGATGAGTGAACCCAAGTAACATTTTCCTTATATAGATTTTTACACTTGAGAGGATTAGAACTCCATGGCAATGTTTTAACTAATGTTTTAATCTGTAGTTTAATTAGCTTTATCTTATTTATTTATTTATTTTGTTAATTTGATTTAGGAAGCTCTTTCAATCAAAAACTTGAGAATTTATCTCAGATTTACTCGCTCAACTCTAGATATCTAGCTTAAAACAACCCTTATCCCTTGGGTTCAATATTTGCTAGTCTTGACTATATCCCACTTTATTACTTGTCGATCTAGTATACTTGCTAGGGTTGCAACACAAATTACCATTTTACCCCTATTTTCCCACGTAATTACATTTTTGCCCTTTTTAATCTTTTTACTCCCATTTTTCATCTTTTTCATTATTTTATCACATTTTTAATATATTTTGGACAAAATTTGGTATTTAATCCTTAATTTTTCCCAAATTATGATTTTGCCCCTAATGTGACCAGTGGAAATCCTCAAACCGGATATATGGGATGAGGATTCTAATAATACTAATGGACTAGAGGGACCGCATTTAATGCGATACTGCTACTCCAATACAGGTGAAGGAACCACAACTTAATGCAATCTAGCTAACCCACCATGTGTCATATCATGTACCAATTAATCCTCAATGTATGTAATAATTCAAATCTCATTGTAACATCATGGTATAAGTGTCCCTATGGCTAGCATTATATTCTAGGATTCTGAATTATCCACTATACGCTTCAAGCAATTGTATTTGATAATTTATGTCACATTTCACATGTTTTTCCTTACTAATAATATTATGTTATAATTATTACATGTCTAATTAGTATCCAATTATGCTTAAACAATATACATTTATCATAAATATATACATTAACATGTAAAAGTGATGAGAACATAACATTTTCTCCACATTCACCATTCAGTCAAGTTAAGATTTCATACCTACAATGCCATTTTCTCTTAATTTACATACCAAATGTGTTTCAAATGTCACTTGTAACATTAATATAATCATACATGTTCAAATTGCCTTATAATTTATAAGTTCCCTTAAATTCCATCATTATGTTCACTCAAGTAACATTATGTACATTTATTATTTTTATGATCCATAACTTCCATTACATTTTCTTCCCATTATATTGCTTAAATCTTACTTAATATATCATTAATCATCAAATCCTCATAATTTATTCTTAGGTACATAATTCAGTCACTATATTATTTATACTTGTCATGTTATTTTTACCAGTTATTTGCATTCATATTAGGTTGTTTTAACAATTTATCAAGTCATATGAATTTATTTCACAATTCTACTCAATTTCATATAGTTACATAATGTAAAATCTAGGTTAAATTGACTAAAATAGATGAAATTAAATGTAATTTGTATCCACTAACCTTAATTGAGCTTAGAATTCACTTATTATTTTCTCTCCTCTCCTTCCTTCTCTTTGCCTTATAGTTCTTCTTTAGGCCAAATTAGGGGGAGAAAATCATGAGTTTCAACCTTGAATTCAAACAAATAAAAGCTACTAAACTACTCTACTAACCATGCTCTACAAGCCCATAACAAATTTCCTAACCATATCTAATAAAAACATAAGTTGTTACCTAATTAGGTCAATCCTATCTCTCTACAAATTCTCCAAATCCAAGCTTCACCTTGATGCAATCCAACTTCTTGGGTTTAAATGATGATTTCTGAAGTAAGTGGTAAAAATTTAGGGTTGATATTTTGTGGGGAGAAAAAGAAATGAAGAAAATGGCAGAAGATGGCCAAAATGAGCTTGGTTTGGATTCTTCAAAGAAAAGAGGGGAAAATTACAGAATTTGGGGCAACATTATAGGTGATTATAGACCCCTCTATGTTTTCTTTAAGTCCACCAAATCTAAGGCCCAAATTCCCCCATTTACTATTTGATTTAATGGCTTATTTTTAATATCATCATCTCCTTAGTCACTACACTTATTGTAGCTATGATATTGCTTGTAGGTGATTATGGCTTATTTTCAATGACTTTCATGTCCTTAGGTAATTAAAATATGGCAATTTAGCCCATTAATTAATTTGATTTCGATTTTTGACCCTTTTTTTTGAAATGGATGTTTTACTTGTTAGAATGCTCTAAATTTTTTTTCTTGCGTGTACTAGCATATTCAGGAGCATGCTTTTAAAATTTTAGCTCATTCTAGCATCTTTTCGGTATACTTTTGGCTCCAGAGGCAAATTCAGCTAGTCTGAAACCTAATATTTTGAAACTGTCATAAAATTTATTTTTCACTTCCAATAGCTTATTATACTATTTCTAATGGGTCTATATAATTAGAATAATTTTTGGAGCTTTTTAAAATTTTTCAGAGCTCGATCAAACTTTCAGTCAACCCTTTAACTGTAATCGAGAAAATGCTTCTCTACTCGATTTAGGGACCTACTTAAGCTCAGTTTCTTCTCAAATTGTATCAATGGACTCCATTTAACTCATATTATCTCATCAAATTCCTAACTCCACTTCTCAGATCAGTCACCCATCCCTTGATTGCTCAGGGGTGAGCAAGTTTAACCTTTAAGTTTATGTGGTTTCTCTATATTACACTAGTGTAATTACTTTGATAACTATCCTAGGGTTACTATGCATACTCTACAACATACTGTGCATGAAAAAATAAAATTCCAGGTTGTTACATACATTACATAAATTCATCAAGTAATAGCATCGTTGGAAGATTTCAAGCCAAAATCATTAATTAGACACTTAAATTTTAAGATTTTCAAAGCTTGTTGCTAGCATTTTTAATTTAATAAAGCATCATTGGTTTCTAATACAATATTAAGTAGACAACCAAACTAGGAACTGCAGTTAGAAATCTATACATGATAAACTAAAAATAAGAGGGAACAAAAAGTGCCTATAAAACGTGAATACACATTGTAAGAGTTAGCTGAAAATTATGCTGATATAAATCACATACCATTAGTCAAACTGGTAATTATGCTTCATGAACATTTTTTGTCTGATAAGGTGGTAAATTATGTATTTAGTTATAATTATTCATGATAAATAAAGTCTATGCTGGTGCCCCATTATGCTAAGCTCAAGTTTCTTTAATAATCTAACATCAGGAAATGTAGGAACCACTACTGAAAACATGAAAATGTTACTTATGGTTGCCATAATAGGAGATCCAAGTTTGATCCTTTGTATATTTACTGATCAATTAATTAGTTAAGCTTGAAACTCTACCTATCTCATACTTGGTTGCCTACAAGATTCAAGTTTTCCATTTCTCTTTCTATATTCTCGATAGTGAGATCAACTTTGTTGTTTGATGTCAAATACTTTTGGTTTGTTTGGCTTAATTGTTGCTCTTAATAAATTCATGTTCGGACAACGATGAGAATTTGCTAATTTTTGTTATATACCTGATGAAGAAAATAGGAAAAAGTACGGCCATTTATATACCTACTTCTAGCCGAGTCTTCATATTCATGGGATGTGCTATTTTTGGTCAATCATGCTTTGCTTTTATTAGGTCAATTTGATTTTACCTGCTCTGTACTAGCTTAGCTAAGCTAGAACATTATATATAATGCATAATATCCTTCCTGAAGAAAGCTAATTATTTATGATTAGAACAAAAAAGATTTTTCCACAATTAACCAATAAATTAATTGGTTAGGTTAATCGATAAATTGTTTGTTCATGGGGAGTTTGACTATAACGTAGAGTATGGCTAATTTGACTAGGAGATTCCAATACTTAAGAGTCAATACAGAACATGTATTAGTCGTTTATGGCATTTGAAGATCACTAATTCTTAAACAGATAAACAAACAAAATGAGTTTACACATATTGATATGTTCCCATTTGAGATATTCACTAAAACTGATCAATAGCTTTCTCACATTATCTTAATTTTCCAAGGTGGCTTGAAAACAAAAATCAGAAATTGCATGTGAGGAATTTAGGTACTGTACAAGTAGCATTTATTTTATTTAATGATTCATGTGTCTATTAATCATGAGTAATGTTTTCATTTTTGCTCCCTCAGGTATATATGTGTTTAACATGCATTTCTTTATTTAAATTACCTACATATTGATCTTTTTTTTTCTAATTTATTTATTATGTCTAATGCTTCTCATTTTTTTTATTTGAGTAGATATAGATCAAAGAAATGTTATGTTTTACATAATCATAAGGATATGGCATTTGCACATGATGTGGTTGCTATTGATGAAAATGATTCATATGGAAAATATAAAAAAAAGGCAAATTAGGAGAAGCAAAATGCTTATAGATAAAAGTATTGATAGCCACCGGGGACAATGACTTACATTGTATTAATCAGTTAAAAATGGATAGAAGAACATTTCGAGTACTATGTGATCTTCTTCGAACTTATGGAAAGATTAAAGATGATGGATTGGTACGATTAGAGGAGAAAGTGTGTATGTTAGAGCAAATGATGATCGTTTTGACATTTCCAATGAGCTGTAGGCAATAGGTCTTTCTTCTAAAGATCAAATTGATGTTTTTCAAGTACTAATAGATAAACCTCAGCATGTGGCATCATTTAGGTCACTAAAATCCAAAATTAGGGAGATATTTGTTCAAAGCTTACGTAGACAAACAAAAGGTGATTAATATAATATTCAATGCATTAGTTATGTTTTAAATATTAAATTGTTTCTTTTACAAAAATATATGAAATTTTTGAATTCATTGATTATTTGGATTATGTCTAAAATAATAATGAAGTTTATTTATGTTGATTTATTATTGGACTATGTATAAAATTATCAATAGTAGCACATTTGTTAATATATTTCAGCTATATAATTAAATGTTGTTAATTAAGTTCTTTGTTTGATTATTAATTTATCTATTAATATACATTCATATTTCAAGAAATTTATACCTTTAAAAAAAATTGATTAATGTACAAAAAATTGTAATTTATAATTAATACTTTTGCTTAAATTGGTAACATTAAAAATAATTTAATTTTACATATTTTTTTAATTTTTTTAAAAATAATACAATATAGCATTATACATCAAATATGATATAAAATATTATGGGCTAATAAAATTTTATACCAAATATTGTATAATGTAATAAAGGTTAATACTGTACATGTTAATGCTATACAAGCTAATACTATACAAACTAATGCTATACAGTCTAATACAATACAACAAACTAAACATAGCCTTAGTGCATCATTTTGCACTGTAGCTTGGCCGACATTTCAAAATTAATTAAATTTGAATTCACTTTTCTTCATTCAAGGTCTGCACTATTTTTTTTGTTTTACATTTTTTTTCCTTTCATTTCATTATATTAATTATTTTTTTGTTTATTATTATTAATTGTTACTTTGTTATTTTAATTTCCTTCTTTGCTTGTTAGTTAGTTTAATAGATTAGCTTAATTAGTAATTAATTATTTTATTATATTAATTTGTTAATTCTTTAGTTGTAAATTAGTTTATTCATGTATTAATTGTTCTAACATATTTGTTAATTTGTTATTTTTTAATCTAATTTCTAATATATTTTATTAATGTTATATTTTATATTTGCATTTGTCAATTAACTTAATTAATTAATATCTTTGATAAGTTGACCATGCCAATTTATCATTTTTCCCTAATTTATAATATGTTTTAATTATTTTTTATTTTATTGATGTTATTTTATTTAAGCTTATTTAATTAGTCCAACTAAATAATGTTTGCAAATTAATTGTCAAATAGCTTATTCACATATTTGTGCAATATTTAATTTATTTAACATAATCATATTTTTATTAATAATATTATTCTTACTTTTAATTCAAATATTTATAATTGTTATTATTAATATTA
Source organism: Excoecaria agallocha (assembly GCA_037975025.1). Lineage (NCBI taxonomy): Eukaryota > Viridiplantae > Streptophyta > Magnoliopsida > Malpighiales > Euphorbiaceae > Excoecaria > Excoecaria agallocha. The sequence continues at coordinate 9,767,042 of CM075818.1, read as the reverse complement.
GCATTAATCTTATTGTTATTGTTATGATTGTTATTATCATTATTGCTACCATAATTTTATATATTATTATTTATATTCATTTAATTTATTAATTTATATTACTATATATTTATTTAATTATTATATTTTATTATCCACTACTTTATTTAATGCATTATTAACTACTTATTTTCCATTCCATATTTTAATATGCACATCACCATTCTAAGTCGGGATAGACCATGCGACAGAGCATAGACTAAGATTCACTTCATTTATTTATTTCTTATTTGATTATTTGGCCTTGTATAAATATTTAATGCTTTCCATTTAATTGCCTATAATAGCATAGTTAAAAATGAATTTTTGCATGATAGTTAGGAAAATTTACATTAAATATTCTCTATCTAATTAATTGGATTTTTCTCATAAAATGGACCAACATCCTATTTTATTCCAAAAATCACATAAAAGAATTTCATCAATATGCATGGAGGGAACTAATGTCCCCAGATCAATCAATAGCCTGATTTATGCATGTTATACTTATATCATTATTTTTAATGTTTTATTTGTCGCACATAAATGGATTTTCAAATGATAAATTAAAAGTTCACCAAATAATTTCTACTTTAAATTAATCAATTAACACGATTCATTTCTTTTAAGCTACATAGGTTCAATGCCCTCTTTTTGTCCAAAATGCACCCAGGATGCTGCCTTTTTGTAAATGCAAGGACCAACATCCTCATCTAAATGAATTCAATTAATTCCCTAATTTATGTATGATTTTATTTGTACATATTTTCTTTAATGCTTTCAGTTTCATGCTTTTACAACTTTTCATATGCATACTTTACAGCTTTCCAACATGCTTGAGTGTGCTTTTATTTTTTCTATGCATAATATCTTGCATGAGAAAGGAGGTGAAATAAATTAATCATTAAAACTCATTTATAAAATGTTAACCAAAGGTATAAATAGGAGTGATGTCCAAACTATCTCTAGTTTCAGCATCATAAGGTTAGAACTCATTTTCCAATGTTTTATTGGGTGGCGACTCCATGATACCTATCTTTTGGTGCCTAACAAATACCCTCGTAGGTTAATCGCCAGCAAATAAATGGGAATACCTCGAGATGCTATCTATAGCACCCTTATCCTTTAACAAATACATATCACTTTATCCTTCTCATTATGTAAGTTTAATAGTGCAACTTAAATATAAACCAACTATACAGAGAACATATATTCAAACTTAATACATAAGAGTGTTATACTATTAAAACGTTACAATATACATTAAAGTCTCTTTACAAAATACAACAACTGATTAACATCTTTACATACAATATCTCTAATACCACAAAATCTTTACTATATACAAAGAGCTAAAAATAAAAGTCTATAATAGTCTTTCTCGATGACTAGAGTTGGCCATCCTGCAGCAAATATCACCTCAAAAACCTACACGAATGAAACACTCGTGCTAAGCTATAAAGCTTAATGGGGAACTAAAATCATGATAAACGACCACTCACAGTGATCACCAACAATGCACACATCATGCCTCAATTATAATAATAATTTATTTTAATAAATGAATAAAATTCAATGGTAACATTTACATTGATGCTTCATTCACCATGTATAATAATGTAAGCTCTAACATCCTTTGGCCTTAAATTTAACTTTTTATCATATGATTAGTTTATTTATTAATATTTAATCATAAAAAGAAGCTTATCAATCAAGTATATCAATTATACATTATAACCAAACTATACTTACATACCAAGATCATGGGTCTTAGATTTGCATACATCGAATCACAATGAAAAATACATATTAATAGGTGTGCATATACAAACATTGTGAACACATATATATAATCATAAGAAAAATATTTCAAAAACAATGGGTGTTATAGTATAACTCTTATAACCTTTAGTATGGATTATGCTTATGCAATTATGATAATTATTGCGATCATTTAATAATATACTACCCTTTACCCTAATACAAGTTTCTTCATAAATTATAAATTGTAAACAAAGCATTAATACAATTCAAGTTCATCATTTAACAAGCTAGCATGTATTTTTGATACTAATAATATTGCTTACATATCTTTACTGTGTGGTCTTCTTGTAGATGCACATTCTATTTACAATAAAATGAATTCTACACATGAAATAGTATGAAGTTAATTAAGAACTTTCATGCTTTATGAAACTTTAAATTCATCAATAAACTTTTCTTAACCTTTGTAATTAAGCCTACATTATTCTAAAGAAGTGTATAAATGGGGCTAATATAGAGGTCCCGAAGGACAATCAATGAACCCAAAATGGTCAATATAAAGGTCCTGAAGGACAAACAATGGACGCAAATAGGGTCAATCAAATAACTTAGACTAAAATAGGGTCAAACAAATAACTTGAACCCAAACAGGGTCAATCAAATAACTTGGACCCAAACGAGGTCAAATAAATAACTTGGACCCAAACGAGTTCAAACAAATAACTTCGACCCAAACAGGGTCAAACAAATAACTTGGACCTAAACAAGGTCAAACAAATAACTTGGACCTAAACAGGGTCAACCAAATAACTTGGACCGGTCAAGCGGACTCAAACGGGGTCGGCTACAACCCAAATGGGGTTTTTCAAATCAACTTTAACTTTTAAACCCAAATCGGGTCACTGTAACTTTTAATTTCAAATGGGCCTAAATAGGTCAAAACTTTTTAGAAGCAGTTGCAAGGTACCCTTATAGGCATGCCTATCTATCCACATCTTAGACTCAATGCAGGCAATTAAATCCCTTTGATTTATCTTTTTAATCACATACATATATTTATGTATAAATGTACAACTATATGCGGAGTTTCATATACATGTTCATGTATAAACTTTATGTGAACATGATATCACAAACATGTAGGAGCATAAATAAGCTATACTCTTGATCAATTCAAATGCATGTAGTTCATTCACATGTATGTGATAACGACACTTATCATCATGCTATCTTAAATTCCAATATACATTTATTATATACATACATACCAATATTTTCAATTACTTCAAGATATATAGTAAATTTTAGAAACATATATTGAGTATGCATATCTTTTTACACATTTTTCTATCATACTCGTATATCACATTCATAGGAATCATAGTTATATGGAGATAAATGTACACATGCATGTTATCATTATATAATTGTGTATTTATACAATTCACTATGAAACATGCTTTATATCATTACTCTTAAACATATTTCACATGACAACAACAATCAATCAACATAATTATTTCAAATAAAATTAATCATCCATATTTACATTTAAAGGTTGATATCTAATACTATAATGTATTAGTAAATCCATTAAATCGATATTAATTAGCTATATTCCTAAGCATATAATTGTTTGGGCATATATGTATATATATACTATCTAATTTCAGCATCTTAATTATGTTCATTCATGATGGTATCAGCATTTATATTTTCAATGTTTTAAACATACATATACATGCACATTCAATTTGAGGTCATATAAATCATATGCAGCCATATGGACAATTATGTATGTTCATATACAGAACTTCCAGCATTCATGCATATGTATTATATATATATATATATATATATATATATATTCATGTTTTCTTCTTCAATTATTGAACTCTATATACATTTTATGGCATCAAATTTCATTTATAATGCTTTAACATTTCATTATCAATTTCATAGTTGAATAATTGTATAAAAATATACTCTATCATTTGATTAAAATATATATATATATATATATATATATAAGCATAATTTCACATAACCAGCCATGCACATGTTTTTGAACATACATGTATATACATAACACTTCAATCAAATATTTTTCGTGCTATTTGTAAATCAGTGTATTTTCATGTATACATAGATTTAACAAAACAACATTTAAAACTAAATATTAAAAATTCAGCCTTTAGAATTCTGCACAGTGGCAGAGTTTCAAATCCAACTTATACGCCATTTTTGACCTGGAAAAATGTCATTTTTAGCAAAATTATTCTTTTTCAAACATGATCCCCTATGTTTCCCATTTTTAGAACATCAAAAATCATTTCAATAGAACTTCCAAAACTCAAGATATTTACACTTTAATAAATATTGTTCTTATTGACAGTGTTGTGTATAGGTTCGAAATTAAGCTAAAATTAGACAAGCTTAAGGATAGAATTAGTCTTTGATTTCTTCATGAAAAGTATAGGCTTGGAAGTCTTCTACAATAAAATATTCCCAAAATACGGAAGACTATTCATGAGTGTGGGACTGCACGCTTATCCAATTTTCAAGCTAGGTTATGTCCCATTTAAAAGCAGAATTAGAATGTGATTTCTTCTGATGAAATCTTTGTCTGGAAGTATATTTTAAAACACAATTTGAATCATCTAATTATCTATCCTAAAACTCAAGATGTTACCAAAAGAATACAACTAGGTATAGTGAACCCAAACCCAGAATTTTAAAACTTACATACATGTCCTTTTAAACATCAAAGATTGATGTTTTATTTCAATTTACTTGTCAAAATGCAACCATGTCACAATGTAATCACATATTTCACTCAAGGAAAAACACATGCATAAAGAATAAGTTCCCAAACCTAAATATGCAACTCAAATTTATTTCAAAATTCTCATTTTTCTCTCACTATCTTCTTCTTTCATGATCCTAACTTTCTAATTCTTTTCCTTTCAAAACAATTTCATCAATTAACACAAACTTCCAGCATTGAACTCAATCTACTATTAACCAAAACAAGAAGATCATGAAGAATAAGAATTATCAAATTAAGTTAATTACCTTGTAGATATACACTTACTTGTTCTTCAAAAATCCATATGCAAGAATTTCTTCAAAGATTTCTTAGAGATTAACCAAGAGTGAAAGAGAGGAGAATAAAGAAATTTTGTAACTCCCTCTCAACAATGTCGTCCCCTTCATTCTCTTTTCTTAAATTTCCCTTTCTTTTATACCACTTTCATCTTTTATACCACAAAGGAAAAATTCCTTTATTGGTCCCTCAAAAATTCGCATGTTCCACTAATTTCCCTCTAGCTTTTGCATGTTACACCAGTGCCTCTCATCTTCTTGCATACTTAACAATGACACATATATTTTATACTTCTCTTAAATCGACCTCTCAAATCATTCTTTTATTCACATTTGACCCTTAAGATGCCGAATTTGCAAATTAACCCCTAAACTAATATTTTATACTTCAATTACACCCTTGAATATTATTAAACCAAAAATAATAATTTAATTATGCCCTTATAAAATTCATACCATATAACTCACACATTTATCACATAATTAATGATAACTTAATAACATTTATGCCCCAAATAATATCTCAACTATAATTTTGCTTAAATTATACACACTATACACTATAATATCAATTGACTATTATATACTCTATCACATAAGACCATGAATTCATTGGATCATAACTACTAATAATTCGTCCAATAATGCTTAATTAGACTTTAATAATGTATAATTTCCCTTGAATTCTACTAGGGCCTATTTAGGGTCCTTACACTATCTCATGCCTTTTTGAGGCCTGAGGCATTGTAGATTGGGTTGAATCCCTACCCATTGTGAAGCAATTAGCCTTCATAAGTTAAATAAACCTTGATCCAGTCTTGATTCTTCAAAGCAAGCTTTTGAGAACAAGTTGGATGCCTACGGGGTTCGGCATGCATCGCAATGGCAACTCCACTACGGACTATAAGATTTTGCTCTAAAAGTACCTTTGGTTGAATTAATATAAATGAGTTTAGAGATTAAAATGTTTTATCTCTTTTCAGAAAATTGTATTGCATTCATGCTAGGGCCTTAGAATTAAGTTAGGCATCCCACTTTTAGTGCCGATGCATTCCCAAATCATGACCGTACGTTGACTTAATGTAGGGAACTATTAGGGAAGACCACTAGCCCAAGCCTCATACCTTTTGATATATTAAATGGTAACCCAATCGGTCATCATGATAATGATGAGCTAGACCCATTAGCAAGGACCACACTTGGGTAACCCTAAAGCTATATCACCGAACTAAAGCCCATGTAATGGTATAGACATTTCCACTAGAGGGCATATGCTATAATACCTTGCTTGGGATTTGGGATTTTATATTTCAAATAAATCCCAATAAGCACAGATGTCTACTCATCAATGGATTTCATGCCCTAATAGGCACATTTAAGTTTATTTGGATTTTTTCAATACATAATCACTAAATTAAATTCGTATGTGCTTTAAATAAAGAGAGACTATGCCATTGGTTTTTTGCCGTGCATGATATGTGTTCATTGGGTTCCCCATTAACCCATGAGTTAATCCTACCTCGGAAAGAGATCGTATGACCTCCTATGTAGGAGGAATAAGGTGGGGGGGTTTTTTCTTTCTTTCATATGTGCTTGTCTATGATGTATATACATGCATTCCTTTCTATTAAAATAACAAAAAAATGGCAATAATAAGTGAAAAATATATATGCATTTTTTTTGTGCATCAACTTTTGATGAATGTGCATCTCATCTTGTTTGTACGATTTTTACTTGTATTGAAATTAAAACATGTAAATCTTGTGTGCATAATTGTGTTCCATAAAAATATTCATATACATATATCTCATTTCGTATGCAAGCAAAAAATAATAATATGACAACGTGAAACATGTGCATTATATATGTATGTTCTCTTTACAATAAAAATGTGTGTGTTTCATTTGGTGTGCCATAAAATGCACATTCTACATTAGCTTGCAAGTCTTCCTTTTTACATAAAGTTCTTCCATGCAACATATGCATGTCATGCTCATGCATCACTCGTATATTACACATTTCGTTGTGTTTCATGCTAATATTTAAGTCACACATTATATGCGTGCCATTCATGTGTATTACTCTTATGCATCGATGTGTAACGTGCATGTATGTAACATATTCATATGTCATTCATTACATATGCCATGCATCACATGTGCATCTGGCATATCCATATATCATGTGCACTTTATGCATCACACATTATTGTATGTACACACTATATGCTTATCTATCCAATGCATCATCTGTATGCCTGATATGCTCACGTGTCATGCATAATATATGTATCATTCACATGCATCATCATGCATTGACTCACATCATACATATTATGCTCATGCATTATCATTATAATGCACTAATTAACCCACACATCACATGCCTCTCTAACATATTTGTTTTCATACATTATCAAATATGCATCCTTACCACACAAAAAAGTGTAAATAGTAATAAAGTAGTAATACATTAATGTCACCATGGCATGAACATACTGATGGAATATGACATGGTATGAATGTGATGATAACGCAGCGGAAAAACAAAAATTTTTATCATACATACCATACAATTCCAAATCAAGAAACGAAAACATGCAATTTTAGGGTTGTAGAACTTACAACTTTTGATGCCTTTTAAATATTGAATTTGGTGATGGCCAGCAACTAAGATGACTTTATCCACCTTAGATCTTGATCACCAATGCCAAGGAACAGCCTTTTACGCCACTCCCTCTATTCTCACACACACACTTGCAAAGATGGCTTAAAAAGAGATTGCTAGCTCTCTTTAAAGTATTGTGTAATGGCAATTGTTTGAAGCTACAAGACTTTGATCTTGTACTTCTTTTAGGTGTTATTAATGCCCAAGAACACAAGAAAGCAAGAAAAGAGTTCTTCCTCTTGTGTGTTTCGGCCAAGAGAGAAATGTGAGAGAGAGAGATTATTTTTCACGCCAACTTAGTGTCACTTAGGGTTTTTATTTCTTTACATATATATCATTATCTTTTTGGCAAGTGTTTGATTTGAATTTAACTCCTTCAAGATAATTAATTCAACCTCAATCACTTCCTAAAAATAAGTGACATATATTAATTCAAACTCTTTTGAATTAATTTGAAATAAAACATAAGACATTTTAATCAAATTAATCACTTAACTTGGAAATTCACATGTGCCGAAATTCCCTTTTTATTTTATCTTGGAATTTTGGCTAGGTCATCTCCTTTTTAAGTGTTTTAATTTGATTTAAATATCATTAGGATTTAATACTCAATTAACTTAATTAATACAAGATAATTAATTAATTAAAATTAAATCTTATGGGCCGAATCTCTCTCTCTAATGGATCAAGGTCCATTAGCAATTTTAATGCCCATTACATACATTAATTTGACTTTAATTAAAAGCCCAAATTAATGTCCAATACTTTATTTAAATATTTTAAGCCCAATGCTTTGTGTGCGATCCTATAGGTCCATTTAATGTTGGCAATGAATTAATAAATTAATTCAAAGGCTATATATATTCTTTAGCAAGATATTATAGCATTCCAAATTAAATGAAAATACATATGGCATTTAGTGACCTAATGCAATTTTGCATAGTCCCATTTGTTTCAAGGTCTTACAACCATGTGCCTCACACATGATAACTTAAACCGAAATGACATTCTTGGATAGTTTTATCAATTGACATGCACAGGAATACAATAGATAAAACAATTGCCTCATTTTATTAATTAAAGTATTTTATTACAATGCATTGGGGCTAGGGCTTACACTAACAAATACATCCATTTTACATATATGTATTGATGCATATCATGATATGTATGTATTAACATGCATCATGACATGTATATATGCCTGTACTGTATGTATATAGTGATGCTTATTATGGCATGTGCGTATTAACATACATCATGACATTTGTATACAGACATTCTACATATCATTTACCATCTACATATTGGCCTGTACATGTAAATATTCACTATCACATATATACATTGATAAATGTTCGAGCATACGTTATGATATGGCATATATCTACCATACATTTACATGTGGACATGTTATAGTATAAGCATATAGACATGCATTCTAGTACGTATATAGTGACATGTAAACATACATTTTAAGATGAACGTGTTGACATTTGGCGAGACTTGAATGCATAAACATCCATTGCCTATTATAACTTGTACAAATAAACATACATAAGTCATGGCATGTACACTTAAATGTTTGCCATGTTACAACATGTACATATTAGCATGTACCATGGCATGCATGTATTACTGTAGACTATAATGTGTGTGTGTGTACATATCTACCATCACATTGGCATTACGCCTATCATTACATATACATATTAATATACATTTTAGCAATATACATCCACAATTGCGAGTGCATATTAACATACATTGTAGCATGCACATACAAGCATTGATCATGATATGTGTACAATTAACATGTATCACAACATGAATATGTCAGCGTAGATCGTAACATGTACATACTAGTCATTGAGTTGTGTCTCATGCATGCTATTACACGTATGTGCACATGTACATCACGTTTACCTTATGTTAGATCATATATACAAAATAAGTGCCGTGCACGTCCCATGTTAAATTTCACGTCATGTCATATGTAATTCACCATGCTACATTTCCTTTTCTTATATTGTATATGTATATGCCATTATACTATACCCCATTATACATGAGGCACATCGTGAACATGTGTTTTATTCTCTATGAATTACCATACCATATGCCATATGTTACTTATAACATGGTCATACATGTCGTATATCATGAATACATTTTTTCATGCCATGTCATACATTTGTATACATTTCATTCATCATATGTCCACATGTTTATAGCAATACATACATCATATCTATATGCCATTCATTATATGTGCTCATTCATATACCGTGCCGTGTTCCATGCCACAAGTATTTTTGCATACATCTTGCACTCTTACACATGTGATTTTCAACATACCACACAATTCATTGACATGCATCATCATGCCACATTTTATGCATCTTATGTCACATCTATGCACATCGTCATTATGTAAGTCATGATATGCATATGTGTGCCATATGTCATGTGCATTCATTCATATAGCATGCTATACCTTGTATACACAAACCTTTATACTTGAAATATGTCATATATGTCTTATGTCATGTATGTTTATTCTTGTATTATGCCACATTTCATACACTCACCCTCATTATACAAATGTTGTGCACATATGTGTTGCTTGTAATGCCATATTGGACTTCGTTTTTATTTCTCTATTGTATAACATACATGTTTTTTGCATACATGTGTATCATGTAAATGCATTTTGAAAATAAAATATAAGAAAATAATAAAGTTCATACATCCCATTTACACATGCATTTCATTCTGTGCTTATAATTTTGGTATAAATTCTTGGCCATACATTGATAATAGTCATTTATATGATGTTTTTAGTATGTTTTTAGGTATTTAATTAAGTTAATTTTGTGTTAATTAGGTTTAATTTGAGTTTAATTTGTTAGTTTTGTGTTTTTGGATTTAATTGCAAAATTTGGTGTTTTTCAGGATTATTTTGTAAGAAAAAGGGCTTAATTGTAAAAAGTACAAAGTTTTGGGCCAAAAGCGTAAATTTGAAGAAATTGATCAAGAAAACGAGCTTCCAGTTCAGAGCTTGGAGCCGTGGCCACGTGCGAGCTTTGAAGAATTTTACACGTGACCACGTGAAGGAGTATTTGTGAATGAACGTGGCCATGTGAAGAAGAAATGAAGAAAATTGAGTTAAAGGGCGTGACCACGTGAAAAATCAAAGAAGGAAAGAAATAGTACATGTGACCACGTGTGTTCAAGGCCAAATTAACACGTGGCCACGTGTGAGGAAGACTATATGGACACGTGACCACGTGTTCAACAACAAGAATTTGATGCGTGGCCATGTGACTTGATTCTCCAATTTCGAAAAGGATTGGCGAACTTTCTATTTTGAACAGAATTCACTTCCTATTTGGTTTCTGCAATTTAGGAAGAAATCTACCACGATTTTGCCTATAAATAGCAAGCTGAAACACCAAAGAAAAGGGATCAAGAGGAGAGAAAGGGGATCGAATTAGAAAATTAGGGATTAATCTTAGAATTTAGCTTTACTTTTTCTTTAGTTTGTTTTTACGTTATTTTGCTTTCATTATATTTTTCTTCAACTTTGTCTTTAGTTTTTAATTATGTTTAAGAAGTAATTTTTCTTCTTTTGCTAATGGATTCTTGAGATCTTAAATTTTTCATTGTTATGACTTTGTTTTGAGCTTAATTTCAATATTGGTTGATTATTTCTTGGTTTTAAGCATATTCTTATCCTTGATTGTGTTGAGATTGGTTGTTGGTTTATTGAATAAATAACTAAGAATTGGTTTTGACATAGTTAATGATTTGCATGTTCTTGGGTTGGCTCTTTAAAGTTTGTGCATGATTATTATCCGAAATATGAAATGATTATGTATGAATTTGATTGGTTAATACTAAGAGAGGAAGAACTAAGAATGGGTGAAAGTTAAATCTCTTGAGAAAGGCTTTAATAGACATCTAGGAGGATTAATTCAGACTTTTATGCCAAGTGTTGAATTGTTCTGAATAAGGGAGTTTAATGTTTGGAATGATAATCTTGAATAAAGTTATCTGGTTTTATTTATCTGAATTCTTCATAATCACTGGTATTATTCTTTGAATTTAAGTCATTACAATGAAAGTTAAGGTGGATAGTTTCCTTAGCAAGAGAATTTCAGTTATTGTTTTGTTTTTAATTTATGTTTTAGCTTTTGTTTTGTTTAATTATTTCTTTTATTTAATTTTTGCTTTTGAATCAAAAACATTTGGGAAACAATCTCGGATTAATTTAATTCATACATAGATATTATTCTTAGCAATCCATGTTCCCTTGGGTACGATATTTGGGGTCTTAATCTATATTTCCCTGTATTACTAGCCGATCTAGTACACTTGCTAGCATCCGGTCATACATCATTCTAAACCTTTGATTTTGTAGCCATCTTAAACTGCTTGCTAAGTGGTTAAGGGATCAAATGACCTCTCTATCAATAATCTTTCAAAGAGATCAAAGTCTAGTAAGCAAAAACTGAATCCAAGGTTTAATTCGGATACAGACAGAGCCTTTGAGCGGTCAGTAGAGTGGTTAGTAGAAACTACAATAGCAGATCCCCTATAAAGAGTTAGTACTTTTGATCCTCACAATTTTGGTAAAAGATTTGAAAAACTTAAAAGTAAAATCATGATGATAATAGTTGAACTTGTAACTACACTGGGTAAAAGGATTGATGACCTTGAAAGGAAAGCTGTTGCTGGGCTAATGGCTAATTTAGATTCCATCTTTGACACTTAGCCTTTGATACTAGATGGTGTAGTACCCTCAACTGATTAGTGCTATTGGCTAAGCAAGAAATCAAGGGATGATCGTGAGTCCTTTCGATATACATTTATGGAAGTAGAAAGGATCCATTCCCTCGATCTAAGAGGTAGAAATCATGAGAGTGGCCATTAAAGTTATGACAACATTTGGGCTAGTAGGATGCTTGGTTTAGCTAGTAACAATAATTTTTAAAGGACATCAAGGATATCAGCTGCAGAGAAAGCTTTAAGACGGTACTCCAATTTGGGTAAACCTCTATCTTGGGTTTTGGAATGAATAATCAAAATAAGGAAATTGTAACCTTTACTATCAAAACCAGTCAAAGCATAGGGCTTGCCAAGTCATCGGGCTAATCAATTTTATGTTTTTCACCAGCACATTAGCCACTTAATAGACAATTATCCAAATTTAAAAAGCCAAATCCAGGATTTTATAGATGCCAAGAAAATTGTAGACCTAAAGTATAAGTGGAAGAGATGAGTTATGCCGTCGCCAACTTTTGTGTTTGACTCAAGCTCGCTGAAATTGTATGTGTTTTGAGATGCATATGTGATATGAGCCTAAATAACTCATATTTAATCCATGTTTTATTATCAAAATAATGTTTTGTTATATTAAATTGTGTTAGAATTAGGTGTTTTTAATGTTTCTGTCAAGTTTTGTGTATGTAGGAGAAAAAGGGAGAAAAATATGGAGGAGTAAAATTAAGTGAAGAAAAGGAGTGTTATGTCTCAAGCGCGATAGAGGCCGCAAGCGTGACAAGAGATGCATGTCTATGGCAAGAAATGAGGAAGAGAAAGGTGCAAAGAAAGAAGCGTGTCCTGTCGTGAGCACCATAGGAGGCGGTTAAATGTAGTTGAGCTTAAAGAGTCATTTGAAAAGTCACCAAGGTTCACCAAGGGTTGCATACCTATGGAGGGGCACTTGAAGGGACTTGATGCTTGAAAATTTATAAATACCCTAGAAGTTATAATCAATAGAAAAGAAGAACTGTTATTTTATTTTTCATTTTTGAAAATGTAATTGTAGAATATAGTTGTAGTTTTTAGTTTTAGTTTTATGGCTTGAAGAGAAGGCAAATACAAGGAAGAATACTACACTTGGTGAAAGGAAGAAGGGTTGAGTGATTCCCTTCTTTTATTTCTAATATTTACTTCTTCTTTGTTATTATTATGAATTCATTTGAGGAACTTGAATGTTGTTATTCATATTTAATTATTTCTTTTTTATTTATCTTATTGTGTAGAATTTGCTATTGGAACTTTATTAGTATCATTATAAGTTAAGGAAGATGAACTTAGATAGCAATTCCTTCTCTAAAAATTATCATAGTGGTTATAAGTAAGAGAGTTAGCGAAAGCGACATCTTTCTGGAAGTTAATAGAAAATTCATTATCAAAGCATAGTTTGAGAGATAGCATGTCGAGATAGTTGTTATAGGTTGGTTTTTATTCTTTAAATGTGTGTTTATGTAATTCTAGTCTAAATGCGAGAGCTGCAATTTAGAACCATAAATGCATGTTTAAGGCAAAATCTAGTCTAGATGCGAGAGCTATGACATAGAACATTATTCCAACTTGGCTTGCATGATAAAGATTGAATTATAAATAAGAGAAAAATATCAAATTCCATAATTATGTATATGTTATATTCATCATACTCATAAGTCTTCTTTGATCATCATTAAAGTATAATAATATTTAATTTAGTGTAGTGTAGTGTTAATAATAGTTTTTACTTGCAAATTAATGAGCATTTTAAACAAGATTAAAATTGAGTAGTAATAGTGTATAATGTTAATCAACATTCCTCGTGGGATCGATATCTGAAGTACTATAATCGGTACACCGTATACTTGCAGTATTTAAGCTTTTAGAAAAAGCATAACAAGTTTTTGGCGTCGTTGCTGAGGAATGCTTGATTAAATTTATTATCATTATGAATCTTGATTTATGATTTTGGATTACAATAGTTAATTAGTTTTGTTTTGTGTTGTTTTTATAGGAGTTTGTTTGGTTTTGTTTTTTTATATTGTTTTATTTTTAAGTTTATTTGGTATACTAACATATCTTATTTTTGATTTTACAGGTTATTTTACTTAGGATTTTTTTTACAAATTTTAGAAAAAAATTACACAACTAATGATATTTTCTTCTTTATCCCGAACGCGACGATGAAGGGAGAACATTTTTTGCAGGTACTGTTACGAGCATGCTGGCGTATCCCTCGTGGCTGCAAATCTTTGTGATTAGGTAGTTGGGTATGTCGCAAGCACGGATTTCCTCACAAGCATGATGCAAGAGGGGTATTGGCCTTCTGTCGCGAGAGTGCCCATATCGCGATCAAAACATATGGGATTTTTGGATCTATCGCAAGAGCAAAAGGGTTGCATGGTCGCGATAGGCTATGAATTTTTGGCCATTATAAATGAGGAATTCTTTCCCTGCCAAGTTCTCCTAGATAAACATTTTGAGTTTATTTTCTCCCTCTCTTTTCCATTTCTTGTGATTTTATTTGTTTTGTGTTTTGTTTGTTTCCCAATTCTCACACAATGAGGACATTGTGTCCTTTAAGTGTGAGGGGTATGCATGTTATGTTGGTTTAATGTTTTGTTTATTGTTAGTATATTTATTTATTTTTAATAAATTTATATGTGTATATTGTGTGTGAATTTAATTTTGGAGCTTGGGTATTTGGAATCTATTTGGAAATAAATGCATGCTTTAACTTGAATTTCTGTCATTTTTAGTCTATTTAGGTAAATTTTTTTTAGGCTAATCATTTTCATTTTACTTTGATAATTAAATGTACATAGTGAAGGTCATGACTTGGCAAAGCACTTTAGTGTAGGTTCTTTTTAAGTTGAGTATCTTCTCACATGTATAAAAGGATTATTTTTGCCTATTTATTGCTTAGGGTAATTTGATCTATAACTTAAGTGAGTTTTTGAGCCTTGTACATTGATATTTTTCTTATATGAAAGCCTTAATATGCCATTTCCTCTAGAATTTGTTCTTGGTAAATTTTGAGATTACATTTAGTATGAGATGTGCATGAAAAATGATAAGGGTATTTAGATCACACCATTTTGGCTTGCTTTAAAAACTTACCTTTTTGACTTTAGGTAGCCAATTTTGAGCCTTAAATCTATTTTTTTTAGCAATATATTAGCCAATATCCTTTGCTAAACGAAAAATCTATTTATTTGTGTTACCCTTTTTGTGAAGAGAAATAAATTGCTATATCATTAGGAGATATATATTGTTAATATAAGCATGATGTATTTAAAATGTGAGTTAAAGAAATTCCCTTCATCTCTAGGATCAATATTAGAACAAGGCTAGTTTCTAAAAAAAAAGAAACAATACGAAAAAAAGAAAGAAGAGAAAAAAAAGAAAGAAAGAAGAAGAGAAACTAGCAGTTAGTGTGCTATTGAGAAAGAAATATGAGAAGTTAAGTACATCATGCAATGCTAGATTCTTAAACCAATCTTTTATGATATGGTAATATTGTTTCTATTCACAATTTAAGCTACTTAAAAAAAATTATTATTATCCTACCTTAACCTAAACCAAGTTACAACCTTTATAAGACCCTTTTGATTTTATATATCATTTTATACTAGTAGTGGAGATGTTTACTATTTACAAGCTTATGGTAGGAAATGGCATGTTTAGAGAATGAGAGAAACATTAACCCATAAGCACATCGAGTGATTAAGTGCTTTAAGAATATAGTGTTTGAGTGAGAACTACTTTAGGCAATATTTGGTATGAAATAATATTTACACGTGTTAAGATATTCAAGTTCTTAAGTTCATACATTCTTGTGTTTTGCTACTTCATAATTTTCCAAATGGGCATGGTTGTTTAAGTTTAATGGATAATGGTTTGGTTTGAGAATTTACATATTTAGGCTAAATTTGTGAAGAGATGAATGTTTCTGCATGTGGGTTTCCAAATATTTGCCAAATATAAATGTGAGCTCCAAAATTGTATGTTTGAGTTGTTTGCTTATTTGTTAGGTTTTGCTTAGGGACAAGCAAAAGTTTAACTGTGGGGGTCTAATATAAGCCTAAATAGCTCATATTTAATCCATGTTTTGTTAGAAAAATAATGTTTTGTTATATTAAATTGTGTTAGAATTAGGTGTGTTTAATGTTTTTGTCAAGTTTTGTGTATGTAGGAGAAAAAACGAGAAAAATGTACAGGAGTGGAATTAAGTGAAGAAAAGGAGTGTCATGTCACGAGTGCGACAGAGGCCGCGAGCGCGACAAGAGACGCATGTCTAAGGCAAGAAATAAGGAAGAGAAAGGTGCAAAGAAAGAAGCATGTCCTATCGCGAGCGCTACAGGAGGTGGTTAAATGTAGTTGAGCTTGAAGAGTCATTTGAAAAGTCACCAAGGTTCACCAAGGGTTGTATACCTATGGAGGGGCACTTGAAGGGACTTGATGCTTGAAAATTTATAAATACCCTAGAAGTTATAATCAATAAAAAAGACGAACTATTATTTTATTTTTCATTTTTGAAAATGTAATTGTAAAATATAGTTGTAGTTTTTAGTTTTAGTTTTACGGCTTGAAGAGAAGGCAAATATAAGGAAGAAGACTACACTTTGTGAAAGGAAGAAGGGTTGAGAGATCCCCTTCTTTTATTTCTAATCTTTACTTCTTCTTTGTTATTATTATGAATTAATTTGAGGAACTTGAATGTCGTTATTCATATTTAATTATTTCTCTTTCATTTATCTTGTTGTGTAGAATTTCCTATTAAAACTTTATTAGTATCATTATAAGTTAAGGAAGATGACCTTAGATGACAATTCCTTCTCTAAAAATTATCATAGTGGTTATAAGTATGAGAGTTAGCGAGAGCAACATCTTTCTGAAAGTTAATAGAAAATTCATTATCAAATCATAGTTTGAGAGATCGCATGTGGAGATAGTTGTTATAGGTTAGTTTTTATTCTATAAATGTATGTTTATGTAATTCTAGTCTAAATGCGAGAGCTGCGATTTAGAACCATAAATGCATGTTTAAGGCAAAATCTTGTCTAGATGCGAGAGCTGCGACATAGAACATTATTCCAACTTGGCTTGCATGATAAAGATTGAATTATAAATAAGAGAAAAATATCAAATTCCATACTTATGTATATGTTATATTCATCATACTCATAAGTCTTCTCTGATCATCATTAAAGTAGAATAATATTTAATTTAGTGTAGTGTAGTGTTAATAATAATTTTTTCTTGCAAATTAATGAGTATTGTAAATAATATTAAAATTGAGTAGTAATAGTGTACAATCTTAATCAACATTCCTCGTGGGATCGATATCTGAAGTACTATAATCGGTACACCATATACTTACGATATTTAAGCTTTTAGAAAAAGCATAACAATATGGCATGTGAATATTTAGCCATTACCTGCTCAATTCCAATGAAAAGTAGTTTAGAGAGTTACAAGATGTAAATATCACCACTGATATTGGGGGAACAGTCTAAAGAAGGAAGAGGCTAAGATGTTGGGAGAATTTTTGCTACCGGCACTTGTAGTAGGAAAAGATGCATGTGGGTTACTTTTGCTAATGTAAATCTGCATATGTTTCTTCATTTATGTTAATAATATAAGCCTTATTATGTATATTGTGTCCTATTTTATTGCATCATGTATAGCAATAATCATAACATTTATATAAGACATTTATTTAATAAACACTACTCCATTTATTCTCAAGAAAAAATAACATCTTGATTGCATCTAATATGGCTCATGAAGTGAGAATAACTTGAGAGAATGAAAAAAAAGAAGAAAAATTAAAAATAAAGAATAAGTCTTTGCTTGGTCTCAGAGCAACATGATAAAAATCGACAGACATATTATAAGATATAATGCTCAAGTTTATCTAAACCACATATGATTTAAGTAGCAAATTTAAAAACC
The DNA here is from genome assembly GCA_037975025.1 of Excoecaria agallocha. Classification (NCBI taxonomy): domain Eukaryota; kingdom Viridiplantae; phylum Streptophyta; class Magnoliopsida; order Malpighiales; family Euphorbiaceae; genus Excoecaria; species Excoecaria agallocha. Next base: position 9,748,736 of record CM075818.1, on the reverse strand, counting down.
CAGACCTAAAGGTAGAAGATATCAGATTAAGCTTCTACGTGATGATCATCAAGGAAACTGATGGGAAATCATGGCCCTATTATTTAGAAATGCCAAAATTTCTTGAAGAAACCTCAAACAAAGACCGAAGAATGATCTACAGGATGCTACCTCAGTTTGTTATCTTAAGTGGAGCATAGCATAAGAAATAGGATGATATAAACCAATCGAGTTAAAGGAAAGAAAGTAGAAAACTCAAACAAAAGCTTGTATGATTGGCATAAATAAAGAAACAAGATAGAAGCAAAGTTTCAAAGACTATTTCTTTCTTTTTTGACAACTAATGATGGACGCATCATAGCCAATCAAGATTGAGTCTTAACTACAAAAGCATTGCTTCAAGAGTTTAACTGTCAGAGTCGGACAAACAAAGTAGGATCTTCTATAACTTAAAGGAGAACTCACCATCCTGGTCGATTTTGGAAAGAAAAGAAAGGTATGTTTAATCTTTTAAAAAGTGTGCTAAAGGCCATTGTTTGGTAGAAACAACTCAAATCAAGTGCTTTAAGTTACATAAGCCAAAGTCAAACCTTTTCTGCTGAAGAAGCTATGGTTAGAAGAGGCAACCATTTCTCGCTAGCAATGGTCAGAAAAAAAGGGGAGGCTTAATGAATTAAATAATGTTGATGGGCTGAAGAGGGTTCCACAGAAAAGACAAAAGAAATAAATAAACAAAAAATAACCTTGCTAGCGCAAAACCAAAAAAGGCATCCTAAGAAAAAAATTAGGGATTAAGAGAAAATATTTAATCAAGAAAACCCTTGAGGGCCAATTGATAATAGGAGTCGAATGTACACAGGGTGTCACCTCTTTAAAGTTGAATAAAATATGTGTTGTGCATTATATGTCTTGGTATGGTTACTGTTATTGCCATATGATGCATGTAAATAAGAACACATACATAAGCTAGGCATATACATATGATTAATATACAAAAAGAAACTTATTTCATATATAAAGGCATGTATTAGGGATAAATTCTCAAGTGAAAAAAGCAACACCTCATGTGTTAGACGCTTCTTCTAATGTTCTTATCATAGAGGAGGGCCACCTCTTGGTGTCTAGATGCTTATTCTTAATGAATTTCACAAATGGAACCTAGTGTGGGTCGATAGAGATAAAGTAGTGCCACTTAAACTAGATGAAGTAGAAATGCTTTCGCAATGTTTTTGAGGGCTACATGCACCCATAAAAATGAAGGGTTTTTAGTAAGGGTAAGGCTCAAATAACCTCTACTTTGGTAGTCAACCCGTAACTCAAGATGCAAGGTAGAGTCTTATGGTTCAGAGAGTATTCCTTTGATGGCTACAAGTTCTTCAAGTACGAGCATAGCTTTGAACAGGAAAAGTAAAAGTACAAAACTGTGACCCCTAACAGCTGCTAAAAAAAAGCACAATAGATCAATCTCTTTGAGAAGCTACTGAATTGAGTACAAATACCAAGATGGGGTTTCTTTCCATGTTCTTGAGAGCATCAGATGGTATATGTAGTCTACTGAAGAAGAGGTTATCTCCGACAAAACCATGATAGGGATGGATTTCCTTCCTTGGGATCAATAAGAAAGCTCAGAAAGATAGTAAAGCAAAAAAATGCCTAAAACAAACTTTCTTAAAGCCCATTTGAAAATAGATTGTTGAAAATGGATTTATCGTTTGATAATGGAAATTACCCAAAGCCATCAATGGTTGGATTATACGAGTCAGAAGCATTATTACCATTGGGGTCAAAGGCAGTAGAAGTATCGAAATACTTATTATGGGTAGTTACCAAGTTCATGGTGGATGCTCCATCAAAAAGAAGCACCTACTATCTTGTGAGAGCTTGGGAAGACTGAGCAGCTAATTTTCCTTCTAGGTTTTATGCCTCTAAATGGGAATCTAGCAAAGGTGATCAGGAAGCTAAAAATGATAATGGGTTTAGACACATTATGCTTTAAAGCTATACAAGTTATGTACTTTCGCACTATGTATGAGGGACCACAATGCTCCAACATTCAGCCTTGCTCATGAGAAATTAACATCTTCAGAGGGAGCTTTTAAAGAAGATCAGGAAAGATTCATAAGCTCTTTGCATAGCCTATTAGTATGGGCATGGTTTTGAGTAGAGGGGGAACCATAATGGTGTGTATTTGAAGTGCACCGTTGAATAAGAAGCCACTATGGTTTTAGGAGAACTTATGATGGCAATTATATAGCTCACATGAATGGCTTGGCACTTTATAAGTCAAAAGGCTCTCTTGACTTGCCATGGAGATAAACTTTTCTGATCTACCGAGCAGATATCATGGGGAGGTATATCTGACAGCTTTAGAAGGTCCAGAATTCTTTATTGCCATCACAAGATGTGTAAAAGCCAAATCATTCAAGTAATTATGTCTTCAGGAAACTAGTCGAGATTGTTGAAATAAAATTTGATGTTTAAACATGGACTCTCTTAACAGTGTCTGATTTCTAATTTCTGACAAAAAATGAAAAGATACTCGATACCATGAGTCTTCCCTTAGCTGAAAGGGTAATCAAAGTATAAGAAGATGCCCTCTCAAAAGGTGCAGACCTTTGAGGCTTGGGCTGAGAGGTTATCATTTGCATTCTAGGATTATAGAGCAATCACTAGAGTTTCAACTTAAGCTACACTATCCTCTTTGCTATGTGAAGTAAGAGTAGTGCTATCAGAAGAAGCTGAACTTTAGTTCTTGATGGGAATCAAATGCTTCTAGGATAAAGCCCAAAGTTAGATGAAACCTTGAGCATTCTAGCTAAGTTGTTTTAATTAACTATGGGGCTAGTCAGCCACACTTTGTACTTGAATAAGGCAGTAAGGTCATACTGCTCAAGTCTCTATATGTAGAATCTTACAGGTAGCTCTCTTCGGAGGAGATTATAACCTAACACTATGTAGTTGATAGAAGACTACTTCTAAAGGGCAAGGATTTCTTAGTATGAATTTTGATTCGTTAAGTTGTCTAGTACAGTGTTTATATAGCCTATGCAAGAATAAGTATCCAGATAGATGAAAATCTTAGCCATAGACACACAAAGTGAAAAAAAAGGTCAGTTTATTTGAATGCTTTTAGTCATGCTAAGCAGACAATAGCCACTGGTTAGCTCCCTGTGGATCAATGTTAACATTCGGGCAAGATAGATCAGCAGAATAACACTACCATAGAAAATGGGTATCTCATTGAAGGGTTATCCAATATGTTGGCTAGGTCCTTAGAAGAAAAAGTAGCCTTGAGACACCAGTCTGATAACCGCTGATGGAAGTTCCTGATGCTCTAGTCACTTCCCATATAAAGCTTTACATATAGTTTGAGATGCAAGTTAGGGTCCTTAGGGCAAAAGGAGAATTTTGAGTTACCATAAACCCTTTAGGCAAGGAGCACAACTACTAAGTAAAAGTATGAGATTACAAGCTTAACATGGCACAACACCCAATGGGATGACTACATCACAGTTCAAGAGGAAATGAATTTTCTTTTACCAAAAGTGCGATGGTGATAGATTGCTTACCCTGAGAATAATAAGGGAGCTTAGAAAGAAGGCAAAGCAGAAGAAACTAAGGGGGATAACGAGAGCAAGCTTGTTCAAAAACAAAGAATTCTAGGAAATACGCTTGTGGTCCATCAGTCAATCCACATCCGAGATGGGATCCCTTAATCATTTATGGTGTAGACCATGTATTTCTAAAGGGCCAAGGTTTCTTACTATGACTTTTGATTCCTGAAGTTGTCTAGTATAGTGAGTTGCAACTTAAAATGTGGCTTTATATAACCTATGTAAGAATAAACATCTAGATAAACAAAAATTTCATCCATGGACACACGAAGTGAAACTAGGGTTAGCCTATTGTAGATGCTATTGATTGTGCCAAGTCAATGATAGCTGTGGAAAGATTCTTTTGGTTCAAAGTTAAATGATAGGCAGGAAAAATCAACAGAATAATGCCATAATAAAAGGTGAGTATGTCAGCAATTCAATACATCAACTAGGTCTTTCAGGAAGAAAGAGATGCCTTAATATACTAGTTAGATGGAAAACTGTTCATACTTGAATTGCTTCCCATGGAAATTTGTACACAACTTGAGACACAAGTCAGAGTTCTAGGGGAAAAAAGGGAATTTTGAGTTACTATAAACCCTCCAGGCAGGGGGTATGACTACTGAGTAAAAGTATGAGATTACAAGCTCAACGTGGCACAACACCTAATGGGATGACTATATCACAGGTCATGAGGAAATGGATTTGCTTTTGCCATAAGTGCAATCGAAAAAAATTGCTTACCCTAAGAATAATAAGAGAACTCAGAAAGAGGGCAATATAGAAAAAAAAAGTAAAAGAATATAATTAGAGGGAGTTTGCCTAGAGATCGAGAGTTCTAGGGAAAACACATATGGATCATCAGTCAACCCATATCCGAGATGGGATCCCTTAATTACCTATGGTGTAGGCCATGTATTTCATGCATACATTCTTGTATCTCTACATGCATCATCACATTTTTGCATTTCATGCACACATTCATATAGTTTTGTATGCATTCTTGCATTTTTTGCATGTATTTATTCATTTCTATATGCATTTATACATTCTTGCATGCTTTCTTTTGACATGGGTGTCCTAATGTATATAACTTCTTGCATATGCATGCACACAGACACATATTTCCCTTTACATGCATTTTGTAAATGTTTCATATACAATTTTCTCCATTTGTTAGAGCATATAATCCATTTGCACATATCATACACATAATTCATTGTAGGTGTCTCACATATGAAGTTTCTTATGCACATCTCCTATATGATTTTATGAATATGGCTTCACACGTAATCCTTTATGCACACAAATTATTCTGTATATATTGCTGCATATAACTTTACAGGCAAAGTGAAAGCATACCCTACTGTTATTCTCTCATTAATTCTCCTAGGCCTTCATTGCAAAGGTTTAAGGATTCCTAGCATCAAACGCAATGACCATTGCAACACCATGTTAGAGACTATGCCCTAGAGCCCATGTAAAAGGCATGTATTTCATGTGTATGAATTCATATTCTTAATAAAAGGCATCATTCATTTATTAATGCTATGTTTAAATGCATGAGTTTGTAAATCTTAAACTAATAAATGATGTCCTTGATATTATAAACACTGTGCAAAGGCAATCATGAAAGTGTTCATGATATGAGATATCTATTGCATGCAAATGTGTTAATATCAAAATATCCCTAGTTATAGAATTAATAAGATAGGACATTGTTAAATCGGACAGACTAGCACATGTTATACTTCTTGAATGGTTCAAGCAATGGTTCTCATAATTGTGATTATTGAAGTTAATAAAAGCTAACGTGTGGATGCTTGTTAGAAGAACAAGTTCTTTGGAGACCTGCAAAGAGAATCCTCACATGGATATCAAATCTATATCGGTGAGGAATCTCTTCATAGTTGTTGTGCAAGTATCCTTAAACTTGAGATCACCAAAGTTATCTTAAGTAATAAGTGTTATACTTTGACTCCATAACTGATTACTTCCAATTGGGGGTGAGCATAGTTAGGACACTGGGTATATCATGACCTACTTGAAGATAGTTGAGTGATTAACAAAGGATTCACCATCCCAGATTTATTAAGGAAAGTTATCTCGCATGATTCTATAATTGCCTTCTTCAGAGAATCTCTGGCCAGAGTAATATGCCAAGATGGATAGGGATCCATGAAGGGCATTTTGGAAACAATGGTTAAATTAATAGAAAATACATAATTAGATGTATATGAGTTCATAGAAATCCATACTCAGAATCTAATTGAGATAAGAGTGGTGAAAGGAGTAATTGTATGGTAACTATTTCTATGGAAGGGTATAGTCAAACCACTTGACTTTCCTAACATTTGGGTAGTCATGATGCCTAGCTAGAGGCCAATCATTACTTGTATAATAGTGTATCATAAATATCAATAGGGATTGATAAAATGATTTAAAAAAGTTTAAATCATGTGAGTTTCGAATAGAACTCATAATTACATATTATACTACCAATATGGACAAGAACCTAATAGGTCACACACATATAAAGAGAAGGATAAAATGGTAAAATGAAAAGGATAATAATATATGATATTATTATGGGAATAGAGAAGTGAATAAGAGAATAATTAATTAATGAGTTTAATTAATTATGATCAAGTAAAATTATTCGCAGAACTTTTTAGAAATATTCTATAAAATGGACTTAATTGAAAATTGTATTTCATAATGAATTATTATTGGAATATAAGTGTTATAGGGATGATATAATAATTAATAGATCCATTAGAGAAATTAAAAGAGGCCCAAAGAAATGATTATGTCGCAGAAACCCTCCAAAGGAAGGGTTTCATGCCACCTTCTGGTAGAAGGCCTTGGTGGCCTAATTCTTAGACCAAAATAAATTAAATATATTTCATAAGTGTTATCGAGCCTATATATTTAATTTGGATGGATTTGGAATTCATTTGGGTGATTAAATCCAAGTGTATGCATGAAGGACCTAGTTTATGGGTTTTGTGCATAGTGTTTTATGAAAGGATTTAAATTCGATTTAATTGAGCCCAAATAAATTATTAATAAATCTAGAAGCCCATTTAATATTTCTCCATAAATTTTAAAGAGCCCAATCCAATTATAAAAATGGATTTTTAACCTATCTATAAAAATCCAAGTGATACGGAATTTAGGGTTAAGTGAACAATTAAGAGAAAAGAAATTCTCTCACTCTATCACTCCTAGCCGCCACCTCCTTGCTAGCATCAGGAGATTTTGGTCAGTCCTTTTATTCCTCCATTTTTGGTTCATTCAATCCTTCTCTAGTGTGAATTACTAATTGGAGGTGTTCAATTTTGGGCACTGTGGTTTGCGACAACCCGATGAGAAGGAAAATCAACTGTTCAACAAAAATTAAAGTTGATTTATCTTATTCTCATTAATATGTATATTGTAAATTTATGGCAAGATCAGATCTATTGGTTAAAAAATTTTAAATTCTGCTTGTGTATGAGATGCATGTAACCAATAATTCCCAACATTTGTATATTTTACGGAATAGTTATTATTTTTGAGTTATTTATTTCATGATTTTTAAAATATCAAATTTGATTGTTCATGAATGAGAAATATTGATTTCTAGATGTATGTGATCAAATATATAAAATGAAAAATAAAACGATTCTCTTCAGAAAAGAATTATGGCTTTGGCGTGAATGGCTTTGATTTTTCAATAAATTGTAGGGGCTGTTCTAATTTAATTTTTTATTGATCCACTCTAAAATTATTTTGGTGATAATTTATGTGTTTAATATGTGATATTAAGCCATAGGATCAAACAAAATTAAAATCGAACAAGTTTTGTTTGAAAACTCGTTTAATCGAAAAGTTCAATAAATTGGTGTTCTTGGTGTGATCTTGTTTAGAACAATTTTTAATCTTCTAAATATGATATATCTAATATATTAATGAGTTTTAAATTAATTGGATTAATTAAAATGGGCCTTGAATTAATTAGATTAGTTTTTATTCATTAAAATCACTAAATAGGCTTAATTATGTTTACGGACTTGATTTAAATTAGTAAATGACTTGGTGAGCCCAAGGAGCTTATTTAAATTAAATATTATAAACTACAATTAATTTTATTAATGGGTTTTAAGAGCTGGAGTGGGCTCAGCTCATTCCAAAAGGCCCAAATGGTCCAATAGACACAAAACTAGTTTTGTGTATGAATGCACTTTAGGGTTTATTGTTTGGGTTTTGGCCTACCCTTTGTTTTAGGCCCAAATTTGATTTTTTTAATTATTTAATATAATTAATTAATTAAATAATCAATTGATAATTAATTAATAATCAATTGGATTGATAATTAAGGTAAGAATACATGTATGCAAAAAGGTTTCCTGAAATGAAAGTTTCCAAAATAGAAAAAGTTTCCTAATTTGATCACATTATTAAAATAACTCAAAAGTAAGTTTCAAGAGTTGAAACAAAGTTGGTAATCCATTATATGTTTTACTTTATGTATTAGAAATGCATATAAGGGTGTATGATTGGCATGATGGATAGTTACGGACAAAGGCCTAATGTGATTGAGCATAATGCATGTTTCGACCCAATGATTACTTTCATGTCCCGGCTACTTATTTTTGGTATGTGTTTCTTTTTCAAATTGTAATATGTAATTAGATTACATAGATTAGAATTAGAGAGAGAAATGGAGACCACTATCAAGGAGCAAGATGGGCCGGATGGAGATCCAACAAGTTTGAAGATAATGTAATTATTTTTACTTGTTTAAATCATACATAGAACCTAGGTATGACCTTTTTGATTTCCCTTTTGGGTCGGGGAGATCAATATAGTAAAGTCCATAACTATATCATATTTCTGTACTTATATTTATGTGATAGATATAGGATGCATACCAATGTATGCCAACCAAGTATGATGAGACTTAATTAACTAAAATCCTTTAAACTAATACTAATGTATATAAGCCTTCCATTAATTTGAGGAGAACCAGAGTTCTTTATAGTGTGGATTGTTGACCATAATCAAGCTCACATTATATCGAATATGTTCGAATCTAATTAAATGGGTCATCTTAGCTAGTCCATTAGCTTGTTAACCACAATCAAGGCTAATGGTTCTAGAGGCAAGATTAGGAAATGCATATATGATATGCATGTATCAAGAGTTGATAACCTAATGATCCAATAGTTGTGTAAAGACATAATTGGTATAGAGATACCTACCTTTCAAGGTTATGGAGTTTGATTTGTAGACCACAGTCAAGGTCAAATTTCATATCAAGGATTGGATATTGGCCCACTAAGAAAACCATCAGGTTTTCTCGAATTATATAGTGAGGGCTATTAATTCGCAATAAAATAGTGGGAGTAAATGGATTAATTAAAGACCTAGTTAATGCATACATATATATGAACATACTCTCATATTTTTTTTTCACATCTAGGTCATTATCATGGGCACATCAAATATTAATATACGATCAATCTTGGATAACAAGTTGGTTGGCAGCAACTATTTTGACTGGATCAGACAAGTGAGAATTATTCTCATAGCTGAAAAAATCCATTATGTCTTGGATTAAGATCTACCACCACTTCCATCAGATGATACCATTGATGAGATCAAGGGCACTTATAAAAAATATATGAAGTATAGTGAAGCAACATTATGTCTGATATTGGGTGTTATGTCCTCAGAGCTTCAGAAGCAACATGAGATGATGGATGCTAGAACCATTATTTTGCATCTAAAGGAGCTTTATTCTTCTCAGGCTAGAACTTAGCAATATGAGATTGCTCGAGCTCTATTTAGCTATAAAATGGTGGAAGGCACTTCGGCTACTACTCATGCAATGAAGATGTATGGGTATATTAAGCATTTGAGTAGGCTTGGCTATGTAATGGATAATGATTTATACATAGATTTAATCTTGTACTCATTGACTCCAAGTTATGCACCTTTCGTGCTTAACTTGAACATGAACAAGATCCAAGTAACCATTCCTGAGTTAATCAATATGCTTAAAATAGCTGATGGATCCTTCAAGAAGGATTCAAAAAAGTGTCATGGTTGTCACTTCTGTTAAAGGCAAGAAGCAGAAGAAGAATAAGATGACCAAGGCGCAGCCAAAGCATGGTGGGATTTCCAAGAAGAAGGTTGCCAAGAAAGAGAATCCCAAAGGAACTTGCTTCCATTATGGTAAATATGGTCATTGGAAGCATAAATGCAAGGCCTATCTAGATTCTCTAAATGAGAAGAAGCAAGCTGATGCTTCTACTTCAGGTATTCATATGATTAAAATTAATACTTATTCTATTGCTTTAATAAAATATTGTGTATTAGATACCGAATGTGGATCTCATTTGTGTAATGATCTACAGGGGCTTAAAAGTATTAGAAGAGTTGGAAAGGCAGAAATATGTCTACAGTCAGCTACTGGACAAATCATCTCTACAAAAATTGTGGGGACTTACCATTTACCTCTTCCAAGTGGATTAATACAGGAGTTAAATAATTATTATTATGTTCTAGCATTATCCAAAAGTATTATTTCTTTCCGTTATTTATTAAACGATTATGACATTTATTTAAAAGACAAATATTATTACATTTTTAAGAACAATATATTTTATGCTAAAGCTATCATTGAGAATGGTATATTTGTTCTTAATTTAATTAAAAACGTGCATAATGTGGATACCAAGAGAATGAAACGAGATAATCTAAATACCTTATATTTATGGCATTGTCGTTTAGGCCATATAAATGAGAAATGCATGACCAAATTACACAAGTCAGGTGATTTGGGATCATTTGATTTTGAATCTTTTGATACATGTGAGTCTTGTTTATTAGGGAAAATGATAAAAGCTCCCTTTATTGGTAAAGGAGAACGAGTTAAAATGGTTTTGGACTTAATACATTCAGATGTATGTGGTCCAATGACTACACATGCCAGAGGAGGTTACTCCTACTTAATTACTTTCATAGATGATTACTCCAGATTTGGATATATCTATCTATTGAAATATAAATCAAAAGCATTTGAAAAGTTCAAAGAATTCAGAAATGAAGTAGATAAGCAACTTGGCAAGAGTATTAAAACACTTAGATCAGATCGAGGTGGAGAATACTTAAGGTAAGAATTTCAAGACTATCTTAGAGATCATGGGATTTTATCTCAATCGACTCCACCATATACACCACAACACAATGGTGTATCTGAGAGGAGAAATCGAACACTATTAGATATGGTTCGATCCATGATGATTCGAGAAAACTTGCCTGAGTCCTTTTGGGGATATGCACTAGAAATTGTTGTTTATGTGTTAAATAGATTTCCTAGTAAATCTGTTGATGTTACTCCATATGAGATATGGAATAACAAGAAACCCACACTTTCTCATATAAAAGTATGGGTTTGTCCTGCTTATGTGAAGAGGACAGTGTCAGACAAACTAGATGTTAAGTCTAACAAATGTTTATTTGTGGGATAGCTAAAAGAAACAATTGGATATTATTTCTACCATCCTTTAGAACAAAAGGCATTTATTTCAAGGCATGCTATCTTTTTGGAAAAAGAATTTCTCCTATGAGAGGACAGTGGGAGTAAAATTGAACTTAGTGAAGTTTAAGACCCTCAAATAGAAGTATAACAACCGATTGAACCCGAGACTGAATTTCATAATGATGAGATTACAATTGAACCTAATTATATACAAAATCCTAGAAGATCTACTATAATGTGTTCTATCCCTGTGAGATGTGGATTTCACATTGATTTAGATAGAGGCATAACTATAGTAGAGGACAATGAGACTACAAGCTATCAAAAAGTTTTGAACAGTTCGAAACGTGATTTATGGCTTAAGGTTATGCAGTCTGAAATGGACTCCATGTATGAGAATAAAGTATGGACTTTAACTCAACCACCTGAAGGGATAAAACCCATAGGGTGCAAATGGGTCTTCAAAAAAAAGACGAATACGGAAGGTAATATAGTTACCTATAAGGCTCGCTTAGTAGCAAAAGACTATCGTCAAAAAGAAGGTATTGACTATGATGAAACCTTTTCTCCTGTAGCGATGCTTTAGTCTATAAGAATACTTTTAGCGATTACAACTCATTATGATTATGAGATTTGGCAAATAGATGTGAAGATAGCTTTCCTAAATGGAAATCTAACTGAGGATGTGTATATGACATAACTAGAAGGGTTCACATCAGCAAATGGTGAAAAAGTATGCAAGCTTCAAATATCCATTTATGGATTGAAGCAAGTCTTTAGGAGCTGGAACGTATGATTCAATGAGACAATCAAAGAGTTTAGTTTCTCACAAAATGAAGATGAACCTTGTGTGTATAAAAGGGTCAGTGGGAGTGCAATTGTCTTCCTAGTTCTATATGTGGATGACATATTGATCATGGGAAATGAAATTTCTCTTCTCCAATCTGTTAAAATTTGGTTATCCAAGCAATTCTACATGAAAGACCTTAGAAAAGCATCCTATATTCTGGGAATAAGGATCTATAGAGAAAGATCCAATAGGTTGCTAGGTCTTTCTCAAAGTACATATATAGATAAAGTATTAAAAAGGTTCAATATGGATCTCGCTAAGAAAGGGTTTATACCCATGGTGCATGGGAAACACCTTTCTAGGTCTATGTGTCTGCAAACACTAGATGATAGAGAGAGCATGAATAGAATACTATATGCATATGCAATTGGTTCTAACATGTATGCTATGTTATGTACACGTCTAGATGTAGCATTTGCTTTGAGTGTCACAAGCAGATTCCAATCCAATTTTGGAGAGGAACACTGGGCAGTTGTCAAGAATATCCTTAAGTACTTGAGAAGGACTAAAGATATATTTTTGGTATATGGGGAGGGTAGTTTGGAAGTAAATGGGTACAGATTCCAGCTTCCAATCTGATAAAGATGATTGTAAATCACAGTTTGGTTTTGTGTTCATAATGGGCGGAGGGGCAGTTAGTTAGAAGAGTTCCAAACAAGAAACAATTATTGATTCCATGATAGAAGCTGAGTACATTACTACTTCAAAAGTAGCCAAAGAAGCAGTTTGGATCAAAATGTTCATATCTGAACTAGGAGTGGTGCCTAGCATTATTGATCTTATTGTTTTATATTATGACAACAATTTCACAAGCAAAGGAATCACGATCTCATTAGCGATCCAAGCATGTTCTCAGACGCTATCATCTCATAAGAAAAATAGTAGCTAGAAATTTTGTGAAAATAGAAAGGGTCCCCACAGATGATAATACGGCGGATCCCCTCACTAAAGCACTTTTCCAGATAAAGCCCGATCACTATATAAATAGCATGGGTCTTAGACATATGAGTGATTGGCTCTAGTGCAAGTAGGAGATTGTTAGAGAGTATCCCATAGAGCCCATGCAAAAGAAATGTATTTCATATGCATGAATTCATATTCTTAATAAAAGGCATCATTCATTTATTAATTTTATATTTAAATGCATGAGTTTGTAGATCTTAAATTAATAAATGAAGTCCTTAATATTATAAACATAGTGCAAAAGCAATCATAAAATTGTTCATGCTATGAGATGTCTATTGCATGCAAATGTGTTAATATATAAATATTCCTAGTTATAATTAACAAGATAGGACATTGTTTATTCGGACAGACTAGCACATGTTTTGCTTCTTGAATGGTTCAAGTAGTGGTTCTCAAAACTATGATTATGAAAGATAAACAAAGCTAACATATGGATGCTTATTAGAATAAAAAGTTCATTGGAGACCTACAAAGAGAATCATCACATGGATATTAAATCTATGTTAATGAGGAATCTCTTTATAGCAGTTGTTCAAGTATCCTTAGACTTGAGATCACCAAAGTTATCTTAAAGTAGCAAGTGGTATAATTTGACTCCACAACTGATCACTTCAAATGGGGGTGAACATAGTTAGAAGGGTGGGTATATCATGACCTACTTGAAGATAGTTGAGTGATTAACAAAGGATTCACCATCCTAAATTTATTAAGGGAACTTATCTCGTATGATTCTATAATATCCTTGTTTAGAGAATCTCTGGCCAGAGTAATATGCCAAGATGGATAGGGACCCATGAAGGGCATTTTGGAAAAAATGGTTAAATTAATAAAACATACATAATTAGATTTATACGAGTTGACAGAAATCCATACTTAAAATCTAATTGAGATAAGAGTGGTGAAAGGAGTAATTGCACGGTAACTTTTTTTATGGAAGGGTATAGTCAAACCACTTAACTTTTCTTGACATTTGGGTAGTCATGATTCCTAGCTAGAGGCCAATCATGACTTGTATAATAGTGTATCATAAATCAATAGGGATTGATAAAATGATTTAAAGAAATTTAAATCATGTGAGCTTTGAATATAACTCACAATTACATATTATACTGCCAATATGGACAGGAACCCAATAGGTCACACACATATAGAGAAAAGGATAAAATGGTAAAATGACAAGGATAATAATATTTGATATTATTATGGGAATAGAGAAGTGAATAAGAGAATAATTAAATAAAGAGTTTAATTAATTGATCACATAAAATTGTTCGCATAACTTTTTAGAAATATTTTCTAAAATGGACCTAATTGAAATATTATATTTCATAATTAATTATTATTGTACTTTAAGTGTTATAGGATTGATATAATAATTAATAGATCCATTGGAGAAATTAAAAGAGGTCGAAAGAAATGATTCTATCGCAGAAACCCTCAAAAGGAAGTGTTTCATGCCACCTTCTGGTAGAAGGCCTTGGAGGCCTAATTCTTGGACCAAAATAAATTAAATATATTTCATAAATGTTATAGAGCCTGCATATTTAATTTGGATGGATTTAGAATTCATTTGGGTTATTAAATCCAAGTGTATGCATGAAAGGCCTAGTTTGTGGGTTTTGTGCATAGTCTTTTATGAAAGGATTCAAATTGGATTTAATTAAGCCCAAATAAATTATTAATAATTCCAGAAGCCAATTTAATATTTCGCCAGCAATTTTATAGAGCCCAATCCCATTATGAAGTTGGATTTTTAACCTAACTATAAAAATACAAGTGATAGGGATTTTAGGGTTAAGTGAACAATTAAGAGAAAAGAAATTCTCTCACTCTCTCAACCCTAGCCGCCACCCCCCTTGCTAGCATCAAGGGATTTTAGCCAGCCCTTGTGTTCCTCCATTGTTGGTTTATTCAATCCTTCTCTAGTGTGGATTACTAATTGGAGGTGTTCAATTTTTGGACTCTGTGGTTTGTGACAACCCATTGAGAAGGAAAATTAAATGTTCAACAAAAATAAAAGGTGATTTTTCTTATTCTCATTAATATGTATATTGAAAATTCATGGCAAGATCAGATGTATTGGTTAAAAATTTTAAATTTCGCTTATATATGAGATGTATGGAACCAACAGTTCCAAACATCTCCATTAGCACCGGAACCCAAAGGTCATCTCCGCTAAAAAATTAAAAAACAAATATAGAATCGCTTAGGTTTTTTAAAGGTTGTAATGGGGTTAAGGTATTGGTTATCAAAGAATGGATGAAGATAATAAAAAAGAATAGGCACTCTATGATAAGATAAACTAAGATTCAAAATTTTAAATTTCTAAGCACAAACCCCTTTTTCTATACTTGCTTGTTCAAACCCATACACATCTTAAGTACTTTTGAGAGAGAATATCAATGAAAACTCTCTTCAAAATTCATCCCCTTTCTGAATTCACGTATGCTTTTTCCCTTGTAAAAACCCCACACTTAATATTTCACCATAAATGCTACCGTTACTTTCAAGATTTTCTTTCTTTTTTTTATTTTTATACTAGCTTTATTGCTGGAAATTTATAATAATATGGGTAACACAAGGTAAATTCTCTTTATTTTCTTAACATCAATAACAAACCTTGATAAAAGTATCCCAAGAACCTTTTATGCTACACTCTTTAATTACCCAACAAAAATTAATCCATCCCAATCCTAGAATGGCCAATTCTTAGAAGGGAAGATAAAATCTTTTTAGGTTATATGGTTAATAAATGAATGTCACAAGAAAAATAAATATGGCATGCATTAAGCATGCCTTATTAAGCCCAAAATGGTTAACAAGGGTCAAATATATCTAAAAGGTGGGAAAACAGTCTTAATAAAGCTCAATAAGAAAAATATTGCCTAAATCATTTTCTAAGTTGTTTGAGTTATTTTTATGGTTTGAAGGGTGATGAGGAATGTTCTAGTGGAAAAATATTGCCTAAATTCCTTACTCAACTATTTCAATGCATAAATTTTTCTTAAATTTAAAAAATGGTCTTTTGTCTCAAAAAGTGGAAACTAGCTAATATAAGTCAAGTTGAATGCTAAACTAGCTAAAATTTTATTGAACAACATACTTGTTTTAATGTGATACAAAAATTTTAAACATTGCACATTCTAAATTCAAGTTCAACTAGTTCAATTTTTGAGAATAAAACTAAGGCAAACTAAGTCTAGTGTAAGCTAAATGACAAATTTGAACTAACTATTTGACTAGAATGCAAGCTGCTGTTGGAATTTAACGGTTACATGCATCACATACATGAGCGGAATTTTAAAATTTTTAACCATTAGATCTGATCTTGCCATGAATACACAATATAACTATATGAGAATAAGAAAAATCACCTTTGATTTTTGTTGAACAGTTGATTTTACTTCGCACCGGGTTGTCGCAAACCACAGTGTCCAAAATCGAACACCTCCAATGAGTAATCCACACTAGAGAAGGGTAAATTGAACCAACAACTTGGTGTTCAACTAGGGCTGGCCGAAATTCCCAAGAGCTAGCTTGGGAAGTGGCGCAAAAGGGAGAGAGAATAAGTGAAAGGACTTTCCTTTTGTTTTAATCACTTAACCCTAATTCTCATTAGTTGGCCTTTTATAGTTAGGTTAAAATTCCAACTCCTTAATGAGATTGGGCTCTTTAAAATTGCTGGAGAATTATTAATTGGGCTTCTGGAATTAATTATAATCATTTGGGCTTAATTAAATCCAAATTAAATCTTTTCATAAAAGACCATGCACAAAATCCACAAACTAGGCCCTTTGTGCATCTAATTGGATTTAAATACCCAAATGGATTCCAAATCCAACCAAATTAAATATGTGAGTTCCATAACACTTATGTAACATATATAAATTAATTTGGTCCAAGAAAAAGCCCTCTAAGCCCTTCTGTATGAAGTTGGCGTGTAGCCCTCTTCTGGAGGGCTTCCTCCAACTTCTTCATTCCTTTGGCCCTCTATAATTTCTCCAATGGTCCTATTAATTATTATATCAGTCCTATAACACTTATAGTAGTCTTATAACACTTATAAGACAATAATAATTAATCATGAAATACATTATTTCATTTAGGTCCAATTTACAGAACATTTCTCAAAAGTTCCGCGGACAATTTTATTTGATCATAATTAATTAAACTCTTTAATTAATTATTATCATATTCTCCTCTCTACCTTTATAATAATATCAAATATTATTATCCTTGTCATTTTACCATTTTACCCTTTTCTCTATATGTGTGTGACCTATTGGGTTCCTGTCCATGTTGGCAGTATAATATGTAATTGTGAGTTCTATTCAAAACTCACATGATTTAAACTCCTTTAAATCAATTTATCAATCTCTATTGATATTTTGATACATCATTATACAAGTCATGATTGGCCTCTAGCTAGGCATCATGACTACCCAAATGTCAGGAAAGTCATGTGGTTTGACTGTACCCTTCCATAGAAACAGTTACCGTGCAATTACTCCTTTCACCACTCTTATCTCAATCAGATTCTGAGTATGGATTTCTGTCAACTCATATAAATCTAATTATGTATGTTCTATTAATTTAACCATTGTTCCTAAAATGCCCTTCATGGATCTCCATCCATCTCGGCATATTACTCTGGCCAGAGATTCACTGAACAAGGTAATTATAGAATCATGTGAGATAACTTCCCTTGTTAAATCTGGGATGGTGAATCCTTTGTCAATCACTCAACTATCTTCAAGTAGGTCATGATATACCCAATCTCCTAACTATGTTCACTCCCAGTTGGAAGTAATCAGTTATGGAGTCAAAGTATACCACTTGCTACTTAAGATAACTTTGGTGATCTCAAGTCTAAGGATACTTGCACAACCGCTATGAAGAGATTCCTCACTGACATAGATTTAATATCCATATGAGGATTCTCTTTGCAGGTCTCCAATGAACTTGTTCCTCTAACAAGCATCCACATGTTAGCTTTGATTATCATCCATAATCACAACTATGAGAACCATTGCTTGAACCATTCAAGAAGCATAACATGTGCTAGTCTGTCCGAATTAACAATGTCCTATCTTGTTAATTCTATGACTAGGGATATTTAGATATTAACACATTTGCATGCGATAGACATCTCACATCATGAACACCTTCATGATTGCCTTTGCACTGTGTTTATAATATCTAGGACTTCATTTATTAATTTAAGATTTACAAACTCATGTATTCAAACACAGCATTAATAAATGAATGATGCCTTTTATTAAGAATATAAATTTCATACATATGAAAAACATCCCTATTACATGGGCTCTAGGGCATACTCTCTAACAATCTCCCACTTGCACTAGAGCCAATCACTCATATGTCTCAGACCCATGCTATTTATATGGTGATCATGCTTTATCTGGGAAAGTGCTTTAGTGAGGGGATCCGCCACATTGTCATCTGTGGGAACCCTTTCTATTTTCACATCATTTCTAGCTACTATTTCCCTTATGAGATGGTAGCGTCTGAGAACATGTTTGGATCGCTGATGAGACCGTGGTTCCTTTGCTTGCGCAATGGCTCCATTGTTGTCACAATATAAAGGAATCGGATCAACAATGCTAGGCACCACTCCTAGTTCAGTTATGAACTTTTTGATCCAGACTGCTTCTGAAGCAGCAATGTACTCAGCTTCTGTCGTGGAATCAGCAGTTGTTTCTTGTTTGGAACTTTTCCAACTAACTGCTCCTCCTCCCATTATGAACACATAACCAGATTGTGATTTACAATCATCTTTGTCAGATTGGAAGCTGGCATCCGTATACCCATTTACTTCCAAACTGCCCTCTCCAAATACCAAGAATACATCCTTAGTCCTTCTCAAGTACTTAAGAATATTCTTGACAGCTGCCCAATGTTCCTCTCCAAAATTAGATTGGAATCTGCTTGTGACACTCAAAGCAAATGCTACATCTGGACGTGTACATAACATAGCATACATGATAGAACCAATTGCAGATGCATATGGTATTCTATTCATGCTCTCTCTATCCTCCAGTGTCTGTGGACACATAGACTTAGAAAGGTGTTTCCCATGCACCATGGGTATAAACCCTTTCTTAGAGAGATCCATATTGAACCTCTTCAATACTTTATCTATATATGTACTTTGAGAAAGACCTAGCAACCTATTGGATCTATCTCTATAGATCCTTATTCCCAGAATATAGGATGCTTCTCCAAGGTCTTTCATGGAGAATTGCTTGGATAACCATATTTTAACAGATTGGAGAAGAGAAACGTCATTTCCCATGATCAATATGTCATCTACATATAGAACTAGGAAGACAATTGCACTCCCACTGACCCTTTTATACACACAAGGTTCATCTTCATTCTGTGAGAAACCAAACTCTTTGATTGTCTCATTGAATCGTATGTTCCAACTCCTAGAGGCTTGCTTCAATCCATAAATGGATCTTTGAAGCTTGCATACCTTTTCGCCATTTCCTGATGTGAATCCTTCTGGTTGTGTCATATACACATCCTCGGTAAGATTTCCATTAAGGAAAGCTGTCTTCACATCCATCTGCCAAATCTCATAATCATAATGAGCTGCAATGGCTAAAAGTATTCTTATAGACTTAAGCATCGCTACAGGAGAAAAAGTTTCGTCATAGTCAATACCTTCTTTTTGACGATAACCTTTTGCTACTAAGCGAGCTTTATAGGTAACTATATTACCTTCCATGTCAGTCTTCTTTTTGAAGACCCATTTGCACCCTATGGGTTTTATCCCTTCAGGTGGTTGAGTTAAAGTCCATACTTTATTCTCATACATGGAGTCCATTTCGGACTGCATAGCCTTAAGCCATAAATCACGTTCTGAACTGTTCAAAACTTCTTGATAGCTTGTAGGCTCATTGTCCTCTACTACAGTTATGCCTCTATCCGAATCAATGTGAAATCCATATCTCACAGGGATAGAACACATCCTAGTAGACCTTCTAGGATTCTGTGTATAATCAGGTTCAACTGTAATCTCATCATTATGAAATTCAGTTTCGGGTTCAATCGGTTGATCTACTTCTATTTGTGGGTCCTGAACTTCACCAAGTTCAATTTTACTCCCACTGTCTTCTCGTAGGAGAAACTCTTTTTCCAAGAAGACAGCATGCCTTGAAACAAACACTTTTTGTTCTAAGGGATTATAGAAATAATATCCAAACGTTTCTTTTGGATATCCCACAAATAAACATTTGTCAGACTTAACATCCAGTTTGTCTGACATTGTCCTCTTCACATAAGCAGGACAACCCCATACTTTCATATGAGAAAGCGTGGGTTTCTTGTTATTCCACATCTCATATGGAGTAACATCAACCGATTTACTAGGAACTCTATTTAACACATAAACAGCAGTTTCTAGTGCATATCCCCAAAAAGACTTAGGCAAGTCCGCTCGGCTCATCATTGATCGAACCATATCTAATAGTGTTCGATTCCTCCTTTCGGATACACCATTGTGTTGTGGTGTATATGGAGGAGTCCATTGAGATAAAATCCCATTATCTCTAAGATAATCCTGAAACTCTTGACTTAAGTATTCTCCACCTCGATCTGATCTAAGTGTTTTAATACTTTTGCCAAGTTGTTTCTCTACTTCATTTCTGAATTCTTTGAACTTTTCAAATGCTTCAGACTTATATTTCATCAGATAGATGTATCCAAACCTGGAATAATCATCTATGAAAGTAATGAAGTAGGAGTAACCTCCTCTAGCATGTGTAGTCATTGGACCACATACATCCGAATGTATTAAGTCCAAAACCATTTTAGCTCGTTCTCCTTTACCAATAAAGGGAGCTTTTGTCATTTTTCCCAATAAACAAGATTCGCATGTATCAAATGATTCATAATCAAATGATCCCAAATCACCTGACTTGTGCAATTTGGTCATGCATTTTTCATTTATGTGGCCTAAACGACAATGCCATAAGTATGAGGTATTTAGATTATCATGTTTCATTCTCTTGGTATCCACATTATGTACTTCTTTAATTAAATCAAGAACAAATATACCATTCTCAATGATAGCTTTTGCATAAAATATATTGTTCTTAAAAATGTAACAACATTTGTCCTTTAAAGAAATATCATAATCGTTCATTAAACAACTGAAAGAAATAATACTCTTGGACAAAGCTGGAACATAATAACAATTATTTAATTCCAGTACTAATCCACTCGGAAGAGGCAAATGATAAGTCCCCACAACAGTTGTAGAGATGTTTTGTCCAGTAGCTGACTGCAAACAAATCTCTGCCTTTCCAACTCTTCTAAAGCTTCTAAGCCCCTGTAGATCATTACATAAATGAGATCCACATCCGGTATCTAATACCCAAGATTGTTTTGAAGCAATAGAATAAGTATTAATTTCAATCATATGAATACCTGAAGTAGATGCAACAGCTTGCTTCTTCTCCTTAAGAGAATCTAGATAGGCCTTGCAGTTACGCTTCCAATGACCATCTTTTCCACAATGGAAGCAAGTTCCTTTGGGATTCTCTTTCTTGGCAACCTTCTTCTTGGAGATCCCACCATTCTTTGGCTGCGCCTTGGTTATCATCTTCTTCTTCTGCTTCTTGCCTTTAGCAGAAGTGACAACCATGACACTTTTTGGATCTTTCTTAAATGATCCATCAGCTGTCTTGAGCATGTTGATTAACTCAGGAATGGATACTTGGATCTTGTTCATGTTGAAGTTAAGCACAAAAGGTGCATAACTTGGAGCCAACGAGTACAAGATTAAATCTATGTATAGATCATTATCCATAACATAGCCAAGTCTACTCAAATGCTCAATATACCCATACATCTTCAATGCATGAGCAGCAGCTGAAGTGCCTTCCACCATTTTGCAACTAAATAGAGCTCGAGCAATCTCATATTGCTCAGTTCTAGCCTGAGAAGAATAAAGCTCCTCTAGATGCAAAACAATGGTTCTAGCATCCATCATTTCATGTTGCTTCTGAAGCTCCGAGGACATAGCACCCAGCATCAAACATGCTGCTGCTTCACTATCCTCCATGTATTTTCGATAAATGCCTTTGATCTCATCAATGGCATCATCTGATGGAAGTGGTGGTGGATCTTTATCCAAGACATAATGGATCTTTTCAGCCCTGAGAACAATTCTCACTTGCCTGATCCAGTCAGAATAGTTGTTGCCAACCAGCTTGTTATCCAAGATTGATCGTATATTAATGTTTGATGTGCTCATGATGATGACCTAGATGTGAAAATGAAAAGATATGAGAGTATGTTCATATATATGTATGCATTAATAAGGTCTTTAATTAATACATTTACTCCCACTATTTTATTGCGAATTAATAGCCCTCACTATTTAATCCGAGAAAACCCGATGGTTTTCTTAGTGGGCCAATATCCAATCCTTGATATGTAATTTGACCTTGACTGTGGTCAACAAGCCAAATTCCATACCCTTGAAAGGTAGGTATCTCTATACCAATTGTGTCTCTACACAACTATTGGATCATTAGGTTATCAACTCTTGATGCATGCATATCATATATGCATTCCCTAATCTTGCCTCTAGAACCATTAGCCTTGACTGTGGTCAACAAACTAATGGGCTAGCTAAGATGACCCATTTAATTAGATTTGAACATATTCGATATAATGTGAGCTTGACTGTGGTCAACAACCCACACTATAAAGAACTCTGGTTCTCCTCAAATTAATGGAAGGCTTATATACCTTAGTATTTGTTTGAGGGTTTTAGTTAATTAAGTCTCATCATACATGGTTGGCATACATTGGTATGCATCCTATATCTATCACATAAATATAAGCATACAAATATGGTATAGTTATGGACTTCACTACATTGATTTCCCCGAGCCATGAGGGAAATCAAAAGGTCACACCTAGGTAGTATGCATGATTCAAACAAGAAAAATAATTACATTATCTTCAAGCTTGTTGGATCTCCATCCGGCCCATCTTGCTCCTTGAAAATGGTCTCCATCTCTATTTCTAATTCTAATCTAAGTAATCTAATTACATATTACAATTTGAAATCAAATACAAACCAAAAACAAGTGGCCGGGACATGAAAGTCCTCATTGGGCCAAAACATGCATTATGCTCAATCACATTGGGCTTTGTCCATAACTAACCATCATGCCAATCATTCACCCTTATATGCCTTTCTAATGCATAAAGAAAAGGATTACTAACTTTGTTTCAACCTTTGAAACTATATTTTGAGTTATTTTAATGATGTGATCAAATTAGGAAACTTTTTCCATTTTGGAAACTTTCATTTTAGGAAACCTTTTTGCATGAATTTGTTCTTGTCTTAATAATCAATCAAATTGATTATTAATTAATTATAAATTGATTATTTAATTAATTAATCATATTAAATAATTAAAAAAATCAATTTTGGGCTTAAAACAAGTGTAGGCCGAAACCCACAGAAGAAAAACCCTAAGTGTGTTCACACACAAACTAGTTTTGTGTCATTTGGACCATTTGGGCCTTTTGGAATGAGCCAAGCCCACTCCAGCCCTTAAAACCCATTAATAAACTTAATTAATGTTTATAATAGTTAATTTAAATCAGCTCCTTGGGCCCACCAAGTCATTCACTAATTTAAATCAAGTCCGTAAACATAATTAAGCCCATTAAGTGGTTTTAATGAATTAAAATTAATCAAATTAATTTAAGGCCCATTTTAATTAATCCAATTAATTAAAAACACTTTAATATATCATATATATCAGATTTAGAAGATCAAAAGTCGTTCTAACCAAGAACACATCAAGAACATACGAAGAACACCAATTTATCGAACTTTTCGACAAAACTAGTTTTCATGCAAAACTTGTTCGATTTTAATTCCGTTCGATCCTACGGCTTAATATCACATATTAAACACATAAAATATCATCTAAATGATTTTTAAATGGATCCATAAGAAATTAAATTAGAACAGCCCCTACATTACCTAGGGTTTCACGCCAAACCCTAATGGGTTTCACGCCAAACCCAAATTATGATGCTTCAAAAAATTTGTTTTTGTTTCCACCAAATTTATTTGATCACACATACAACCAGAAATCAATATTTCTCATTCATGAACAATCAAATCTAATATTTTAAAGTTCATGAAATAAATAACTCAAAACAAAACAAAACTTATTCCGCAGAAAAATATAGAATTGTATATCCATGGCAAAACCGTGGCTCTGATACCATGTTGGAATTTAACGGTTACATGCATCACATACATGAGCGGAATTTTAAAATTTTTTAACCATTAGATCTGATCTTGCCATGAATACACAATATAACTATATGAGAATAAGAAAAATCACCTTTGATTTTTGTTGAACAGTTGATTTTACTTCGCACCGGGTTGTCGCAAACCACAGTGTCCAAAATCGAACACCTCCAATGAGTAATCCACACTAGAGAAGGGTAAATTGAACCAACAACTTGGTGTTCAACTAGGGCTGGCCGAAATTCCCAAGAGCTAGCTTGGGAAGTGGCGCAAAAGGGAGAGAGAATAAGTGAAAGGACTTTCCTTTTGTTTTAATCACTTAACCCTAATTCTCATTAGTTGGCCTTTTATAGTTAGGTTAAAATTCCAACTCCTTAATGAGATTGGGCTCTTTAAAATTGCTGGAGAATTATTAATTGGGCTTCTGGAATTAATTATAATCATTTGGGCTTAATTAAATCCAAATTAAATCTTTTCATAAAAGACCATGCACAAAATCCACAAACTAGGCCCTTTGTGCATCTAATTGGATTTAAATACCCAAATGGATTCCAAATCCAACCAAATTAAATATGTGAGTTCCATAACACTTATGTAACATATATAAATTAATTTGGTCCAAGAAAAAGCCCTCTAAGCCCTTCTGTATGAAGTTGGCGTGTAGCCCTCTTCTGGAGGGCTTCCTCCAACTTCTTCATTCCTTTGGCCCTCTATAATTTCTCCAATGGTCCTATTAATTATTATATCAGTCCTATAACACTTATAGTAGTCTTATAACACTTATAAGACAATAATAATTAATCATGAAATACATTATTTCATTTAGGTCCAATTTACAGAACATTTCTCAAAAGTTCCGCGGACAATTTTATTTGATCATAATTAATTAAACTCTTTAATTAATTATTATCATATTCTCCTCTCTACCTTTATAATAATATCAAATATTATTATCCTTGTCATTTTACCATTTTACCCTTTTCTCTATATGTGTGTGACCTATTGGGTTCCTGTCCATGTTGGCAGTATAATATGTAATTGTGAGTTCTATTCAAAACTCACATGATTTAAACTCCTTTAAATCAATTTATCAATCTCTATTGATATTTTGATACATCATTATACAAGTCATGATTGGCCTCTAGCTAGGCATCATGACTACCCAAATGTCAGGAAAGTCATGTGGTTTGACTGTACCCTTCCATAGAAACAGTTACCGTGCAATTACTCCTTTCACCACTCTTATCTCAATCAGATTCTGAGTATGGATTTCTGTCAACTCATATAAATCTAATTATGTATGTTCTATTAATTTAACCATTGTTCCTAAAATGCCCTTCATGGATCTCCATCCATCTCGGCATATTACTCTGGCCAGAGATTCACTGAACAAGGTAATTATAGAATCATGTGAGATAACTTCCCTTGTTAAATCTGGGATGGTGAATCCTTTGTCAATCACTCAACTATCTTCAAGTAGGTCATGATATACCCAATCTCCTAACTATGTTCACTCCCAGTTGGAAGTAATCAGTTATGGAGTCAAAGTATACCACTTGCTACTTAAGATAACTTTGGTGATCTCAAGTCTAAGGATACTTGCACAACCGCTATGAAGAGATTCCTCACTGACATAGATTTAATATCCATATGAGGATTCTCTTTGCAGGTCTCCAATGAACTTGTTCCTCTAACAAGCATCCACATGTTAGCTTTGATTATCATCCATAATCACAACTATGAGAACCATTGCTTGAACCATTCAAGAAGCATAACATGTGCTAGTCTGTCCGAATTAACAATGTCCTATCTTGTTAATTCTATGACTAGGGATATTTAGATATTAACACATTTGCATGCGATAGACATCTCACATCATGAACACCTTCATGATTGCCTTTGCACTGTGTTTATAATATCTAGGACTTCATTTATTAATTTAAGATTTACAAACTCATGTATTCAAACACAGCATTAATAAATGAATGATGCCTTTTATTAAGAATATAAATTTCATACATATGAAAAACATCCCTATTACATGGGCTCTAGGGCATACTCTCTAACAGCTGCAAACTAAACATGCAAACATAAAAACCAAACTAACCAACTAAAATGAAAACAAAACAACTATAACAAAATAACTAAAATATTCATGAGTAAGATAAGAGAATGAGCAAGGTAAGAAAATAAGGAAGGTAAGAGAACTCCCTGGATTTTATCTTCAAAATCCAGCTCAACTGAGTTATATCCCCCTCTTTAAAATCTTACTATCCTTAGCAATATTGAAAGACTATCAGCTTATTGAATCAATGAAGAAGGGAATGATGCGAGACTATAATTGAACTCTAATTTCTTAATGTAGAAGTGTGTGCTTGAGTGCATGAGTGAGTGTGTGTGAGTTAGTGCTTTGATCAAGTGAGTGAGTGTATGTGTAAGATTGTATGTGAGTGTGACAACCTAATCCACTAACCATGGATAAACCTCAATCATCATTATAAACCTAGGAAAGATCAGGCAGAAATAATAATAATTATAGAACAGGCCATAATTACATGCCATAATAAATTAAAATCAAACTCTTAAGTAAGAAGGCATAACATAACTGGCCAACGATACAAGATGAAATATTTGAGGCAACCATAATCTGTTAGATCTCCTCTTTAATGGTTGTCTATCCACTATAGCTATCGATCTACTAGAGCTTATCCTGAAACCTATATGGATAACAAACCCGTGTTAAGCTAAAAGCTTAGCGGGGAAACAATTCTATGGACAAACCTTACCCAAAATATCATCAATACATTGCATCCAATGCAACAAGAGGAGAAAACATGAGTCTTTAATAATATTAATCATATAATGCATAAACTAAAGGAGTTTTGAACCTTCAATATAATTGCTAACCTTATTGTATTCTAAAGCATTAAGTGAACTTACCTAGTTCTAGATGGTTTTCAAATTTGCTTTACAAATCAAAACTCTTTACTTTAATTACTAGCATAATTTAATCCATTAAAAAAGTTCCCACTTATGGCTCCATACATTATGCTCATTGATGGTACGTAAATCAATCGCAGGCATTTATGCTTCATTATTTACATGAGATATGCATTTAGTGTTCATCCAAAACATAAGGAGTGCATAGGTCATGTAACATCTATAAAAGATTTTGTTAGGTATAATTACTTAACACACATCATACAATTTTTATTAGAGAATGCAATTATAGTTCCCTAGCCTGATTATAACCATGTATTCCTTTAAAAGGTCTTAGTATGGCAATTAAAGTTAAATCACATCATAATACGTCATACGTGATACCTTGTCTTTGCCAAAAATTATTGATATGCAAATTCATAGGTAAACATTTATATGTATTTACTAATCAGTTGTGCATGTAAATTATAGAGGATTGTGTTACTGTATACATTTCATAAAATTGCTAACATATGATAATTATTATATATGTTATAGTCCAACCGTTTCTTATTATAACATGGCAATTTACATCTCATAGATTTACATTCCAATAATTCATTTCAATGTAACAGTTTATAATCAAAAGGAATCATAATGAGCAATGCAAGAGGCCATTCATCATGCTTACATTATGTAAGTGAAGTGATTAATGCATGTGTTACTTTGTTTTGTATGCACTTTATCATCATTAATAGCCTACCTAAGTACAAGTTCAAAGGGTGGATAACTTAAGCAATGGATACCTAAAGGTATCAAACTGTGGATATCCAAAGATACCAAACTATGGACCCAAATAGGGTCAAACAATGGTTCCAGCAAGGAATAAACCATGGACCCAAATGGGGTCAACTATGGCAGCTGCGACTGTATCCCTTTAGGCATGCCTATCTAATCTACAACTCAACTAAGACCCACAAGTTTAACCATTTTTAAGCATATTTCGATTCAACATATTCTTCTGTATTTATAATAGCATCTTTTCTTAATGAGAACATTCATATAATAATTCACATTATTATTATCATACTTCAATGTCAAGCACTAGGCTCCAGTACACATAGATGTTATCACATGATCACATAGTTGCATTAAATTTCATTTGTTCATACCATAATAGTTATATGTTTATGCCAACAATAATAATATGTAATCTTTCATAATTAGTATAGCAAGTGTCCACATATATACCTACATATATATATGTAACTCACATCATGGCATTACATGTTTTCATTTCTTATACTGGTTCACATAATGAATCAACTATTCATCACAACATGGTTGAATCAAATATAAAACACTGACTTACATAACTCATAGTTGTTCTCAATGATGTACCTTATACTTGGTTCACCATGAGCAGCTTCCATACACAATCATAGTTCACATCAATATACACACACACATCATCATGTCAAATAGCACTTATGTAATATAATTCATATAATAAAACAAGAGAGTTCTTTCTCTTAGCTTAGGGTCAACAATTATTCATCTTTAGCCCCTTTAGCTCACTTTTATAGTCTATTAGATCATAGACAATAGGTTATTCACCATAACATTATCAATTCTACCTTGCTCATCTTACTCGTACTTTCTATCTTATAACATTATTTTCCAAGGTAAAATGTATAAGGTTATTTCATCTTAATCGTTAGCACATTACTTGCGGACTTGTAACTTTCATATTACATCATAGGGTATGAATAATAGGTGAGTAAGTTCCTTTACATCAAGACTTACCATCAATTCCCATTATAACTTGATGTATAATCAAGCTTCTATGTTTTTGTAATTAAGTATCCATTATGACATTCCTTCTCCTTTTAACTTAGACATATTACATACCTTATACAAACATATAAGATACATTAATTAGCATGTACATTTAAAGTTACTAGGTTACATCTTAATGTCCTTAATTATGTGCTTATCATGCATCGAACCCCATTCCAATGACATAACTCATATAAGCATTACCTCATACAAGCCCCTCTAAAATTAGTTCTCAAGGGTACCCTATACCATAATATTGTGGGTGCATTATTCTAATTCTCAATTCTTTATATACATATATAGGGGTTCTTCCACTTATTGACCACTCTATAATAGCATATTAGTTGCTTAGATTACTTACAACTTAGTTCAGTATACTTTCTCTTACCATAACCTTCATGTCATCTAACTTTCGATAATGTTTTATCTTATGGTCTTGCTTTTCTAAATTATACCTCATAGACTTTAACATGGAATATCGACTTTCACAATCTATTAATCCATCAGCATTCAACTTGAACATTAACCATTACTTAGTAAGCAATCATCATCCTAACATTCACAGCTAACTTTGTTCATCCTTCTTATGTGACTCTTTTAATAACTTTAAGATATCACCAAACTCATGATTATGGGTGATTTGTTGTTTAAAAGTATGTGTATAGGAAGCACACGTGGCCATGTACTGGAGAATGAATAAGGCACCTGGCCATGCAATAAGAAAAACAATTAGTCATACTTGGCTTTGTATAGCAAGGACAAGGGTAATTGGCCATGCATTCCTAAATGGAATGAGTGAGTGGCTGTGTACATGAAGGATAAAGGCCATACTTGGTCGTGCTTGGGGAAGAGAAAAAAGGCAAGTGGCCATGCATAACATGTGGGAGATCCATAATTGGCCATGCATTGTCAAGAACAAATGCATGCTTAGTCGTGCATTAAGAAAAAGAATAACAAGTGGCCATGCATTATCAAGAATAAAAGAGTGAGTGGTCGTGCACTTAAAGGGAGAAAACCAAAGAGTGGTCGTGCATGCCAAGGGAGAAAGACCATGAATGGCCGTGGCCGTGCATGCCAAGGGAGAAAGACCATGAGTGGTCGTGCATGCCAAGGGAGAAAGTCTATGAGTGGCCATGCATGCGATGAAGAAAATGGCCAAGTGGTCGTGTATTTCAAGGGAGAAAATGGGTGAGTGGTCGTGCACTCCCAAAGAGAAAAGGGTGAGTGGCCATGCAAGAGAAGATAACAAGAAACCTAGAAATCCCAATTTACAGAACATGAATTTAAATCCCATATCTCATTTCCCCACTTACTTAAATGATCATTTAAGTTACTAATCATGTTATAATCATCAAAACATGCTAGATTGAACCCTTAATCTCTCAAAGAGAACACATGCAGCAAGAGAGGGAAAACATATATAGTTACCATTCCAAAAACAAATACCGTACCTATTATTCAAGTTTAACTCTTTCAACATCCATTGATCTAGCTCTCACTCTCCTTTAGTTCGTTATATATAGAGACAACAAGCATAACTTATCATCTCACAAACCCTAAGATCAGAAATCAAACATGGAAGAAGAGATCTAAGGGAGGGAGACATTACCTTCATGCTAAAACACCAAAACCTAGATTTCCTCTTCTTCATCCCATAACCTCGGAGAGAGATCCCTTAAAAATGTCGATAGTCACATCTCCATAAACCCTAAATAGGTGAGTGGGGGAAATATCTCCCCAAGGAAAATCCCATAATGCCCTTATACATTTTAACCCTTAAAACTTATTTTCTTAACATTTAATCCCCAAACCTATTATTTAATTCAATTGCATCCTTCCTTAATATTTTAGCTACACTCCAATACTCATGTGCATAATTACCAAGATACCATTTATATGACTTAACTTTATTAATGCAAAATAATCTAATTTTGCCTTATTAAACCTTAATCCTAATTAATTAACTATAATCTGATTAGGGCTATGATTGGGTCCTCACAGTGAGTTTGGGTGAGTGATGGAGTAGGGGAAGGGAGTGATGGAAGAGTAGGGGAAGTGAGTTGGAGGGTGAGGTAGAGAGGTGAAGCGTGGCCGAGTGATGGAGATGCATGGCCAAGCGAGGCAAGGGAAGAGAGGGCATGACAAAGTGAGGGAGAAAAGGGATGGGGCATGTGGACGAGCAAGGGAGCAAGGACAGGATGCTCGGGTAAGTGGGCTAGTGCATCTAGACACACGAGCACGAGGGCGATGGTGCTTGGCCGAGCATGGGGCTTCTTGACCGTGTAAAATTTTTCTCGTATGAAAACTCAGGTGAGTGTTTTCACAATCAGGTGAGTGATCATTCTACTGCCCTTGAAACTTCAATATTCCGTACACAACAAAACATCAACAGAAATATAAGGCACCTAAGCTCAACGTAATTACTTCTCACGAATTCAATCACTCCCCAATAAAAATATTAACTCAAGATTCATTTGTTCACTCTAATAAATTAATATTTTATCCAAATTATGCTAAAAACTTTGTCAACTTGATTTTTAAACCATGTGAACCAGTTACAGCACAAAGTGAATAAAACATTACTCATACTCACTTAATTATACATTTTCCTTTTAAATTCTCTTCAAGCTCCAATTCAATCATGTCAAGCAATATGAAAACTTATCAATCAATTGAATTACATATCAGGTCCACTCTTAGCTCAACACATGGAAGTTCTTCTTTAAGTTCATGACGCATCAAGCAACTGTAGTTAAATTTACACTCAAACAATGGAAACAACTCAAAATCATAACTCTATATTAAGTTCAACTGAGTTGTAATTCCTTTTAATTGGTATCCAAAAATAATATGAGCTCTTTACTTACCTTAGAAACACTTACTAATTTAAATAATATAATTAAGCATAAAATCATTAGAAATGGCTTCTTTTCACCCCCAAATCTTAAACTCATAAATTAAAAGACCAAAAACACAATAAACAAAAGAAACATGAAGAACTGAATTAAACTATAGAAGCCTATGAAATAAAAAAAAAAACAAAACACAACTCATAAAAAAATTGATGAAAATTTAAAGAGAAGGGTTAGAAGAGTTCTGGTTTATCGAGTCCCAACTTGACTCATGTCACTCTCGGACAATCGAGCTTGTGATCCAAATATGGGTCTCTCTAGACTTTGCTTCTCATTTTCTCCCAATAGTAGAAGAAACTTTTCATAGTTCACCAAAACTAAAATTCCATATCCTCAATAAAATACGACTCCTCCTTTGGCTCTTCAAAAATAAACTCTACCGACTCTTCTAGCCTAAATAAATTCTTCAAATGGACTGAATTCAATGCTTCCACTTGATAATTGAATACTTATTGCTCCTTTGGTGATAAATCCTTCACAAGAGATCCAACATTATCCTTCAAATAAACACATGACTTGTCTTCAAATACAAATTGTTCCTCTTCCTCTTTATGCTCCTCAAAACCAATTACTTCGTTATCCACCATTAATGAATGATTTGTGTCCTCTTTCTTACCACCATCACCTTGAAATAACAATGAAACACTCAAGAGTTCTAGCTTAGATTCCAACTTTTCAATGCCCTATTTTTGATCCCTTAGTAAATTCTTTTAACTCTTAATTTTCTCCTCTTGAGTCCTTAACTTCTCTTCTTGAATTCTAAAATTTTCCCCTTGAGTCCTTAACCTCTCTTCTTGAGTTCTTAATGTAGCCTCCCATTCTTCTTTTTCAGCATAAAGAACTTGAATTTTAAAGTTACTAACCTCTTGCATAGCCCTCCATTTATTAGCCCGAAATTTCCTCTCCTTACTTATAAAAAAATCATGAAGACGTTTAATTAAGGAGTTACTAGACTATACTAAATTTTGCAATGAATATTGTAGCTCTAGCTTGATTATCTCCCCCCAATTCTTCCATTTTTGCTTTTAAAACTAATGAAGAACAAGACATTTCAACAAAGGATGGTGGTGAGTAAGGACTTGGTGATTGTGCACGCAAAAGCTTCAATTCCTCCATTTCTCTCATTAAAGCATTCCTTTGCTGTTTCAAAAGGAACAATTCATAGTTTTGGATATCATCTTACATCATCTTCAAGAATGTCATAAAATTTTCCTGCAAAGAACAATCACAAAATTAAAACAAAATAAAAATCTCAAACTAACTTATTCAAAGATATCAAACAAACAACACTGTTATTCCCCAGCAATGGTACCAAAAATTTAACCAATGTCTTGCAAGTGTACTAGATTGGCTAATAATATATGGAAATATAGATTAAGACACTAAATGTCGTACCTAAAGGAACATAGGTTGTTAAGAATAATATCCATGTATGAATTAAATTAATCTAAGATTGTTTCCCAAGTGTTTGATTTAAAGGAAAAAACTAAACTTGTTGGTTAATGTATTTTGTTAGGTTGTAATTAAGGGTAGAATAGTATTTTTTCTTTTACTACTTGTATACCTATAAATATACCTTGTATCATTATTTTAGTGTAATTCGAGATAATAGAAAATCTTGAGTTCTCAAAATCTTCATGGTATCAGAGCTACTGCCGTTTCGAAGGTCGAGTTAACTCTCTTCCACAGTCGGTTAGTTTTCGATAACTCCTATTTTTCCGGCAAGTCTAGAAGGTCGTGTTCCAGACCTCCTATTTCGACACCGCCCCCATAGGAAGGTAGATCGGGTGAAGATCGGCCGGTGTCCCAGTATCCGGCGCCGTCAGAAGCCGCGCGTGAGCTCACGTGCCGATCAAAGGATTCGGCTCCTTCCCCACGTGCCGGCGCGTGTGGCGCGTGACACCAACTCCGGCCACCTTTTGCTGCCATTTTTTCTGTCGACCATCTCGCCGCCCTTTTTCGCCTCCAACCCACTGATCTCCGGTGACTTCCGACCACCTCGATTTCTGGGTCACGCGTGAACAGGTTCTGTTTTCCTGGGTTAACTTTTTCCTGCTGGTTTTTTATCCTTTTTTTTTGGCTTTTTCGTTATGTCAAATATTAAGGATGATCATAAGGAGGTTGAGAGACATCATTCCATGAATGACAGTCCTTATTCTCAAATTAGCCCAGTTAAACTTGAGGGGAGCAGTACTTATTTAGCTTGGTCTAGATCGTGTTTATTGTCGATCAAGGCTAGAAGGTTGCAGGCTTATATCGATGGAAGTAAAAAACCACCATCTGTCACCGATCCTAATTTTAATCAATGGGACTCAGATAATTCACTGGTTATGTCTTGGCTCCTAAATTCAATGCATCCTAAGATCTCTAGACAGTATTTATTGCTTGACACTGCAGAGAAGATATGAAAAGCTACAAAAACCACCTACTCTCGAATGGGAAATGATGCTCGTATCTTTGAACTCAGGAACAAAGTTCATGGTACAAAACAAGGTGAGCTTACTATTTCAGATTATTTCTTTGAATTGGGTAGTTTATGGCAGGAACTGGATTATTATCAGGACTTTCAAGCAAAATGTGTTGATGATGCGGTGCTGATTCAAAAGATGATTGAAAAGGAGAGGGTTTATGATTTTCTGGCTGGTTTAAATCCTGAATTTGATCAAGTGCGAGTTCAAGTTATTGGCAGAACTCCTTTCCCTTCACTTGAGGAGGCACATTCTTTAATTCAGCAGGAAGAGACCAGGAGAGGGGCTATGCTTTATACTGCACCTATTGACAAGTCGGGTTTGACTGCCCATACCTCTCTTGAGCAACCAAAAGGGATTCTTTTTGATAAAGATCATTTGCTCTGTGATTATTGTGGTAAGCCAAGGCACACTAAAGAGACTTGCTGGAAGTTGCATGGGAGACCTAGTAGGGGCCATGGGGGAAAACGAGTTAATCCAACAAGGGCTCAAGCACATGTGTTAGAAACAGTGGAATCATCTAAGGAGTCGGCTTCAGTTGAGAGTCTTTCCTCTGATGAGATTTTGCATTTCAGGCGTCTCCTGTCTCAGCTTACTCCTTCCTCCAATGCTACCTCTAATTTGGTCAAGTCAGGTACTACTCTCTCTCACCATAACTCATGGATTATTGATTCTGGTGCGAATAGACATATGACAGGCACTTCAAAAGGCTTTCTTAACTACTCTCCTTGTTTAAAAAGGGATAGTGTCAAGGTGGCTGATGGGTCATTAACCCCTATTTCTGGGACAGGTTCTGTTGTTTGTACTCCTAATATTAAATTGTCTTCTGTTCTTCATGTTCCCCAATTTCCTGTCAATCTTTTATCTGTCAGTGCTATCACTAAAACTCTTAACTGTAAAGTTGAATTTTTTCCTAATTTTTGTATTCTTCAGGATCTTCAAACAGGGAAGAGGATTGGCAGTGGTAGAGAGCATGATGGCTTATATATGCTGGAAGACAGTCAAGAGTTGGCTCTTTTTGGGGGGTATCAGGATGTTAACCAGGAGATCATTCAGTGGCATAGGCGATTAGGACACCCATCATTTTTTGTTTTAGAAAAACTATATCCTAGTTTATTTGCTAGAAATCGGTTTGATTGTTTATCTTGTGATGCTTGTGAGTATGCTAAACATACTAAAAACTCGTATCCTTTGAGTGATAATAAAGCCAGTGAGCCATTTATGATTGTTCATTCTGATGTTTGGGGACCTACACAAACTGTCTCTTTGTCTGGAAATCGATGGTTTGTTACTTTCATTGATTGTTGCACTAGAATGACTTGGGTGTATTTGATTAAAGCAAAGAGTGATGTTTTCTCCTGTTTTCAATTTTTCCATAAAATGATTGCCACTCAATTTGATGCTAAAATAAAAGTTTTACGGTCTGATAATGGAACAGAATATATGGATAGTAGGTTGGGTACTTATTTGGAGTCTCATGGGATTATTCACCAAACTAGTTGTCCTTATACTAGTGCTCAAAATGGTGTAGCTGAAAGAAAAAATAGGCATTTGTTAGAAGTTGCTAGATCTCTTATGTTTACCATGCATGTTCCAAAGTCATATTGGGGAGATGCTGTATTAGCGGCGGCCTATCTTATTAATCGAATGCCTCTCAAAGCTCTTAACTTTAGAACTCCTGTAGAAGTCTTAACCGGGAAAACTGGCTATACTGTTCCACCAAAGATTTTTGGATGTGTTTGCTTTGTTCATACTAGGAATGTTGGGAAATTAGATCCGAGAGCACTGAGATGTGTGTTCGTTGGATATTCTCCAACTCAAAAGGGATATAAGTGTTATCATCCTCCATCTAGGAAATTCTATGTGAGTATGGATGTTACCTTTCGGGAGTCTGAACCTTATTTTGGCAGTATCCAGTCACCTCTTCGGGGGGAGAATAGTGAAGAAGTGGTGATGAATGTACCTGTGTTACCTCATGATCTAGTTCAAAGGAAAAACGAAGGGATTGTTATTCAAGAGCAGAATGTTGATGTTCAGGGGGACGAGAATGTTTTTGGTGTTGGTGGTCGTTTAGATAGACCTGACTTGTTGAGATACTCGAGGAAGAATAGGTCTAAAGAAGCCATCATGCATTCTACACTGCCAAAATCCTCGGGTGAGTCACTTCTTGATTCTGATTTAAATTTGCCCATTGCTCAAAGGAAAGGAGTCAGGTCGTGTACAAAACATTCCATCTCTAACTTTGTCTCTTATGATTCATTGTCTCCTTCCTATAGAGCCTTTGCCTTGTCTCTTTCCTCTATGTCTATTCCACAGGATTGGAGAGAAGCTATCAAGGATCCAAAGTGGAGAGAAGCTATGGTTGAAGAAATGAAAGCCCTCTCTAAAAATGAAACCTAGCAACTAGTTGCATCTTCAGACAAAAAGTTAGTTGGTTGTAAGTGGGTGTTCACAATAAAACACAAAGCTGATGGTTCAATTGAAAGATTTAAAGCTAGATTAGTGGCAAAGGGATTCACTCAGACTTATGGAGTTGACTATCAGGAGACATTTCCACCAGTTGCTAAAATGAATACCATTAGAATCTTGCTATCTTGTGCAGCTAACTTGGATTGGGATTTGCTGCAATTTGATGTGAAGAATGCATTTCTTCATGGGGACCTGGAAGAAGAGGTTTATATGGAGATTTCTCCTGGTTTTAATGATGAGAGAACACAAGGAAAGGTGTGCAGACTGAAGAAAGCCTTGTATGGGTTGAAACAATCTCCGAGAGCTTGGTTTGACAGATTCAGCAAAGCTATGATATCCTTTGGTTATCAGCAAAGTAATGCTGATCATACCCTCTTTATGAGGCACTCCAAGGGTAAGATCACTCTTCTCATTGTTATGTTGATGACATAGTGATGACAGGGGATGATAAAGAAGAAATGGTTCGACTGAAGAAGCTCTTAACTCAGGAGTTTGAAATCAAGGATCTTGGAAAGCTACAATATTTCTTGGGAATTGAAGTTGCCAGATCAACCAAAGGGATCTTCATTTCTCAAAGAAAATATGTTCTGGATCTTTTGGATGAAACTGGTATGTTGGGATGCAAACCAGCAGATACACCCATTGAAAGTAACCATAAGTTACAAACAGGGACTGAAGGTGCAGTTGATAAGGGCAGATATCAAAGATTGGTTGGTAGACTTATCTATCTATCCCACACTAGACCAGATATTGCTTATGCAGTTAGCTTGGTGAGTCAGTTCATGCATGATCCAAGAGAATCTCATCAACAGGCTGTTTTTCGCATTTTGAGGTATTTAAAATCAGCTCCAGGAAGAGGTATTCTTTTTTCAAAAAATGGTCATCTAAGAATTGAAGCTTTCACAGATGCAGATTGGGCTGGATCTTTAGATGATAGAAGATCAACCTCTGGTTATTGTACATTTATGGGAGGTAACTTAGTCACTTGGAGAAGCAAGAAACAGAGTGTAGTTGCAAGATCAAGTGCAGAAGCAGAATATAGAGCTATGGCTCAAGGTGTTTGTGAGTTGTTATGGTTGCAGAAGTTAGTAGCAGAGTTGAATTTGGCTAAAAGGGACCGACTATTTTTGTATTGTGACAACAAAGCTGCAATCAGTATTGCTCATAATCCAGTTCAACATGACAGGACAAAACATATTGAAATTGATCGACACTTCATCAAAGAAAAATTATCTGATGGTGTTTTAAGCTTATTTCATGTAACGTCGGACAGACAATTAGCTGATATTTTTACAAAAGGACTCAGTAGTCGAGCTTTCCACACCATAGTTTGCAAGTTGGGCATGTGTAATATCTTTACACCAACTTGAGGGGGAGTGTTGGTTAATGTATTTTGTTAGGTTGTAATTAAGGGTAGAATAGTATTTTTTCTTTTACTACTTGTATACCTATAAATATACCTTGTATCATTATTTTAGTGTAATTCGAGATAATAGAAAATCTTGAGTTCTCAAAATCTTCAAAACTAAATAGACAATAAAGCAAAACAAAAACTAAAATTAAACTAACACGAATTAAACACAAAAAATAACTAAAATTCTCTTGCTAAAGGAACTATTAACCTATTATAGTGACTCAAACAAAATTAACACAAGTGATTATGGAAAAACCAATAATAAAGCCAGATATCTTATGCAAGAATATAATTCTAAGTATTAAACTCCTAGATGAATCTAACACTTAGCATAAAAATCCAATTTTAAACTCCTAGACATCCATTAAAATCTTTTTCAAGAAAACTAACTTCAACCTATTCTTAGTTTAACTTTTCTTAGTGTTAATCTATTCTTACTAACATATAATTACGCCTTAACTCGGAATATAATCATGCATTAATACTAATAGATTAACTGAAGAACATGCATAAATCAATCATCAACTATTAATTAAAATAAGTTAATCATTAAAATAAAGTCATTACAATGGAAATATAAGGGTTCAAGTTTCCCCTAGCAAAATAAAAAAGAAACTACTTACCAAACATGATGAAAACTAAATAAACAATTAAAGTAAAGAGATGAAATACTCATGAAGCTCAAAAATTTATTCTTGACAACTTCAATAGAAAGCTTGAGTCTTTTAGAGAATTGTAAACTAAGAAAATAAGAAAACTAAACTAAAACTAAGCTAAAACTAATGCAAATTAATTAAAGAAAACTAAAGCTAAACAAAGAACAAAATTTGTATTTTAAAGGCTCATCCCCTAATCTTCCTTGCTTTGGTTCTTTTATAGTTTAATTATCTTACCAAAAGAAGATTTTTTTTCTCTTTTGTAACTTCCTAAACAGAGTTGGAGAAGAATTCCATTTAAACAAGAAGTTTTATCGTGTTATTCCCATTAATCACTCGAGAGAGTTATCCTTTTTTTATTTAGGAGAGTATTTTTTCATCTTTAGGTGAGTGACTTTGTCTTTTTGGGTAAGTGACTTGCTACTCAGCCAAGTGAGCCTCATCACTCAACCAAGTGATGATCTTATATCTCTCATGCTTGAAATTCAAAGTTTCCTAAAATTATGACAATGCCCCAAAACATCTCTTTTTTCAATTTAGTCCCTTTTTTCTTCAAATTGACCCTAAAAACACTAAAATTTTTAATTAACTCACAAAACACAAATTCTAACTAATTAAACACAAATTCAACTAAATTAAAACAAAATTGACTATATTAACCATCTAAAACACACTAAAACTAACATATAATTCACAATTATCAAGGTCCTTGTCTCCTTTATGCACTCAAAATGACTACCACAACACAGTCTTTTTCCCAAATGTAGGGAGTATTCTTATTTAAATAATTTACACCTTAAGGTTAATTTATTTTTATGAACAATGTCCAAAATTTTGACATGATTGCTTCTTATTAATTTACTTTCAATTTGAAATTTTACTTCATCCTGGTTATTCTCAACTATAAATGGGTTTGACCTTAACCTAAGAAATTGCTCTTTCATTGAAACATAAGTTGAATAGTAGGTAGGCATGCTTTATCTCTGCCTGCTGAATTGCATAAAAGCTTTAGTTATACCATGCAATTCCTAAGTATAAGCACTTTAGGCTAGTTGCAAAACAAAAAAACTATATGCAAATAAGGGGATTGGGTAAAAATCAGTGAGAGCACTAGAACCTTTCTAATTACCTATCAAAATGACCCCAGGGTGAGATAGAATATGGAAAATGATTCAAGTAGCCCTTTCTTTGTATATATC
Source organism: Excoecaria agallocha (assembly GCA_037975025.1). Lineage (NCBI taxonomy): Eukaryota > Viridiplantae > Streptophyta > Magnoliopsida > Malpighiales > Euphorbiaceae > Excoecaria > Excoecaria agallocha. The sequence goes on along the minus strand of CM075818.1, from coordinate 9,708,621 downwards.
TCCAAATGGCTTTTATCCACCTTAATTTTATAATTGCTTGCTAGCCTATTGAGCCTTTATTCTAAGCATGCTAAATGCATGCTCATTTTATTACTACACACATTAAAACACCCTTAACCCAAAACAATTTTAGCTTTCCCTTAAGAAGAAGGCCATTGTGGTAAAGTTGATTCCACATTTTAAGATAAGGGAGATAAATTTCTTCCAACCTTTTGTATGGATTCCATTCATAGGAAATTAGGTTTATTAGATGGAATAAACCTGGAAGAAAGAAGAAAAAAAATAAGAAAATGAAATGAAGAAATGAAAAAAAAAGAGGAAAATAGAAAACCAGGTCAACATCAAAACAATAAAAAAACAAAAAATGAAAAGGAAAAGGAGACCTTGAGCTGCTATCTCTCAAACAATCCCCAATGAGTTAATCACTAGAGCCAAATCTAAAAATCCTTGGATAATGGAAAAATGGGTAGAGAATAATCTTCCTATCAATTAAGTAAGCATAATGGTCATTTTCCTTTAGCAACCTGACCCTTTTTTGATAGCCATTCAGCCAAGCTTAATGTTACAACCAATGTAAGATCTTCTAATTCAGTCTCTTCTAACTTAGTAGAGATGATCTTCTAATAAGGTTTGTTACATAAAAAGAGGCATATGGTGTTTCTTGAGCTTCAAGTGAAAGCCATGAATGCATTTATGCATTCAAGTTAAATCTCTTCCCCAACTTTGCATCAAGAATTTGCTTTTCAAAAGATAAAAATTCTATTTTGGCCTTTAGCACACATACATAGAAGTTTCCTGGTAGTCATTGTGCTTATGTATTAGTTCAATAGGCCTTGGTATTAACATGCCTATTTTGCTGCTCCCTCATTGAGAATAACTCCTTAATTTCTCTTGCTAAGATTAAACTAGTTGAGAATGTGGTCCATTCAACTCATTTAAGGATGAGTAAGATTTAAATTCAAAGCATTTGATAAGTTACAATTACTTCAAATTTTGGATGCTTTTTTGCAAGTCACTCTTTACACACATCACCCATGTGGCACTGATCGCACATGACTGACATATGTATTGTGCATAAGCACACAAATTTTGCACATGTCCTGCACTTATATAATTTCTTCCACCTACTCACATGAACAATTTCTTACAAGAAAATGAGAAGTGATTCTGCATGTTGAGACTGGTCATAAGACAATTCTAAGCAATAGGCTGTCAAACCATAAGGAAAATATCCATGGGACATATCGATCTAATTGAAGCAAAAAGAACATTACAAAAAGCAAGACCATTTTTACATGCCATGCTTGGGGACATTTATATAAAGATGGGCCATTTACTCAAAGATGGATCTTTATAGAAGCAATTATGCAAATCTATAAAAAGGGTAAGAATTTCTTCCATTATGATAGTATACTAACATAAAGATTCCTTCCATAGGTACCTAAATCCTCTTAAGAGGTGATACATCCATAAAAAGCAAAACTCCTCTCATGAGGCATTTAAAACATCAATAAGCTAACTGTAATTACTTAGTTGATCAAGGATTAACACATCGACAAGCTGATGGTAAACCACTCGCTCTAACCGATGAAGAGTTGCAACATCAACAAGCTGACAGTACTTACTCACTTGATCAAAAGTTAACACATCAACAAGCTAACAACAATTGATCAAGGGTTAACACATTGATAAATTGATAGTACACTAGCTGTTCTAACCAATCAAGAGTTAAAAAGTCGACAAGCTGACTGTAACTACTCAATTAGTTAAGGGTTAAAACATCAATAAGATGATGGTAATCACCTAATTGAGGGTTAAAACATTAACAAGATGATGGTAACTACCCCAATCGAACAAGAGTTAAAACATCAACAAGCTGACGATAACTACTCAATTGATCAAGGGTTAAAACATCGACAAGCTGATGGTAATTACCCAACCAAAGGTTAACACATCTATAAGCTGATGGTAACTACCCAACCGGAGACTCACTGCCTTAAATGGTATGTGTTCAATGTAATTGGAAGCTTCCCAGCTTAGGTACGCATCTTCTATCCTTTACTCTGAACTTTAGCTAACCTAGGCACTAGTGCACTAAGTTCCCCGAAGTTGGAGAAAACTATAGACACTGGGTCCTGAGGTGGCTCCTAATTAGATTTACCTGATGAGGATTATGTTGCTCCAAAATAGCCAAAGAATAGAAGCACGATGCTCACTCTTTGGGTTTTAGGTTCTTAAAAGAAATTTGTTTTTTTCTTAAAAAATGGCTCTTTCGTTGCTGTTCTTTGAAATTTGTGCTACCTAGATAATATAAGTGCTTTTTAACAAAATACCTATTCACCCAAATGATCAATCTAAGACTACATTTCCATATCCCTACGGTACTATTGCTTTTAGGCATATGCCTTTTGGTTTGTGTGATGCTCCTACTGCATTTCAATGTTCCATGTTTTCAATCTTTAGTGATTTAATTAGTGAGTATATTGATGTTTTTATGGATGACTTTAGGGTTTATAGATCTAACTTTGACCATTGTCTAAAGAATCTTTCTAAAGTTCTTAATAGGCACATAGAGCATAATTTAGTACTTAATTGGGAGAAATATCACTTCATGGCACAAGAAGGTATTGTTCTTAGTCATTCTATATCAAGCAAGGGAATTGAGGTGGATAGAGCAAAGATTTAGGTGATTGACAATTTGCCTCCCCCAAAGTGTGTTAAAGATATTAGAAGTTTTCTTAGCCATACGGGATTTTATAGCAGGTTTATCAAGGATTTCTCTAAAATAGCTAAACCATTGTGCAATTTACTTGCTAAGGATGCTTATTTTGAGTTTGATGAAGCTTGCCTTGATGCCTTTGAGAATTTAAAGGAGGCTCTTATTTTAGCACTAATTTTGCAACCACCAATTTGGGATGATCCTTTTGATATTATATGTATGCAAGTAACTTTGCGGTGGGAGCTATTTTAGGGAAAAAAGGAAGGTAAACCTTATGTTATCTATTATGCTAGCAAGTTATTACATGACACTCAAATCAATTACAAAACTACAGAAAAGGAGTTATTAGCTATTGCCTATGCATTTGATAAGCTTAGAGCTTATCTTGTGGTAAAAAAAGTTTTTGTTTATTTGGATCATGCTGCACTCAAGTATCTTTTAAGTAAAAAGGATGCAAAGCCTAGACTCTTAAGGCTGATTTTAATGCTTCAAGTTTGATTGGGATGTTAGCGAGAAGAAAGGAAGTAAGAACTTAATGGTGGATCACTTGTTAAGATTAGATCAAGCTGGATTGAAGAAGAATGATGATGGATGGTGTGCCTATTAATGAGACTTTTCCTGGTGAACACCTCTTGAGTGTAGTTTCTAAATATGTTCCTTGGTTTACGGATATTGCTAATTATTTAGTGACTAGTATCCTTTCTTATGGCTTGGACTATAATTAAAGGAAAAAATTTCTACATGATAGTAAGTTCTATTACTGGGAGGAGCCTTTAGTCTATAAGAGATGTGTTGATGGTTTGATTAGGAGATGTATTAAAAAAAATGAGGTTAAAGGTGTTTTAAAGCATTGTCATTCTACGGATGTTGGTTGTCACTTTGGTGTTGCCAAGACATCTTCTAAGGTACTTCAATCTAGTTTTTGGTGGCCTACATTGTTTAAGAATGTTAGGAACTTTTCTTTTATAGGTGATAGATGTCAACAAATAGGTAATATATCAAGGAAGAATGAGATGCCAGTGAAAGGGATTTTAGAAGCTAAGATCTTTCATTTTTGGGGGATGGATTTCATAGGTCCTTTCCCTAGCTCTATGGGACAAACATACATTTTAGTTATGGTAAACTGTGTTTCTAAATGGGTTGAAGCAGTGCCTACACTCACTAATGATGCCAAAGTGGTTAGAAAGATGCTCAATAAGGTCGTATTTCTAACATTTGGTACTCTCAGAGCGATTATTAGTGATGGACGTTCACACTTTTGCAATAATGTTATTGATGCTCTTTTGAAGAAGTATGGGGTTGACTCATAAGTTTGCTACTCCATATAATCCTCAAACTAATGGACAAGTTTAAGTAAGTATTCAAGAGCTTAAGTAGATTCTAGAAAAAATAGTTTCTTCATCAAGGAAAGATTAGGCATTAAAGTTAGATGATACCTTATAGGCATATAGGACAACCTTTAAAACTCCAATAGGCCTTACTCTATATCAATTGATCTATGGCAAGTCTTGTCATTTGCCCATAGAACTTGAACATTTAGCTGTGACGTGAAGTAGGCTAGTAAAAAGAGGTTGCTTTAGCTTAATTAATTCGAGGAGTTAAGGATGAATGTATATGAAAATGCTAAGTTGCACAAAGATCGCATAAAGATGTGGCATGATAAGCACTTGCTCAAGAAGGAATTTCATGAAAGCGATTTGGTACATTTAAACAATTCACAATTGAGGTTATTTCTAGGTAAGCTAAAGCCTAAATGGTTGGGTCTTTTAAAGTAGTTAAGGTTTATGTGTATGGGGTCATCAACATTGCAAATGAAAAGGGAGATATTTAAGGTTAATGATCACCACCTGAAGCCTTATCTTGTTAATGAACCTATTGAAGAGGTAAAGTTGATTACTCTCTCTACTCCTAAGGATGATATGACTCAATTTACTAAGTACTTTTGATTTCTACTTATAATTTTGATACATATTTCTTTAGCCACTTTTTTTTATTTTTGAAGTACAATTAAGTTTGATGTTTATTTCTTGTTCTTCTTTTTATTAATTTATCTTCATTATTACACATTGATTATTAATGACCTAATGTTTCTTTTTGAGTTTTTGTTAGTTTTTAATTTTGAGTTTTGGATATGCTGAGTTATTCTTTTCGTGCTGACGCAACATAGAGAGTAGTGATGCTAACTTGGCTATGGCATGCCAACTCGTCACATATCGATTGTGCCAACTCATTCCAAAATGGACACATATTGAGTTAGAGAGGAGCGTGCCGATTCATTAAAGGTTGCCTTGGTGCCGACTCAACACAAGTGTGCTAACTCATTATAGTTACCAATTATGTCAGGTCGTGCCACTCATATCGACTCATTACAATACCAAAACACTAAGTTTTCTCCAATACTTTTCCCCATATTTAATCCCTTTTTCAAATTTCCCATTTTAGTATTTAATTTTTGTTATTTTTTAGGCTAATTTAAAAAAAATCTCTTGAATAGATGTGTAAAATCCTAAAGGTCATGACCTTTCACATTAAAATTCATGTCTTTTCCTACTTTCTCTCAAAACTATTCAAGTTTTGCTTCTCTATAAATATTAGTCATCATACCAATTAATTTTTGTAGCCTTTTCCTTTTCCTTATGAGTTTTCTCCCTATTTATATTGCTTAACTTTCTCTTCTTCTTCATTCATTCATAGTTTCTCTTTCTAAATCTATATTCATCTTCTCCCTTTCTCTCAAAAACTTTATTAAGACACTCATATATTTTCTTCTTGTTCTTTATGCATTTCCATCTTTCCAAGTTTATTTTTATTTTCTTTCATCCATTATCATTATTGAACATGCTAAGGATAAGAGGATCTTAATCTTCAAGTTCTCAAGAAGAGGCTTCACAAGAGGGAGATTCGGCTTCCAACTAAAGGACTCCATTACCACTCTTTATTGAAGCGAAAGGTGCCCGGTTTACTTTTTTAAAACTAGAGAAATTGTGTCTTGTAAGTACCTCTCCACTAATCTCCTTAGAGATCTTGGTATGTTAGATTCTTTCACAACTCTATTAAATTCTTGTGGCCTTGGTAAATTTATTTCAATGCATAAGCCTACATATGTTAACTTTTTTATGGAGTTTTACACCCTTTTAAAGGTTAATGCTAATGATTCTAGGTTGTTGGAATTTAGAATGTTAAGAGAAAAGCACACACTCACTTATTCTTTTATACATAAAGTGTTTTGATTTAAGAAGGATGGTATGTGTGATCCCCCTAAGAATTTTAAAGTGAATGAGTTTGTAGCACCCTAATTCTATAATCTATACATATCACTTCATCCCTCTCAACACACATGTTTTACTGTGCAACATAAACATATATCAACTATATAGAGAACTGATATTCATACTTAATCTATAAGAGTGCTATACTATTAAGACTTCACAATATACATTAGAGTCTCTTTACAAAATATAACCATTGATAACATCTTACAAAATAGTTGTACTTTTACAAGATTTCCAACACAATATAAAACCTTTGAAATACAAAAAGGAACAAAAAAGAAGACTATATACTTTATAATCTTCAAAGACTTGTGTTGGCCAACCAGCTACAGATATCATTCCTGCAAGAAAGTCCTAGCCTTGCAACCTACACGGATGAAACACCCGTGCTAAGCTATAAAGCTTAGTGGGGAACTAAATCATGATAAGCGACCACTCACAGTGATCGTCAACAAGCACACAACATGCCTCAAATACAACAATGATTTATTTCATGAAATGAAAGAAATTGAATATTTACATTCACTTATAGAAATCAATAAGTTTAACCATAAGAATTTGTATTAACGTTTCAATTATCATATATGATCATACAAGTTCCAACTTCCTTTGAACTTAAATTGAACGAATTAACATATGATTATTTTATTAATCAATGCTTAATCATAAAAGTATAGTTATCTATTATTAATGTTCCATAAACAATCTTCACAAGTGTTGAAATTAACTTACTTCTATTCTTGTATGTCCATGATATACACACATTAGAATTATACAACAATTCAACACTTTCAATTAGCGTGAGATTATAATATTACTATAGGCTTACTTTATATTCCATAAGTTATACATGTTATAGCATATGTATCATAAAAATAAGCCTATCAACCAAACATAACAAATACACGTTAAAGAATGTGTACATGCAATAATGTGAACACATATATATAAGCATAGGAAAACACATATTTCAAAAACAATGGGTGTTATAGCATAACTCATACAATATAATACATATAAAAATAAAGGACATATATATAGAGAAAATTTAGCAATTAACATGCATTTTTTTATGCTAGCAGTAAAGATACATATACTATTGAGCATTCTTTTAGACATGTGTTTTGTATGCAACAAAAGGAATTTCATATGTAGAATAGTATAAAGTCAACTGAGAATTTGCATGCCTTATTAAACTTTTCTTAACCTTGATAATAGAGGCTACACTATTCTAAAGAAGTGGATATCGGGATATACGGTGGTATGCGAAGGTACAAATAAGATACCCGAAGGTATTAAATGATGATTCCTTGTAGGGATAAAACTGTATGATAAATCGGTGGACCCAAACAAGGTCGAACAAATAACATGGACCCAAATGGGGTCAATCAAATAACATGGACCCAAACAGGGTCAATCAAATAACATGGACCCAAACGGGGTCAATCAAATAACATGGACGGTCAATCAAATAACATGGACCCAAACGGGGTCAATCAAATAACATGGACCGATCAAACGGACCCAAACGGGGTCGGCTACAACCCACACGAGGGTTGTTAAATTAACTTTAACTTTTAAACCCAAACAGGGTCACTATACTTTTAAATTCAAGTGGACCTAAATAGGTCTAAATGTTCAGAAGCAGCCGCAAAGTACCCTTATAGGCATGCCTATCTATCCACTTCCTAGACTCAATGCAGGCAGTAAAATCTCTTTACGTTATCTTTTCTTTATTCATTCATATTCTTATATGCACATGTATACTCTTGTGTAAAAACGAACAATGTACTCATATACATGCTCATGTGTAACTTTATGTAAACCTTTGAACATGCTCACTATTGGATATTACTATTCTGTATTTGAAATCTTTTTCAATCATGTAACTATTTCGTATAATATAGTTGTATCTATATTATACTTTTTGCTCCTGTGCATTATATACAAATATATGTCTTCTCTAGTGCATCAACATATATGCATAATTCATAAGACAATTTATACAATTTGCTCATGTAAATAATCAATTAAAAGTTATACCTTTATTAGTGGACATACATGTATACACCATCTCTGTGAGGACCCAAATTAGGCCCTAGTAGAATTCAAGGACATAATCCCAATTATAAATGTTTAAACAAGCTTAATTAGATGAATTATTATGAGTTTATATATATTGAAGGATAAACTAGTTATTTATTTCTATGTGTCATTGAAATAATATTTGATTTCAAGGATCAATTGGGATATAAGTGTTATTAATTTATCAATAATTATATGATAAATGTGTAAATTATATGGTATGAATTTTATAAGGTCATAATTAAATTTTTATGGTTGGTTTAATAATATTCAAGGGAGTAATTGTGGTATACAGTATTAGTTTAGGGCTTAATTTGTAAATTCAGCATCTTAAGGGTCAAATGTGAATAAATGAATAATTGAGAGGTTAATTTAAGAGAAAGAATAAGTGATTAGGTTGATTTATAACATGCAAAAAGGTAAGGGTTAATTAAAGGACATGCAAATTATTGAGGGATCAAAAATGAAATTTTCTTTAGCTATTATAAATAGCCATTTGATAGTGGAAAGAAAGAGAGTGGTAAGAAGAGATTGTGAAGGACGAAATCTGTAGAGAGAGTTATAGAGATTTTCTTTCTTCTTCTCATTTCTTAAAGCCATAGTTGATTTCTCAAGGTATTCTTGAAGAGGAAATACTTGCATGTTGATTAATCAAGATCATTAGTTTTAAGGTAAATATATTAACTTGATAGTTCACCTCTTCTTCTTCTTTTTTTTTCTTCTTCTTCTTCTTCTTCTTCTTCTTCATCTTTTTCTTATTTTGGTTGATGATGGATTAAGATAAATGTTGGAAGTTTGATGTTGAATGTATGTATTGATGTAAGGAGAAAAAGAAGGTAGAAGAAACAAGGAAAAAGGGCTTGCAAGGGGTTGAAGACAAAGGGATTTTTAGCCAAGGTATGGGAACTTAGGGCTGTTCATATTGCATGTGAATTATTTGCTGGAATATGTTGTGATTGACAGAAAATTTAGGGTTATGGTTTCTGGGTTTTATCGGGGGTTTTTGTATGAATTTGAAGAACAGAATCAGATGTGAGAGTCATTGCCGAGTCGTGAAACCCTTCACGAGTCGTGAACTATTGTCCGACTCGTGAAGCCCTTCACTAGTCGTGAAATGCTGCCCTTTTTTCTCCACTCGTGAAGCCCTTCACTAGTCGTGAAATGCTACCCTTTTTCTCCACTCGTGAGCCCCTTCACTAGTCGTGAAATGCTGCCCTTTTTCTCCACTTGTGAGCCCCTTCACGAGTAGTGAAATGTTGCCCTTTTACTTCACTCGTGAGCCTCTTCACGAGTAGAACGTTTCTTCACGACTGATTGACCTATCTGGATTGTTTTGGTCATAAGTTGAGTTATAGAACTGAAAATTGAGTGATTCATTTTGCATTAGAAACTAGACTTCCATACCTATATTTTATATGAAGAAACCTAAACTTAAATCTATCTCTAAGTATATGGAATTTAGGGTTGAATCCGGACTAGTTTCCTTGGATTGCTAATAGAAACAGACTTTACAGTAATGGGCATAACTTTTAGTACTGATGTTGAAATGCTACAAAATAAAATTCTGATGCAAATAGAGACATGAAAGTTTAACTTTGATGAAGAAATGTTGGTCTATATCCTTTTAAATTTTACATTATGAATTTTTCTAAGTGGCAGACCACACTGTTTAGTTTTAAAAACAACCTATAGTATTTTTCCAATAAATCGAGCTATAGGTCAGATCTTAAGATGAATTTTAATGCTATGGAAAGTAGTCACAAAGGGGGATAAGATTGTAGAAGATCATTTTGCCTAAAAATAACATCTTCAATTTCAAATGTGGCTCATAAGTCGAGTCTAGAATGCTACTTTGTGCAGATTTTCTTTAACGTACTTTATTTTATGGTTTTCAATATGTATTTATGTGATTACAAAATGAATTGGATAGGGCATGTAATATGACTATTGAATACAAGATTATATGTATACATATACATTCACACGTGTATATAGGTAATGATTAGTGATGTATATATCTAACATATAATTGTGATTAATTTGTACATAATTGTTATATGCAAGGTTAATGTATGTATATACTCTTATGATGATATATGCTCAGTTATCATTAAGCAATGTCTAACCCAGAAATACATGTAAGTAAGGATGTAAATCAAGTTATGATTACATATGTATAGCTTAACTACATGCTGTTATGATAAATTCATAGTTATATGGAAGCACATTGAATTAAGTATGGCATGTAATATGATACTTATAGTTTGAAATGCCAACTTTACTGGTAGAAAGAAGTATTGTGATTTGTAGATCATATGTGAACATATAAACATATGTATATATATATATATATATATATATATATATATATATATATATATAATATGATCTTACATGATTGGGTTTGAATTTTGAAAGATGTTTTAGAGTAATGATTCAAAGTATATGTGTAAAGGGAAATATATGAATATATCTTTACTTAATTGAAATGACATGAGTAAGAATATGTGATGTCACATGTTGGCATGTTGAAATACAGATCTACAGTGCTAAAGACTCCATTATAGAAATTTTATTAAAGCATATAATGGCATTGTTATATGAGACTATGTATACAAGTGTATGCATTAGAGAAGGAGTATCTTGTCATGTGACTATTATATGAGAAAAGTGTATAAATTGTTTATGAATTGTGCATATATGTATATGTATTAGAGAAGATAGATATTTTTACATGCTTATGTACGGGTTCAAATGGCCTTATATAAGTATAGTCTTAACATACAGAATAGTCACATGATTTAATAGAATTACAAGAATAGAACAGTAATACCCAACAGTGAAATGTTCACAGGTTTACAGAAAGTTACATATGAGCGCTCTTATGAGTAAATTGTTCATAGTTATACAAGAGTATATATGTGCATATAAGAATATGAATGTATAAAGAAAAGATAAAGTAAATAGATCTTATTGCCTGCGTTGAGTCTAGGAAGTGGATAGATAGGCATGCCTATAAGGGTACCTTGCAGCTGCGATAGTTTCAACCCCGTTTGGGTTGTAGTTAACCCCGTTTGGGTAACTAAACAGACATGGTCCCGTTTGGATCATTTTCAACCCCGTTTGGGTGACTAAACAGACTTGTACCTTCTGGTACCACCGTATAACCCATTATCCACCTCTTTAGAATAGTACACGCTTTATACCAAAGTTAAGAATAGTTTGATGTTTAATTTAAAGCTTTATGAAGCATGACAATTCATAAATTGATTTAAGAATCTAATTTATATGCGAAATTCCTTTTCATCACATATGGAAATTATGATATTAAAAGATGCTGTGATATACACTTATGCATGATTATCGCATATAGAAATAGTATGTACAAAGTTATATAAATGAACTAGTGCATCACTAATATCTAGTTATGAACTATATAGAGATAGTGTGTTTTCTATAGTAATATGTGGTTTGCTTGAGACAGATAAATGACTTGCAAGATTCGTCATGTTTGAAAGCCATTATATAAATGTTTTGCTGCAATAAGTGCTTTCTATAGCAAATGAATATAAGAGTTATGAATAGGCATTCACGTTGGTGATTGCTATTCAAATTAATTCATTTGGGTTATATGCTTTCCCTATATTTACCCGTTCTTGCTCTTTATTGAGAATTGATGTATATTTTCTTGTGCATACACATAAAGTATTTACAGATTTATAAATGATAAAGTTCACATGATAATGGTATTTGAGATAGAAGCAAGCTGGAAATTCTATGTATGCATTGGTACAATAAGTATTACAAATATAATTCTTGATAAATGATAAACTTTCATAGTACTAATGCTTTGTTTTACTTATGAATATGCATATGTCCTTGTTGATCATAAGCTTATATATGAATATATATATATATATATATATATATATATATATATATATATATATATATATTCCTAGCATATGTTAAAGTGTGTAATGGATGGAAGGAATGACTGAGTATAAACAGTGGTATAATAATCAATGAATGAATCGCAAGATTTAAAGGAAAAATATGCTTATATGATTAAATGTTGTGTATATTAAGTATCAATGCCGAATTTACTATCATTAAATCATTCGGTAATCATGTGTGGACTCTTGTCTGTATTTTCTTATATTGAGTATAAGTTATACTTTATAGTTCATGATGTATGCTTTGGCGACTACTGTGAGTGGTCGTTTGTCATATTTAGTGTTCCCCACTAAGCTTTATAGCTTAGCACGGATTTTTGTTTATCCGTGTAGGTTGTGAGAACAGGACTTTCTTCCAGGACTGATATCTGCAGCAGGTTGGCCAACACAAGTCTTAGAAGATTATAATAGAGTCTTCTTTTTGTCCTTATATTTTGTAGTTATGGAAACCTTAATTATGTTGGAAATTTTGTAATTTCTATAGATGTTATGTATATGTAATATTCAATGTTAATGAGACTCATCTTTAAGTAAAGCTTCTAATAGTTAACTTTTAGTTATCTGTTTAGTTGGATAACATATCAAATGTTATGATAGCATGCTTAATTAATTTAAAACAAAGTGTTTTAGCTAAGTATAGGATAAGGGTGCTACAATTAGTGGTATCAGAGCTTAGGTTTAGCCGTTTCTGGGCTATAAGTGTTTAGAGTAATAGTTATATGGAAGTTTTAGTGTGTTGGCCTAATGCAGATATCTTGGTTTTGTTTTGTATAGATTAAAGATGGTTGAATTGAAAGAAACTGGAAAAGAGATCGTTAAAGTCAGCAATTCCGAGGCATTGAACTCACTTGTCCCCGATCCTGTGAATGTAACTCATGCAGAGATGTCTGTTTCTATATTAGAGGAACTAAAGAAAATGAATTGCACCTTGAATCAGATTTTACAAGAGTTAACCGAGCCCAGAGTATCAAAAGAGGTTGATAGGATTAATGAGAACAAAAGAAGTCGAGATGGGAATATGGATAAGAGGGAGTTAGGAAAAAGAAATAAGATATTGAAATTAAGTTCTTCTAGCAACACATTCCTTTCTGCGCAAGGTTTGGTAGGGAAAAGTCGAGGGATTCATGTTCCTAAATGTTTGTCCTTATATTTTGTAGTTATGGAAACCTTAATTATGTTGGAAATTTTGTAATTTCTATAGATGTTATGTATATGTAATATTCAATGTTAATGAGACTCATCTTTAAGTAAAGCTTCTAATAGTTAACTTTTAGTTATCTGTTTAGTTGGATAACATATCAAATGTTATGATAGCATGCTTAATTAATTTAAAACAAAGTGTTTTAGCTAAGTGTAGGATAAGGGTGCTACAATCTCATCAAATATAAACAATTGCAATCATGCTTTTTGCTCAATTATCGCTAATTAACGTACTTCCATCTAACCATGCTTTATCCATGATTTTCTTTTCATATAGCAATACTTTCTATTTTATTGTCATTGTAATTTTACTTTTGGCATGAGCATAAAGGCATAACATATAATCCTTATATAGCGTTATATTCATATTATTTCAAGTAGGTAAATAATAACTCACCTAAACATTGCAATCACCATACACATTCTTCATCACATAATCATGCCTAATACTTTACATTTATATATTATTATATAGTTTATACATTTAGTTCCCTTTATGCGCTGCTATAATACAAAAATACTCCAGAGATGTTTAAAATGGTTCTTGGCAAACTCAAATAACAATTCTGCATAGAGACAGAATTTCAAGTTCATTTTAAAACCTATTTATGTCATATCTAAAGACATTTGTGGTCGAAATTATCTTTTAAAATCATGATTCATTATGTTTCTAGTTTCAGGAACATTAAAAATAACATCAATATCATTTTTACTTTTTAAAATATTACAAAAACATTGAGAACTATTCCTGAAAATAATGCTGTCAACAGTCCCAAATTTAGGTTACTTTTTGACATATTTAGAGGCACAACCAAATCATGATTTCTCCATAAATATTGTAGAAATTTAAGTCTAGTTTCATTATAATTTCGATTCATAGCATTTTGACCTCTACAAAATTAATTATGCACAAAATACTGCAAACTGTCCACTGAAAAAGTGCTGTCAACAGTTTTGAATTCAAGTAATTTTTTTGACATATTAAGAAATAGAATCAAATTATGTTTTTTCATAAAAGTTGTAGATATATAAGTCTAATTTCATCAGAATTTGGAATCATCTCATTTCAACATCTATAACAAGAGATACACTCAAATTACTACAGTCCATTCTCGTTTCCTAGGCAGCACTTTACTGCACCCAATTCAGTTTTTGTCACCAATTAATAAATTTATATAATAAAATAGGTACAGATTTAAACAACCTTCCTTCATGAACATGATGCTCCTATGAGTCTATTTTAACCAGAATTTTGTTTCATTGGATTTCGACTTCTCAACAAATATTTATAGCATAATTACTGTAACATGTTCTTAACAACTAGGTAGCAGCTCAGTCCGAATTTTAAATTAATTTTAGGAGCACTTAGAGGCAGAATTAAATATAGGTTTCTTCTAAAAAAATATAAATCCATGTCTTAAGTTTAAATAGCAATTTATATTTCCCAAATTGGAGCTATAAAACTCGAGATATCCACAAAATTCCGAAACTGGTTCATAGAAACTTAACTCAGAATTTCAAATTCATTAACTTTTCTTCTTTCAAAGGCTACTGTTTTGGGAATTTTTGAGGACATTAGAGGCAAAATTTCATTATTGTTATTTCTATAACATTTGTAGGCACAGAAGTTCCAGTTCTAACACAACAAGTAACATCAAATTCGGAGTTCAAAAACTCAACTTATGATCAAATTAGTCATTGAAGGTCAATCCGAATTTCTGGACAGCACTTTCACATTAATGACTAATATCTTAATTCAAGTCAATATACTTATCAAATCCATAATCAACACAATATTAATGCATGCAAGAAATAATAGTTCCCAAACCTGGAAATGCAACTCAAATCTTCTTTAAATTCTCCTTGCTCTCCACTCTTTGTAACTACTTTTCCTTGTTTCTACCCTCATCTTCTCCTTTATAACCAACATCATCTTTTAATCAAAAACTCCAGCACCATACTCAACCATTACCTCAATAAAATGAGAATGAAAAGAAGAAGAAGAAGATGGAATTCATTAGATTAATTACCTTAAAGTTGTTACACAAATACTTCTTGATTAACCATCATGAATTTAACTTGGTTTGCTTGAGAGGATACAAAGGAAATGAGAGAATAAGGGATAAAGAATTTCTGGTTTTTCCTTCTCAAATGGCTGACCAAACCTCTATAAATACTCCTAAATACATTGCTTGCATGGTGAGTTAAGTGGAAAATGACATCAGCATGTCCCACACAAATATCCCTTTTAATCCTCCAACTATTTGCATGTTACACAATAAGCCCACACTTCTTTGCATGTTAATTTGTCCCCACCATTTAATCTATTCTATAAATTAACCCCACCATTTATTCCTTTCCTTAAATTGACCTCTCAATTATTCATTTAGTCACATTTGCCCCTAAAGATGCCGTAATTATAAATTTACCCCAAATTAATACTTTTTACTTCAATTACACCCTTGAATATTATTAAACCAACAATAATAATTTAATTATGATCTTATAAAATTCATACCATATAATTTACACATTTATCACATAATTATTGATAACTTAATAATATTTTTGCCCCAATTAATAACTTAACTCTTAATAATTCATCAAATAATGCTCAATTAGACTTTAATAACATGTAATTGCCCTTGAATTCTACTAGGGCCTATTTTGGGTCCTTACAGAGTTTTGGACTTTCTTAACTGATTTGCATACCCTTTTTAACCAAAGAAAGGCAAAGGTATATTTATTAATGATTTAAAGTTTTTGTTATTGCACAAAGTGCTTGCATGTGTAATATTTCACGAATTTGAATTTAATAGAGTTTCATGTCAAGAGTTATTTCTTATGTGGTGCACACACACCAAAAAGCAAGTATGTTGGACATATTTGATATGTAATAAAATGTTGACATGAGCCTCTAGGAAAGATGGCCCTATCACTAATGGTCATTTTGTATCCATATTATCCAAGGCTTTAGTTATTAATCTTGATGATTTTACTTGTATGTTTGAGTGTACCTATTTTACTAGGCAAACTTTGATTTGTGGTGAGGTGGTTGATGCCTCTATGAGATTAATCCATAACCACTCTCATTCTTATTGGAGAAGGTTGGGACCTCCACCACCACAAGTAGAGGGAGCGAGTAAGGAAGAAAAAGATGACAGTAATGATGAAGAGGGGAGTTTTGGTGTGCCTCAAGAGGAGGAATCCTACAGAGAATTGGCTATCATTCCCGCCCCTTTTTATGAAAGTGCTAGTGGCCCATCACATGGTATAGCTGGTGGTCCCTCTTGTCGTTGCTCTAGTAGGTCATTAAGGATTTGGGAACAAGTGTTAGGAAACCAATAGGTGATGTAGTGCCATTTGAACTCAATGGAGACAATGAACCATCATCTTCCTAGGAGGCAAAGGACCATAGACTATAAAATCAATACATTAATTGCTCAATCTAGTTATGTGGTTGATTCTCCTCTACCATCCCCTTCGGATGAATAAGGGGAGTCTTTCTTTTCCTTTACATTTTGTGTTTTTTGGTTCACATTAGGGATAATGTGAAATTCTAAGTGAGGGAGATAGGATATTTAGTTTTATGTTTTCTTTTTATTTTTGTTTTTGTTTTTTTTCATGATTATGTTTTTGTTTTGTTTTTGTTTTCATGCATTGTGCTATGTTATATTTTTTACATACTCATTTCTCTTTTTTATATTTATGTTAGTTTTCTCAAAGTTTATCTTGCTATGGGTGAGTGCATATTAATAGCTTAATTTTGATGCTTAATTGGTAGAATCTTAGGTTTCACACAATATATGCTTTAAGTTTTTTTTTTACTATCTCTTATTGTTACTTTCTAAGTCTATAGGATTTTTAGTCACTTTTCTAACTATGCTTAAGATTAGGATGGCATGATTCAAGTTTAGTTTTTAAGGACTTAGGTAGCCTGAGGGAAACTATAGCTATAATACGCATAGCTCACTTTCTAATAATTGATGAGTATACAATACAAAAAAAAGAAAAGCAAAAAAGTAAAAATAAAATAAAAGAGATAGATAATATGTAGTGGGATGGAGCATAAATGCACCCACTAAACTAAATCAAGTGAACAAGTTTGTGATGGAGCATAAAATGCACCCACTAAATTGCAAAGTAACTTAAAAAATTTACAAGTGTTTAAAAATTCCATGAGAATTATGAGACAATGTATCACTTTAATGGCTATGTTTTTCCTTGAAATCTCTAAGTTTGAAGATTGTCTATCCTACTTGAATAATTTTTTTAGACTAATGACTTTATATTCTTGATTTTTATTTGAATAACTTCAGATAGTACATTAAATTTATTAAATATGCTATGCAACTTGTCTGATCTATATTTGTTGAGCATTAAAAGTTAGTTGTTGGCTATTTTATAATAAATACTTATTCATATTTAAGATGATCTTAGGGAGTCTATTTTCACTATAAGAAGATAAGTATTTTTGTTAGCTCTTCCACTTAGGCTTTTGCATTCTTGCTTGAGGGTAAGCAAGTGTGGGGGAATTTGTTCATGCAATATAGCATAGCCATTTTAACTATTTAATAATCATTTTGTTAGTTTTATGTATTTATTTTGTTTATTATATTGTGTTATGTTTTACTTTTGTGTTTTCTTTATTTTATAAGCTTTTTTGTCCAAAATGGGTGATTTAAAGTACAATTAAGGGTTTTAGATTAAAGATTTAAAGGAAAAAGGACATCACGAAAGGTTTTGAGCCTGTGATGACTATCCCTATGGGTGCTGACTCATTTTGGGGCCTCCATGTGTCGACTCATGCCATGCTATGACGAGTCATGACCAAGTATGAAGTTTACCAACTCGAGCCTTTGTGTGCTAACTCGTTACAAAGCCAGCCTATGCCTACTCACCTAACTCATTACCAGTGTGTCAAGTTGTCACCAATGCCAATCATTACAACCTTTTTAGTGCCTCTTCATGTTTACACCCTTCTCTAAAAAGGCATCAATTGGCGCACATTTAGGCCTATGAATACATAAAGTTAACCATATTTTAGGCATTGAAAAACTACCAATTCAATTTAAAAAGTTTATGAAGAAAAAGCAAAACCAAAGGAAGAAGAAGCATTGAGGAGTCATCACCAATTTCTTCTCTCTTTTTTTCATCATTTTGCTTGATTTATTCTTTTTCTTTGAATTTGTTTGCTTTGAACATAACATATCTAGGCTAAATTTGTTAATTAGAATTACAAGTATAAATTGATCTTTATTATAATATATTGTTTAATGTATGAATGAATGTATGAATGATTTAAGTTCAATTGGATGCATATTGTGTTATGTATGCTTGATTACCATATATAATGTGTTAATCAATTTGTTCATAATGAGAATTTGGGCATGTTGGTGAAAAAGCAATTGAATTTACCTAAAGGATAGGAATCACTTAGAGATAAGGGTTTCACTTTGAGGGGTAAAAGAATAGGCATAGAACTTTATGGTTTTCATATATCTCCATAATAACATGAGAGTGCTTATGGACTCTTAATGGAAATACCCTTATTTGACAATGAGAATTGCATTTAGAGAAAGGAGGCCATATTCTCCAATCATTTGTTTGCATGTATTTCAATTAAATCTCTTACTTGATCAATTCATTTCTTATAGTTCTAATAACTTTATTGAATTGTATAGTTAATTTAATTTTAAGATTAGTTTACTTTAAATTAATGATTTTAGGATTTTAGTATAACCAACTCTATCAATTTAATATTTCCTATCCATCTTAGTATATTCAATTAATATAAAGCATACCAAAGATTCCCTGTGTTTGACATCCTACTCACTTTATCTAAGTCCTAGAGACTAAGGTAATAAATTTACACCACAACAAATTTTTGGTATCGTTGCTAGGGAATCATTATGTTTGTTTTTAATAATTTATGGTAGATAATGGTTGTTTTAGGCCTTCATTTTAATTTTTTTTAGTAGTATTAAGATATTAGTTGTAATAGTTTTTTTTTCTTTACTACATGTCTAAAAGCAATAGTGGTAATAATATTCTTCATTTCAATCCTAAACTTGATAGAATTGGTTATGCTTTACACAGGGAACAAAGACAACAAGAAGTGGAAGGACAAAGTTCAAATAATATGGCTAATCCACTATAAGAAAAAGGGGTATTAGGGACCATAAAATAGGGACTAGTCAATTTTTTGGTCCTTAAAGGTATACTAATAAAGACAAATTTTTTATCTAGTCCATAATTCGTAATTCTCAAATTTTAATAGTAAAAAGATTTAATCTAGTCTTTAATACATAAAAAATCTAGTCCCCGATGCCTGTTTAGCGAGATAAAAATGCTCCATTCGAAATATGGTCCCTAATACCTATTACGGGACAAAAATGCCCTATTCGACAGAAAAATTAAAACAACGTAAGTCTACTTGTGACATTCATTTCTTTGGTTTTGCGTCAAATAAATCCCTAAAATCAACATCATCTATTGACACCATCCACCATCCATTGACACCATCCACTGTCAAACAAATACCTAAAATCAACACCGTTAAACAAATCCCTACTTCCACCTTTCATTTCTTTGGTTCCGTCTATCAACACCGTCCACCGCTAGGTTGCACCGCCTATCATTCTCCACTAACAGGTGAGTTGTTCATTCTTCTTCTTTGTTCTACTTTTTTTCTTCGTTGAGTTTATCATTTGTTTTTTATTGTTCTATAATTCATTGATTTTGATTTTTCTTTTTTGTATTGAGAAGATGATTTTTCTTTGATTTTGAATCTCTTATCCGTGGTCGCTTGGTTAGAAGACAAGCTATTGCCACCTTATATTATGTCCAGGCAATTGTTAGATTTCAGGCACTAGCTCATGCTCAAAAGGTTAGATGTTCTACTATTAGGATTGAGGTGCAGAATGTATGCAACAAGGGAAAAATTCAGGTATTCTTTTGATGTAATTTGGAGATCTCTCTATTAGATCCTCTAATTGAAATACTCCTATTTCCATTAACAAATATTTATGTTAACATTTTAAGTTTATTATTGCTGAGATGGAATATTTGACAATTTGGAGTAACTACTCATTCATTTTGTTCATATTCTCCTTTTCCTTAGATCTGGAACAAGTTCGATAGTGGATTTTCTTTAATAGAATTATCTGTATGCTAATGTTTTGATGCTATCGATATATTGTTAATTCTAAATAATTTTTTGTAATAAGGGCACTATATATTCAGATTCTTTTAGAAAATATGCATCTATGAATGAGAAGATTATAAAGAATGTATTTGCTCAGAAGGTGAGATCCACTAATATTTTCTTATGTGAATAAGTCTATTGTCATTGGAGGTCCTATCTTGAAACTGTTGATGAATTGTTCAGTTTAAGGTTAAGTTTGTCCAGAATTAATATATTGATTCTAATGTCTATAAATTTTTCTTTATTTTTCTTTTTAGTTCCATCATATATTTCATTTCAAAGTTTATTGCCAGATAAATTCTTTCATTTGGCACTCCTTAAATATATTTAATATAGCACTATTAACATTCTTCTGTTCAACTTCTTCATAATTTGGAGTTAATGAGTCTAAATGATTTAATTCATATTTAGTTACTTGCTATTTAACCCTTCACATAACATAATTCTTGCTTTCAAAAAATGTTGTAGCCTTTTTAATGTTATTTTGGCAAATGAGTTCGTAGTTTCGTATTTATTTAACTGATTTGCCATTTGTCTATTTACCTTATATAGAATAAAATGCAGAATTGTGAAGTTTCTGTATCATCAAATTTGGAAAACTATGCAATAAATGATGATTACTTCTGGTTCATGTTACGATTATCTCCCATGCCAATAATTTACTTCAATTAAATGAATTGTACTAATGTTGATTACCATAATATTTTAGACACTACATACATTTATGTGGCTATTATGTAAGTAGAGTGAGAGGTGGATCAATAAAACACACATTTATATGTTCATGCATATGTTAATGGGTTTCAATCTATTAGTATTTGTTAATCTCACACATCAAAATGGTTATAATGACTTGGATGATCAGCTTTAGAAATTTATATTAATTTAGTAGGCATAGTTTCTAGGCCATTTTCTGCGCTTCATTGTTAATAGATGCAGAATATAGGGGTTGTTATTTTATGAACTTTCTCAGCACAATATTATTTTTATTTTTTATTTTTTGTGTGTGGTGTCTCTTTCTCTAAAAAATATGATTTGTTCTTTATTTTATGCTCTATTTTTATTTGTTTTCATGGATGGGAATCTCTTTTTCTTGTGTTTAATGGTGGGTCAGGTCCGTATTTGAGAATCTTGGTACTGTAATTGAGTTTTATTGATCATCGCTTTTATTTACTTATAAAAGCTTATGATTGTTACTTTTATTTACTTATACAAGCTTGCAACATTAGAAAACTTCCTCCACCAAGTAATATCAATAGTTCAATTTTTGTCATTTTGATTTTGATTGTCATAGTAACTTATTAATTTGGTGTTCTATTCCATGTTCTCATCAGGCTAATCTCTTAAGGCAGCAAATGCACCAAATTCTGACATTTAATGCCATGAAGATGAGATGGCAACACTGGAACTGTTATGTGACAGCTCAGTCTGTTAATTTTTTTTATTCTATCATCTGTCTGTTAGTTTTTTTAATTCTATCATCTTCCAACTATTGGTAGAGTGAGCTCTACGAAAGCAAATGCAAGCAAGATTAGGCAGGATCTTATGCCAAGGTATGAATTCTAGGAGATATATAAAATTTTCTCTGATTTTTACATTTTCTTTTTCTGATTTCAAGTTACTTAAGGTCACTGCTATACAAATGCCAATGAAATTTCAATTCTATGATATGATCATTAGGAATGATGATCATAGTTGAGTTGTGATTTTCTCACTATGTGTCATTTAGCATCTAGGTTTGTAATTTTTCATTGCAACTCCATTAATAGCTCCATACTAGTAGCGTACGAAGGGTATAATTTTGTTTTGTTTTATCTTTGGCAGGTACTGTATTTTAACACTGGTCTCATAAGCCATATGCCATTTAATTTATCCTTTTAGATGGCAGGTAAGTTTTAAATATTTGGTGGTCAATTAATCTGTAATCAAGTAGATATGGATTTCCTTTTTATTGATTGTTAAATGGTAGTTGGATATTGATTTCTTACTAAATAAGCTAATATAGTACTCATGTCTTGCTGTCATCTAATTATTTTATGTTTGTTGTGATGGAATATGACATGGTATGCACATAAAGATCACGTAGCGAAAACAATAAAATTTTGATCATACATGCCATACAATTCCATGACAAGAATCGAAACATGCAATTTTAGGGCTTTAAAACTTACAACTTTATATGCCTTTAAAACTTGATTTTGACGATGACTAGCAACCAAGGAGGATATCTTAGCCTTAAACCTTTCACTACCAATGCCAAGGAAGAGCCTTTACGCCACTCCTCTCTATTCTCACACACACACACTTGTAAAGATGGCTTAAAAATCGAGATTGCTAGCTCTCTTTTAAGGTATTGTGTAATGGCAATAGATTGAAGCTACAAGACTTGATCTTGTACTTTTTTTAGGTGCTATTAATGCCTAAGAACACAAGAAAGCAAGAAAGAATTCTTCCCCTTGTATGTTTCGGCCAAGAGAGAAATATGAGAGAGAGAGAGATGTAATTCATGCCACAACCAAAGAAAAACTCTAGGGTTTTATCTTTTTCTCATTCAATATATATCATTTAATTTTTTAAGTGATAAATCTAAAATCCACTACCTAAAGATAATTAATTTTAGCCTTTATCACTTCTTTAAAATAAGAAATATATATTGATTCAAATTCTTTTGATTTAATCCAAGATAAAAGTAAGACATTTAATCAAACAATATCACTTAATTAAACTCATGCATGTGCCAAAATTCCTTGGCATTTCTCTAGGAATTTCGGCCACTTTTACATCTATTTAAGTGATTTAATTTGATTATAACTCTTTTAGGCTTTAATACTCAATTAATTAAATTAATACAAGATAATTAATTAATTGAAATTAAACCATGCAGGCTGAATTTCTCTCTCTCATGGGCCAAGGTCCAATAGCATTTATAATGCCCATTACATATATTAATTTGACTTTAATTAAAAGCCCAATACATTATTTAAATATTTTAAGTCCAAAGCTTTAGGTGCGATCCTATAGGTCCATTTAATGTTGGCAATGAATTAATTCAAAGGCTATATATATTCTCTAGCAAGATATTATAGCATTCCAAATTAAATAAAAATGCATATGGCATTTAGTGACCTAACGTAATTTCGCATAGTCCCTTACCCATAAATATCAGAATTCATATAAGGCATGGAACTAGTCATCCTTATATATATTAATTCCTTTCTTGATATTCCAGTGATACTAAACTCTCAGATAAATAATGATTACTCATTATTTCATCTTGGTATGGCCATACACTTCTCAGCTCACTGATCAAGTGGCCGATGATATTTTCTCTCTTATAGAAAGGGGTAATCCCTTCACTTCTCTCATGCTCTCTAACATGAATCAATGTATACCCAAGCATACCCATACTTGTCACTCTGTTACGAGCACGTTAGGTGTATGTCAAAGCACACAGTAATTCATTAAGAGTTTCATAGAGATTTTAGGTCTAAGAACTCCGATACAAAACTTGCATATGAGAAACACTTATGACTTGTACCATGTAGTGTTCTCATGAGTGGATCGAATCCAGATACCATGTTCTAAACATGTGTCTATGATCTTTGATTGACACTCTTGTCCTTATGATCCGTAAGACAGAATTCGACTTATCAGATAGAGCATACTAGTCTTAATTCATTTGTTATTCTCATAACAATGACTGACTATGGATATTTAGAATGAAGTCTCATTTGTTTTAAGGTCTTACAACCAAGTGCCTCACACATGATAACTTAAACTAAAACAACATTCTTGGATAGTTTTATCAATTGATATGCACAAGAATACAATAGATAAAACAAATGCCTCATTTATTAACTAAAGTGTTTTATTACAATGTATTGTGGCTAGGGCTTACACTAATAATCTCCCACTAGCACTAGTCCCAATTGGGCATAGCCCTAAGACCGAATGCTCTCAAATGAGCTTCATGCAGATTTGGACGCAACTATTTCGTCAAAGGATCTGCTACATTGTCTTCACTTGCTATCTTGCTAAACTTGACGTCCCAATGATCAATGATTTCTCTGATCAAGTGGTACCTCTTGAGTATGTGTTTGGATTTCTAGTGTGACCGGGGCTCCTTGGCCTGTACGATGGCCCCGTTGTTGTCAAAGAAAATTTCTAATGGATCTAGGCTTGGGACCACTCCTAATCCAGAAATGAAATTTTTAATCTAAATAGCCTCTTTTGCAACCTCACTCGCTACAATAAACTCAGATTCTGTAGTTGAGTCAGCAACGGTCTCTTGTTTCGAGCTTCTCCAGCTGACAGCACCACCGTTTAAAACAAAAATGAATCAAGATTGTGATCTAGAATCCTGAGTGCTGGTTTGAAAAGCAGCATCGGCATAACCTTGTATGACAAGCTCTTCTTGACCACCATACACCAAGAAGTGATCCTTAGTCCTTCCCAGCTACTTCAGAATCCCTTTTACAGCAGACCAGTGCTTCTCACCAGGGTCTTGCTGAAACCTAATAGTTATACTCAGTGCACGAGCAACATCCAACCTAGTACATAACATAGCGTACATGATAGATCCAATAGCAGATGCATATGGGATTCTACTCATGTTGTCCCTTTCCTCTTTGGTTTTAGGGCACTATTCTTTAGTCAAAAGAACTCCCAAAGCCAAAGGTATATTCCCTTTCTTTGATTCTCCCATACTAAAATGTTTTAGTACTTTGTCTATGTACTTTTCTTGACTTAGTCCCAAAAGCCGATTCGATCTATCTCTATAGATTTGAATACCAAGTATTGTCTCGACTTCACCTAAATCTTTCATTGAGAAACATTTCCCTAACCATTGCTTAACCTTTTGCAATGTTGGAATGTCATTTCCAATGAGAAGGATGTCGTCCACATATAGGACCAGAAATACTACTATGCTCCTACTAACCTTCTTGTACACACAAGGCTCATCTTCATTCTTGATGAAGTCAAATTCTTTGACTGCCTCATCAAAATGAAGGTTCCAACTTTGGGATGCTTGCTTTAATCCATAAATGGATTTTTGAAGCTTGAAAACCTTCTTAGGATGCTTGGGATTGACAAAACCCTCAGGCTGTGTCATATACACATCCTCAAGTAAATTTTCATTGAGGAAAGCAGTTTTGACATCCATTTGCCATATCTCATAATCATGATATGCAGCTATGGCAAGCAAGATCCTAGTGAACTTGATCATGACTACAAGCGAAAAGGTCTCATCATAGTCTACACCATGAGTTTGTCGAAAAACTTTTTCTACTAGTCTACCTTTGTAGGTCTTATCAGCTTTGAGTTTAAATAGCCACTTGCATTCAATT
Source organism: Excoecaria agallocha (assembly GCA_037975025.1). Classification (NCBI taxonomy): domain Eukaryota; kingdom Viridiplantae; phylum Streptophyta; class Magnoliopsida; order Malpighiales; family Euphorbiaceae; genus Excoecaria; species Excoecaria agallocha. The sequence goes on along the minus strand of CM075818.1, from coordinate 9,682,834 downwards.
ACCTTAACACCTTTCAGTGGATCAACCAAGGTCCAAACCTGGTTATCGTACATTTATTGCATCTCGGATTTCATGGCTTCAAGCTAATTTTTTGAGTCTTGGCTTTTAATAGCTTCTCGGTAGGTAGTAGGATCCTCACGATCTACTAACTCAATAGTGTCACTGTCAGTGATTAGAAATCCATATCTCTCAATCTCCTGACGTACCCTAACAGACCTTCTAGGTTCTTGTGTAATGGGTTCTTGTTCCACAACTGGTTGTGAACTTGATCCCATTTCCAACTCATCCTCTGTAGGAGTTTGTGGCGCTTGAATTTCTGCAAGTTCTACTTTACTCCCACTATCTTTCTTGAGAAGGAACTCCTTTTTCCAAGAAAATAGCCTTGCAAGCAACAAATACTTTGCTCTCAGCTTATAAGTAAAAGTAGTATCCCTTTGTTTCTTTAAAATAACCCACAAACAAGCAGACATTGGATTTGGACTCTAGTTTGTCAGATGTTAATTTCTTAACATGTGCTTCACAGCCCCAAATCCTGAGAAACGACATATTGGGTTCTTTCCCAGTCCATACCTCATATGGTGTCTTCTCAACTGCTTTAGTTGGAGTACGGTTTAGTAGAAATGCAGCAGTTTCTAATGCATAACCCCAAAAAGAGACAGGAAAATTTGCTTGACTCATCATAGATCGAACCATGTCCAACAGAGTTCGATTTCTCCTTTCAAACACACCATTCCATTGTGGTGTTCCAGGAGGAGTGAGCTGTGAAATAATACCACACTCTTTTAGATGACTGTCAAACTCTTGGCTTAAGTATTTGCCACCTCGATCTGATCGAATGGCTTTTATACTTTTGCCAAGTTGTTTTTCTACTTCGTTCTTAAACTCTTTGAATTTCTCAAAAGTTTCAGATTTGTACTTCATTAGATAGACATAGCAATATCTATCTGTGAACGTCACGAAGTAGCTAAAACCACCTCTAGCTTGTGTACTTAATGGTCACATACATCGATATGTATTAGTTCCAATAAGCCATTAGTCCTCTCACCTTTTTTGTTAAAAGGACTCTTTGTCATTTTTCCATGCAAACATGGCTCGCATATATCATAAGACTCTAAGTCGAATGACCTAAGCACTCCAGTTTTGTGGAGTCTTGAAATGTGTTTTTCGTTTGCATGTCCTAAATGACAATGCCAGAAGTAAGTAGGATTCAATTCATTTGATTTAACCCTCTTTGTATTAATGTTGTATACAGACTCTTTGTTTTGTAAATCAAAGATATAAAGGCCATTTTGCAACATGGCATTGCCATAAGAAATGCCTTAGCGACGAATATGAGCATTGCCATTTTTAATAACAAAATCAAATTCATCCAAATCCAAACATGAAACTGAAATAATGTTTCTGCTTATAGTAGGCACATAATAACAATTTTTCAAAACTAAAAAAAGTTCGGAAGGTAAAGTGAGTTGATAGTCGCCTATCTCCATGGCAGCAACTCGTGCTTCATTCCCCACACGAAGGTCCACTTCATTCTTCCTAAGTAACCGCCTATTTCATAGCCCCTACACATTTGAACAAATGTGAGAACCACAATCGGTATCCAATACCCAAGTGGTAGAAATAGAAAGGTTAATCTCAACAACAAAAATACCAGAACTGGACGCCTTGGCTCCATTCTTCTTTGGTTCTTCCTTGAAGAGAGCGCAATTCTTCCTCCAATGGCCTATCTTGTTGCAATTTAAGCAAGTGCTCTCACTCTCTTTGACCTTCTGTGCCTTGGGCTTGGATTGGGCCCTAGTTGCACTCCCACTTGACTTGAACCGAGCCAGGTCATTCTTGGGTTTTGCCTTTCCCTTTCCCTTAGCGAGTCCCTTCTTAATGCCCCCTTGAACCATCAATACGAGATTGGTCTTTTGAATGTTCTCTTTAGCATTCTTAAGCCTCCCATGGAGCTCAGTGACTAACATTTTCATTGCATGCATGTTATAATTCATCACAAATGGATCATAATCATCAGTCAATAATCCTAAGATCAAGTCAGTGGCCAAATCCTTTGGCACTTGTACCTCAAGCTTCTCAAGAGTATCAAGATACCCTTTCATCTTGAGTACATGGGTACTAAAAGGAGTACCCACAGCCATCTTACAAGAAATCAAGGCCTTTGTTGTCACGAACCTCTCATGACGATTTTGCTCTTCGAACATCTCCTTGAGGTGCACCATGATTGCATAAGCCTCTTGGTCCATGAATTGCTTTTGAAAATCAGGCACCATAGTGGCCAGCATCAGATAGGTCACATCATTGGAGTTGCTCTTCTTGGTCTTAAAAGTTTCCTTTTGAACCGCAGAGGCATTCCTAGCAGGTTCTTTAGGCAAGGGTGCATTCAAAACATACAAATTTTTCTCTTGCTTAAGAACTATTCTTAAGTTTTGAGACCAGTCTATGAAATTGGTGCCATTCAATTTGTCCTTTTCAAGGGACCAATCGCAATGAGAAATTGTTGTTTGAAGATGCCATTTTCAATCTACAATAAAATTTAGCAAGATTAAATGAGGTCTTATTTATAATCCCACAAACCGAATTAATATCCCTTTAAATAATTCGCGTTAGTGATTTAATGTGGGCCAAGATCCGCTTTTCACAATAACTTATTAGTCAAGCTGAGCTTGTACACCTAACAAATTAAGTTACTTAGGTAGGAAAAACTCCAATCATGTCTCGTACATGACTCTTGGATTAAACGGCCTAACATCTTAAGATGTTATAGTACAAACCCATTTATTAGTTGCCTAGGTCCGGGCATCCCTTTCCATGTTAAGTCCAACCTACATTCACAACCCATGCCTCACAAAGATAATCGGGTGCATCTAGGACTCCTAGTCTACGTGACCGATGATTGATGCCTTGACATGTTTCGAATTAGGAAGGCAACTTTGTGACTTACTATTTTAAGGGATTCATTTTATTATGGCTTACATGGTATACGCTTTGTCATCCATTCATAGCATGCATATATAAATAATTGCATAAAGTAAAGCATGACAAACATGGGCCCAAAAACCTACAACTAAGATTTTACACTATTACTTAAGAATCTTCGAGTTGGGCTTCTCCACTCCGGTGGGCTTCGTCTTGATTTACAAAGTCTTCAAGTATATTCTATTCTAAGAAATAAATGAAACTTTTACAATAAAACATAATGGCTCGCAGGCCATATTTAATAACAAAACCCAGGGCCCATGAATGCACCATGCATATCCATTCATCACACCAAACAAGCAAATAAATATACATAACATTCATGGATCAAACAAATTCCAATTTTAATTAATTTAGCCAAGCCCATTAATGGAAATTGTGTACTTGAACCTTTAAGAGATGACCCTATGATGGGCCTGGGCTGAAGCCCAATGGACTAAATCCTCTTATCGAATAAGTTCTCTTAAAAGCCCAAAACACAAACTAGTTAGATTTGTGCTATAAATCAACTCTAGTATAATTTCCAATTTTGCCATTTTTTTTTAATTTTATGTCATACAGCCCATAAACATTAAAAATACATATAATATGTACCAACATGAATTAAAACACAAAATCATGAAGAACATATATATGATACACGACATGCATATAAAACAAACAAACAACAAAACTAGTTGTTTAATGCTTATGTGATGCCACAAAATGCACAAATACTTAAATCAATTTTATGAGTCATTTAATAATTTAAATAAGGTCATAAATATTGATTTAATATTCTGTAACAATATGATCTAAATGTGTTTTTACCATTTTAATCAAAACAAAACAAACAATGTTGATTAAACATGTAACAAACACAAACTAGTCATAGTTTTAAGTGATTTTAAAATTAATCAATTAAATTGTCATGGACCAGAATTAAAACCAAATTTAAAATATGTCTAGACCTGATATTTAATCTTTAAAAATCACTTACAAACATGCCAAAATCATTTTTACATTTAATATTTAAAACTAGTTGTTAAACTAACAATTAACATGTCAAATAGCACCTAGTTTTAAAATTAACATGTACCATCAGGTATTATCAATTAAATCCAACCATTAACAGCTCCTAGAACATCTTAGGACAGTATATTAACATTTCATATTAATTATAATATCCATCTAATCATTTAAAATCGTTTTTACATCAAAACAATGCAAAAAACTCAAAATAGAAAATTTCAGCATTGCATGTATTTAAAATAACGATTTTTGATTAATTATTTCATGCATCTAAAGCAATAAAATAAGCATTATTAGGCTCTAATACCACTGATGGAATATGACATGGTATGCACATAAAGATCACGCAGCGAAAACAATAAAATTTTGATCATACATGCCATATAATTCCATGACAAGAATCGAAACATGCAATTTAGGGTTTTAAAACATACAACTTTAGATGCCTTTAAAACTTGATTTTGATAATGACCAGCAACCAAGGAGGATATCTTAGCCTTAGACCTTTCACCACCAATGCCAAGGAACAACCTTTATGCCACTCCTCTCTATTCTCACACACACACTTGCAAAGATGGCTTAAAAATCGAGATTGTTAGCTCTCTTTTAATGTATTGTGTAATGGAAATAGATTGAAGCTACAAGACTTGCTCTTGTACTTCTTTTAGGTGCTATTAATGCCTAAGAACACAAGAAAGCAAGAAAGAATTCTTCCCCTTGTGTGTTTCGGTCAAGAGAGAAATATGAGAGAGAGAGACGTAATTCACGCCACAACCAAAGAAAAACTCTAGGGTTTTATCTTTTTTCTCATTCAATATATATCATTTAATTTTTAAGTGATAAATCTAACATCCACTACCTAAATATAATTAATTTTAGCCTTTATCACTTCTTTAAAATAAGAAATATATATTGATTCAAATTCTTTTGATTTAATCCAAGATAAAAGTAAGACATTTAATCAAACAATATCACTTAATTAAACTCATGCATGTGCCGAAATTCCTTGGCATTTCTCTAGGAATTTCGGCCACTTCTACATCTATTTAAGTCATTTGATTTGATTATAACTCATTTTGGCTTTAATACTCAATTAATTAAATTAATACAAGATAATTAATTAATTGAAATTAAACCATGTGGGCTGAATTTCTCTCTCTCATGGGCCAAGGTCCAATAGCATTTATAATGCCCATTACATATATTAATTTGACTTTAATTAAAAGCCCAAATTAATGCCCAATACATTATTTAAATATTTTAAGGCCAATGCTTTGTGTGCGATCCTATAGGTTTATTTAGTGTTGGCAATGAATTAATTCAAAGGCTATATATATTCTCTAGCAAGATATTATAGCATTCAAAATTAAATGAAAATGCATATGGCATTTAGTGACCTAATGCAATTTTGCATATTCCCTTACCCATAAATATCAGAATTAATATAAGGCATGGAACTAGTCATCCTTATATATATTAATTTCTTTCTTGATATTCCAGTAACACTGAACTCTCAGATAAATAATGATTACTCATTATTTCATCTTGGTATGGCCATACACTTCTCAGTTCACTGATCAAGTGGCCGATGATATTTTCTCTCTTATAGAGAGGGATAATCCCTTCACTTCTCTCATGCTCTCTAACATGAATCAATGTATACCCAAGCATACCCATACTTGTCACTCTGTTACGAGCATGTTAGGTGTATGTCAAAGCACATAGTAATTCATTAAGAGTTTCATAGAGATTTTAGGTTTAAGAACTCTGATAAAAAACTTGCATAAGAGAAACACTTATGACTTATACCATGTAGTGTTCTCATGAGTAAATCAAATCCAGATACCATGTTCTAAACATGTATCTATGATCTCTGATTGACACTCTTGTCCTTATGATCCGTAAGACAGAACTCAACTTATCAGAGAGAGCATACTAGTCTTAAGTCATTTGTTATTCCCATAACAATGACTGACTAGGGATATTTAGAATGAAGTCTCATTTGTTTCAAGGTCTTACAACCATGTGCCTCACATATGATAACTTAAACCGAAACAACATTCTTGGATAGTTCTATCAATTGATATGCACTGGAATACAATAGATAAAACAAATGCCTCATTTATTAACTAAAGTGTTTTATTACAATGTGTTGTGGCTAAGGCTTACACTAACATGTTGTTAATGGCATATGGCCTATTAACATGACATTGATATGATATAATAACCATCGTAATAATAACAACAAAGCAACAATAATAAATAGCTATATAGTATTAATATTATATTTTATGCTTAGACATGTTAAGATTTATAGAAATCTCTACAATTATAAGTTTATAGTGAAAGTGCATTGTTTTTTTTTTCAGGATTAGTATTAAGTTTTCTACCGGCAAGATGATTCTTTCTATAGAAAAAGGCCTTTGTTTTCTTTCCTTCAAATGTGAAACATCTTTGTTTTCTCCTTCTTGATAGGGAAACATCCATTTATTTAATGTGAGGAATATTTGCTATCATTTTTCATCATGTAATAATAATATGGTGGTAGGATGAAAGTCGTAGTTAGCTTACCTTTAATTTGAGATAATCTCTTCCCTCAAAAGTTCAAACGGATAAGCACTATCCACTATTGCACTTGATGGTTTGGTATCTACTTTTCTTATATTCACTTGTTGCATTAATCAAAAAGTTTGAAAATCAGGTTAATCAATTAATATTTTTTTATTAGACCTCCATTTGGCTACTTATATTCAGGAGATGTCCCTAGAGTTAATGGGCAGCTGGCAGTTTCTTGCTCTTTTAGAGATAAGAGCTTTAAATCACATCTGCAATCAGACCCTGACATATAAGACATGAACATCGATAACATCATAGATATCTGAATCCTTGCAAGTGATTATCTCTAAAAGGTGAATTATTTCAAATTATTTTTGTTTAAGTCAGCAGTAGTAATAGCCACCTAGATTGTTTGTTTGCATTAGAAAAATTCTTGCTCATAACAATTGCTTTTTATTTTTTGATTTTCATTCTATGTGCAACTAATAATCCAGGTTGTGTCAAATCAAGATGTTGTAGACATTGCAAGAAAGATTAAAGATCCAGTAAAAGCAGTATAACGGTTGACAACTGAGGCATTGAAGAGGGGTAGTAAGGATGACATATCATGTGTTGTTGTTAGATTTAGCTGCTAGAATTAGACTTGAATAATTTAAGTATCAAAGTGGACATGCTAGAAAACTTATTCCAATCCTCATATTCCCTTTTATATAGATCAATTACTATATCTTCATTCAACAATCTCTCCCTAGCAAATCTATCAAGTCTCAAGTTTGATTATTCCTTTTTTGTTATTATAAAACCTCTCCCTATCAATCTGTCCCTAGCAAATCTATCAAATCTTTATTGCTCTATTTTTATTTCTTTGTGATTATATGTGTAATTAATTGTGTTCTTGTTCTTAATCTTTCTCTGTGTAATTGTCCCTAACAAATCTATCAATATCTCCCTTTAATCTAACTTCTTCTGCCATTTCACCTCAAACTTGAATTTTCCAAATATATTTTTCCTACTCTATTTCATTTAAAGGCTAATTGGCATATGATATATGCCTCATTAATGACAAGGACTTGTGACTTGAGGTTTCGAAGGAGGAGGTGGGTTCATGTTTGATAATATCACCTGCCTTGTTACTTTATTTAGCTCTTCTACATTATTATTTTGTTGAGATTCTTGATTTTGCTTGTGCCTTATATAGTTTTAGTCATTTGTCATGATATAATATCTCCTCAATGAACACATTCAATAGAATGTCTGTGCATTCAATTATGTCACTTAATATTTCTAATATTAAATTAAACTGATTTAGACTATTTATTTCATGCTTACAGTTCTTTTCCCATCTACTATACAGCGAGCTAGTCTAGAGCTGTTGAATCTCTATTGTAATGGTATTAATGTCAAATTGATGCTTTACAGCTTAATATTTGTGAGTATACATTTTATTCTATCTCAAGTGCACACCAAATGAGCATGCTAAAGGTTCACTCTAGTTTCCCTATTATGTTCTTTAAATTTTAAATCAATTAATCTTAAATGCAAATGAATTTTACCAGTTAAGTGCATTTTTTCCTCCACTACACTCTGTTTCATAGTAAGATATGTTCGGTTTAGTTAAGTCTTATGTTATGTCCATGACTAGTTGATTATGGCTTGTATCCTTTAGAAGCTACTATTTGACATGACATCAAGGTGGGTTAAGGACAAGTGTAGAATATTGGGTGATACTGATAATCCTGAAGTTGGTAACCTTTTAAAAACAGTAGTTTGCTGCCTTAGAGAGAGGTTTGTTCTTTTTAAATATTGTGTAGAAGAGGAGATTCTCATGTGATCCAGTTGAATATTGAGCAAATATTTGATCATTTTCCTAGTTGCATGTCATAAGTTTTCTTTGTATCACCATACAGGTAGCTAATATGAGGCATAATGCATTGTTTAGATGATTTATAAGTGCCCTTACACATGGAGGTCATGATGAACTGCCGAGCCCAATAGAGGTTCATGCGCATGATCAATTGAGATACGTTGGTGACTTGCTGGGATGGTTACATCAGGTTTGACTAGAAGGGTTTGTGGTTTATTTTTTATTTCTTGTTTTCTTATATAACTTTGCTCTTTTTAAATGAAATGCTTATATTTCTTGTCAATTATCAACAATAGATTTGTATGATACAATGCTTTATTGAATACATAATGACTAGAAAATTTGAGAGTTAATGTCTGATGGTATCCAAATAAAGTACTCTTTTGCTTCTTTTATGTTAAATGTCAACATGATTAAAATAATTAAGATGGGTTAGTATTCACTTCCTGCCACCATGAAAGCAATATTATTGGCTGCTTTTCTTTTGTTTATCCCATAGTTTTGCTTCTAAATTGCTCATTAGTCAATGCACTTCTGCAACAGGTGAAGCCAATTCAAGTCAGCTATAGCCTAAGAATACTAGATCATGATAGTGAAGCAGAATTGTGAAAAGCACTTGCATAACTAGAGAAAGAGGCTAAGAGAGAGGAAAATTTCAAGGATTTCCATTCTTTTGCATTTCAGTTTTGCCTAACAGGTGAGCTTAGATATGATAGGTAAGTGATCTAATTGATTGCATTTGTGTGTATTTTGATGACTTTTATAATTGTTTCTTACTTTTTTTCCTACAATACATGATTAATTTTTTGTCATAATTTATCTTAGAAGAAAAGGAAAAATGCATGGACATTGAGAGAATTTGTGAATTGTTGAATAATTTCTTGTTTTTTTTGAAGAAAATAGGAACTCCATATATTTTTCGAAGACATAATTCTACTTATTTTTTCGTCATTGTATAAATTGATGGATGGCAACGTCAAAGAACCTAGTAATTCTGCAATATCCATTTGTAGATTTTACTGATATGGAAGAGATATTATTCTAGTGAGTCTGCCAAAGAGTGACTTGATATCTTTACTGGTAAATTTGTGTGTATATGGTTAATTTGCTTGATTCCTTGGTGGTCATATAGCTGAATGTGAATTTGATGATTGTATTTCGAGTAAAATTTTGATAACTGTAAAGTAATCTTTTCTTTTTACCCATAGATCTCGTTTGGGTTTATTGCTTGAATTCAGTTGATTTCTTACACATTATGATAGAGTAAAAAAATCAAAATGATCTAAGATTAGTTGATGTGTAAGTAGGGATATTCTAGGACTAAAACAAATGGAGTTGTTTCTTGTAAACCAAGAGTAGCTTCTAGCCAAAGACTATCGGCAAAGAGGGAGTGCATTTAGGCTTAGGGTATATTATTGGAACAATATTAACTAGGAGCTAACTCTATATTTGTTAGGAAATTGTAAAGATCTATTTTGTTAGTTATTAATTTTAGAGAAATGGATCATATAAACAATACTTTGTTTTATATATTCTTTTTTTTTATGTTAACTCTATATTTGTAGTGAATTCATTACAAATTATATATATATATATATATATATATATTTATATATATATATATATTTATATATATATATATAAGTATAAAATTATTTTTTATATTTGTATCTATTATATATAAATTGTATAATATAATTGAATTTGCGACATTAGAAAATTGGTCTTTGTTAGACTTTTAGTGACAATTTCTGGTCCTTAAAAACTAAATAAATCATATGAACTTACTTATTAGGGACAAAATATCTAGTCATTAATAATTTTTAGTGACCAGATTTTCGTTCCTTAAAAGTTTGGTCATGCATCTAATACTCTCTATTAGGGATCAAAAATTTAGTCCTTGATACTTTTTATGGACCAGATTTCTGGTCCTTAAAAAGTGTGACTAGTCACGTGATGGTGCTTAATAAAGACTAGAAATCTGGTCCTTAATATTTTTTAGGGACCAAAATAATTCTAGTCCTTAAAAACTTTTAAGGTCCAGCTGCAAAATTTGGTCCATGTTAGTCATTAGTGGTAGAGCCTTTAAAGACCAGTTGAGGACTAGATTTCTGGTCCCTATTGACCTTTAAGGACCAGTTTTTTACTTTTAAGGACCAAATTTCTTTTCCTTAAAGGTCATTTTTCTTGTAGTGATCAAGATAGGCATACTTTGGGTGATTTGTTATGCCCAACATATCGGGAATTTTTGGAGGGATTATGGCACCATCAATTGCAAACAATAACTTCAAAATAAAGCCATGCATTATTCAAATGGTGTAAAATAACCAATTTGAAGGTCTACAAGGAGAGGATCTTTATGCCCATATATTGGCCTTTCTCAGTGTGTGTGCAACACTTAAGATCAGTGAAGTGACGAATGACATAATAAGGCTTAGGTTATTTTTTTTTTCTATCAAGGATAGAACACAACTTTGGCTTGTTAGTTTGTCTAGTGTGTCAATCACAACTTGGGATCAATTGAAGCAAGCATTTCTTCACAAGTACTTTACACCCCACAAAACTACCAAGTTTAGGAATAAAATCACAAAATTTATATAAAATGCAAGTGAGACAATATATGTGGCTTGGGAAAGGTTTAAGGAACTTTAAAGGCAATGCCCTCATTATGGCTTTTCAGATTGGATGATTCCTCGAATCTTCCACAATGGATTAACGAATGAAAATAGAAACATCATCAATGCACCTTAAGTCAGAAATTGTGGACAAAATAGCTAAAGAGGCAGTTACTTTGCTTAAGGAACTTGTGACTCAAGGGTACATAGATGATGAATCAATAATGGCAAAGGCAAGGGGAGTTTTGGGACTCGACACAAACAATCTATTGACAGGAAAGGTAGATGCTCTCACCAAAATGGTACGTAAATCTCAAGTTAATTTTCTTGAAAGTTTAAGTGTTGTTTATGAATTTTGTGGAGGATCTCATTCCTATGCATAATGCAATATGAGTTTAAATGAGGAGACTAACTGTATTAAAGGGGGTTTTAACCAAAGGGTATGATTAAATTCCAATTCTTATAATCATCAATGGAAAAACCACCCTGGATTTTCATGGTCTAATACATCTTCTCAACTCAATACTCCAAATAACCTAATACTTAGACCAAAAAATCCACCAAGATTTCCAATGAAACAACCCTTTAACCTTTTATAACCCAAATCACATCTTGAGACTCTTATGGAACAATTCATCAACCAATAAATAACCACCAATAAACAAAATGAGGAGCAATTCAAAGAAATTAATGAAAAGTTTGAGCAACTTGCTACTTCATAACATTAAGTACACAGGCTAGAGGTGGTTTTAGTTACTTCATAACATTCATAGATGACTTTAGTAGATATGGCTACGTCTATCTAATGAAGCATAAGTCTGAGACTTTTGAAAAATTTAAAGAGTTTAAGAACGAAGTAGAAAAACAACTTGACAAAAGTATAAAAGCCATTCGATCAGATCGAGGTGGCAAATACTTAAGCCAAGAGTTTGACAGTCATCTAAAGGAGTGTGGAATTATTTCATAGATCACTCCTCCTAGAACACCATAATGGAATGGTGTGTCCGAAAGGAGAAATCGAACTTTGTTAGACATGGTTCGATCAATGATGAGTCAAGCTAATCTTCCTATCTCTTTTGGGGGTTATGCATTAGAAACTGCTGCATTTTTACTAAACCGTACTCCAACTGAAGCAGTTGAGAAGACACCATATAAGGTATGCATTGGGAAAAAGCCCAATATGTCATTTCCCATGATTTGGGGCTTTGAAGCACATGTTAAGAAATTAACATATGACAAACTAGAATCCAAATCTACTATCTGCTTGTTTGTAGGTTATCCCAAAGAAACAAAGGGATACTTCTTTTACTCACAAGCCGAGAACAAAGTGTTTATTGCTATGAAAGGCTGTTTTCTTGGAAAAGGAATTCCTTCTCAAGAAAGATAGTGGGAGTAAAGTAGAACTTGGAGAAATTCAAGTGCCACAAACTCCTGTAGAGGATGAGTTAGAAATGGGATCAAGTTCACAACCAATTATGGAATAAGAACCCATTGCAGACTAACCTAGAAGGTTCAGTAAGGTATGTCAGGAGATTGAGAGATACGAATTTCTAATCACCGATAGTGACACTATTGAGTTAGTGGATCATGAGGATCCAACTACCTACCAAGAAGCTATTGAGAGCCCTGACTCAGAAAATTGGCTTGAAGCCTTGAAATCTGAGATACAATTAATGTACAATAACCAGTTTTGGACCTTGGTTGATCCACTAGAAGGTGATAAGGTAATTGAATGCAAGTGGCTATTTAAACTCAAAGCTGACAAGACCTACAAAGGTAGACTAGTAGCAAAAGGTTTTTGTCAAACTCATGGTGTAGACTATGATGAGACCTTTTCGCCTGTAGTCACGCTCAAGTCCACTAGGATCTTGCTTGCCATAGCTGCATATCATGACTATGAGATATGGTAAATGGATGTCAAGACTGCTTTCCTTAACGAAAATCTATTTGAGGATGTGTATACGACACAGCCTGAGGGTTTTGTCAATCCCAAACATCCTAAGAAGGTTTGCAAGCTTCAAAAATCCATTTATGGATTAAAGCAAGCATTTCGGAGTTAGAATCTCCATTTTGATGAAGCAGCCAAAGAATTTGACTTCATCAAAAATGAAGATGAGCCTTGTGTGTACAAAAAGGTTAGTTGGAGCATAATAGTGTTTTTGGTCCTGTATGTGGATGACATCCTTCTCATTGGGAATGACATTCCAACATTGCAAAAGGTTAAGCAATGGTTGGGGAAGTGTTTCTCAATGAAAGACTTAGGTGAAGTCGAGACAATAATTGGTATTCGGATCTATAGAGATAGATCACATTGGCTTTTGGGACTAAGTCAAGAAAAGTAAATAGACAAAGTACTAAAGCATTTTAGTATAGGAGACTCAAAGAAAAGATACATACATTTGGCTTTGGGAGTTCCTTTGACGAAAGAATAGTGTCCTAAAACCAAAAAGGAGAGGGACAACATGAGTAGAATTCCATATGCATCTACCATTAGATCTATCATATACACTATGTTATGTACTAAATTGGATGTTGCTCATGCACTAAGTATAACCAATAGGTTTCAGCAAGACCCTAGTGAGAAGCACTAGTCTGCTGTAAAGGGGCTTCTAAAGTACTTGCGAAGGACTAAGGATCACTTCTTGGTGTATGGTGGTCAAGAAGAGCTCGTCATACAAGGTTATGCCAACGATGCTTTTCAAACCAGCACTCAAGATTCTATATTGCAGTCTAGCTTTGTTTTTGTTTTGAACGGTGGTGCTATCAGCTAGAGAAGCTCGAAGCAAGAGACCATTATAGACTCAACTACAGAATCTGAGCATATTGTAGTGAGTGAGGCTGCAAAGGAGGATGTTTGGATTAGAAATTTCATTTCTCGATTAGGAGTGGTTCCAAGAATCCTAGATCCATTAGAAATTTTTTGTGACAATAACGAGGCTATCGTACAAGCCAAGGAGCCCCGGTCACACCAGAAATCTAAACACATACTTAGAAGGTACCACCTGATCAGAGAAATCATTGATCATGGGGATGTCAAGATTAGCAAGATAACAAGTGAAAACAATGTAGCAGATCCTTTGACGAAATAGTTGCATCCAAATCTGCACAAAGCTCATTTGAGAGCGTTCGATCTTAGGGCTATGCCCAATTAGGACTAGTGCTAGTAGGAGATTGTTAATGTAAGCCCTAGCCCTAATACATTGTTATAAAATATTAGATTAATAAATGAGACATTTGTTTTATCTATTGTATTCCTATACATATCAAATGATAAAACTATCCAAGAATGTTATGTCAGTTTAAGTTATCATTTGTGAGGCATATGGTTGTAAGACCTTGAAACAATCAAGACTTCATTCTAAATATCCTTAGTCAGTCATTATTATGGGAATAACAAATGAATTAAGACTAGTATGCTCTCTCTGATAAGTTGAGTTCTGTCTTACGGATTATAAGGACTAGAGTGTCAATCAGAGATCATAGATACATGTTTAAAACATGGTATCTGGATTTGATCCGTTCATAAGAACACTATATTGTACAAGTCATAAGTGTTTCTTATGTGTAAGTTTTGCATCGGAGTTCTTAGACCTAAAATTTCTATAAAACCTTTTATGAATTACTGTGTGCTTTGACATACACCTAACGTACTCATAACAGGGTGACAAGTATAGGTATGATTGGGCATGCACTAATTCATATTAGAGAGCATGAGAAAAGCAAAGGCATTACCCCTCTCGATAAGAGAGAAAATATCATCGATCACTTGATCAATGAACTGAGAAGTGTATGGCCATTCAGAGATGAAATAATGAGTAATCATTATTTATTTAAGAGTTTAGTGTCATTGGAATATCAAGAAAGGAATTAGTATATATAAGGATGACTAGTTTCATTCCTTATATTAATTCTGATATTTATGGTTAAGGGACTATGCAAAATTGCATTAGGTCACTAAATTCCATTTGCATTTTTATTTAATTTTGAATGTTATAATATCTTGCTAGAGAATATATATAGCATTTGGATTATTTATTAATTCATTGCCAATATTAAATGGACCTATAGGATCACATACAAAGCATTGGGCTTAAAATATTTAAAATAGAGTATTGGACATTAATTTTGGCTTTTGTTTAAAGTCAAATTAATGTATGTAATGGCTATTAAAATTACTAATTGGACCTTGGTTTATTGTCAATTGATTAATTATCTTGGGGTAATTAAGGTAATTAAGTATTAAATCCTAATAGCATTTGAATCAAAATAAAACACTTAATTAGAAAAAGTGTAGCCGAAATTCAAAGTAAAAATACTAGTGAATTTCGGCATGTGCACAATCCCTAAATAAGTAGTGAATTTTGATTAAATGTCTTATGCCATTTTAAAGTAATTTGAATCACTTAATTAGGAAGTGATGGAGGTTGAAAATACTACCTAAATCTAGGGGATTTCGACATCTACATTATTTCCAAAACCAAGTGATATAAATTAATGAAATGATTTTTCCAAGTTAGGTTTTTTTCTCTCATTGCCGCCACTTTCAAGAGAATATAATTCTTTATTCTTCTCTTGTATTTTGGGCAGCCATTGTTAAACCTAAAAGAAGAACAAGATCAGATCTTGTGGCTTCAAACCATTCCCATTACCGAATATATAAACATAGAGTTAGCACTCACGATTTTAAGCCTTCTTTGCAAGTGTGTGTGTGAACATAGAGAGGTGTGGCATAAAGGCATCATATTTGGTATTGGGGATCAAGATCAGAGATATATAAGTCTATCTTATATATTGGCCATTGCAAAATCAAGTTTTAAAAAGCATCCAAGGTTGTAAGTTTATTCAAAAACCCTAAATTTGCATGTTTCGATTCTATATTATATATTGCGTGGCATGTATGATCAAAATTTTTAATTTTTTCGCTGCATGATCATTATGTTTATGCCATGTGATATCTCGACAGTGAACACAAACTAAACCTAAACATAAGAAATTATATGCATATGATATAGTTTATACAATTACTAAGACTAGATACAAGTGACAATATAACTAGACTATAAGAGTACAATTAAGGGTATGTATGTATGTATGATCATGCAATAGTATGTGAATATGTATAATTAATGATATTCTAACAAGGTGATTGTCTATAAACATTTATATTTACATGAGTATGCTATAATAATCAATGGGCATAAAATAAAGAAAATGTAGTAAAGATGATTTAATGCCTTCATATAGGTCATGGTGTATTAATACCTATGGGTATTCAAATGACCAATACTTTTGGGTATCCATATCACCCTTTTATCCATACCCATAAAAAATAGGTAGGCAAATACAGAAAATGTTAAAAAGGCAAATTATATGTTAATTAAATGATGCATCATATACACACATATTACTACATAGTTACTTTACATGCATATAAAGGAAGTGTTACATTTTTAATCATATCTTTGGGAACCAATGAATAATTACCTTATCTAGAAAGGTCCATGAGTGAAATAATGTTCTATCATGTTTTGAGTCAACATATTTTCTATCTTTATCCTAATCTAATTTGATTTGTAAATCATAATGTCTGAACTAAACTTAAAAAATCTATATATGATCTGCTATAGCACAATTTTGTTATGCTTTGATTTGACATGATGTATTAACAATGTTTTTGAGTCAAGATAAAGTATGTCTTTAATTTGTTCTATTTTAGTATAATGATTATGTGCACCGATCTGATAACTAATTATAATACCTAATATGAACTTTCATTTATGCATACTCGCTCTCTATTTCTGATAAGCATGAATAAGATTTGCGATTTGATGCAAGATTTGTTATATGACCTTATATTGTGTTAGTGAGTATTTGTTGTGAGGTTAGTACTACAAATTAATACATTCAAGCACTAAGTTATGTATATGAATAATGAAAAGATAATTTAGCACCCCACCCACACAGTAAATGCTCAAGACAAATAGTGAATGAATGTTTCATGGAAAATGTAATAAGAAGAATTCAACTATAAGTAGCAACTAGTGAGCAGATAGTTGACTAGTTAAAAGCAAACATAAGGTAAACCTAAAAGTTACCTCTAAAAGTTGACATAACAAGGTACTTATCAAGTAGAACTATGTGATTTTAATTCTCATCTTTACGATATATAGGAAGATTGGAACACATATTCCAAGTCCAAACCAAATCCCATTGAACTAATAAGTACTCAAGCATCAAAGGTATCCTATAGTATGAAATATGATATAGAGTTACTTGTATTCCAACTACGGTTATAACTATTTATAGTTAACTTACAAATGTAACTACGTGGGAATGTATAATTGGTAAGTATATATAAGTAAGAATAGTATTGCATAAGCATTAGATATAATAAGTAAATACCCACTAGATAAGAGTAGATCGGGTTTTGTGTTTATAATTGAAATTAAAACTTAATAAAGTAACACAAATTAAACATGCTAAGAACGCAAAAATGGTTCATACATTAATAAAAGGGCTTATGAATATGAACTTTAGGTAAAATAAATAGTAAATAATTGGAGTCACAGTAAGCAAGTTATGTTTTGTGCTCTCTCTATATCAACCCAAAGATTTAAATTGCTTTTATTAAAATAATTATTTAAAAATTTATTAATTTACTTAACTATAATAACAAGAATCCCAATAAGTATAACCTTAACATTTGTATTTTTCTTTTGTAACATAGGCATGGAAGTGAAGGCCGGTGTGATGTGAAGGTCGTGAATATAAGTTAAAGATTGCAAAGAAGGTGTAGGCTAGTTATGTAAATTATTAAGTTGTAACATATAAGTTTCAAAATGTATATCAAGCTATAAATATGTTGACAAGTAAATAAGATTGTATGATTTGAGTTATACGGGAGATTATGTACTATTCAATGATGTATGAATTCTAAACTTTAGAGTTGATAGGGTAATATATGATATGAATTATAATAGGCTCGTATACAATTAGTTAGAGCTTAGTGACACTTCTATTGCTTTTTTAGGGCATATGGGGATGTTACATATGTAAACTATATTTCTAAAAACAGAAAAGCATGCATTGAAATATGAGTATGTATAAGATATATGCTTAATGAATAACTTATGTATAATGAATTATAATGCAATTCGTATCAATGTATGCCTATTGTACACATAAATGAACAAGTAAATGTCTAGACATGCTTAATTGTTAACTTTATAAGGTTGTAAGTTGGGTTGTGTAACATGTTTTGCAATGAATAACATAATGTTGTATTGGTTCCATGAGTAATTGCCAAAGCCTAATATAACATAATGTTAGCATAGGGCCTACTTTAGTCTGAGATGTAGATAGATAGGCATGCATATAAGGATTCTACAACTACTCTAGTGACACTAATTTGTGTCTTCATCTTGATACTTTGGTATCTTCAATTTAGAAATATAATCTTGAGACTTATGCCTCTCTAGTGATGCATTTTGAGGTATCTCTAGTGGATGCCATTATATGGTATCTTTTAACTCCTGTTATCCATTCCTTGGTCTCTAGAGCTTTGGATGTAGGTAATTAGGCATGCTTAAAAGGATTTTAAAGCTACTATAGTGACACTACAATGTCGTTATTTTAAGACATGTGTCTCTACAATCTAATGCTTTGGCACTTCCAATGCATGCTTCGGCACTTCTAATGCATTTTGGACTCTTGCTATATTAAAGTTTTTGAAATGAATACCAGATGTCAAAGTAGCCTTTAGTTTGTAAATTCGTAGATGGTGTGTTTTGATATACATTTATGAATATTAAATGACATTTGTAACTGTAGATATAACAATATTTGAATTTTTATCTTTCGATTATGTAAAGAAGACAAACTATGCTTAAGTTAGTTTGTACATATGTAAATTTTATGATTAAGGTTGTTAACTTATGACTGTGAATTTATTTCTTTAGACTTGATGAATTGAGTAAGATGGGAAAAATTGAGTATATTTTAGATGCAGATGGAGATGAGTTATATGATTGACTCTATAATAGTGTATTTTCAATTGTCTAATAGGGGGATTAAGACCCATATAGGGAAAACTCAATTTATTTTTTTGTAAAAATGAACAATACAGGTTTATTCGCATTAAAAGTTTAAAAAAATTATAGCTCCTATTTTGTTCCATAATCCACGATCGATGTAACATTTGGTATCTAACATGTTTATTAGACCAAGTATAGGGTGTTGTAAAATGAGTAGACTACTACCAATAATTCCTTCTCTGTGGTTATGCAACTAAGTTTAGCATTAGTAAGTGTATGACTTGTATAATATATAAAGTGAAAAGTAATCAATCTTTGCTTTAAAAAATCAAAATCTTACAAACACTCAAAAGAAGTATCCTTTATTAATAGGTTAGATAAAGGCTTAGCAATCAATAAAAAAAATTCCTTAATAAAATACCTGTAAAAATTGGATGTCTAAGAAAGCTTCTCACACCCTTTACACTTATAGGTAGAGTTAATTTTTCAATTACTTTCACATTGGCTTGTCCACCTATAAGACCCCAATATACATCCTAGTAGTATTTGAACATGTCTAGGGTGTATTAGGATGATGACATAAAGAGATAGGCAGGAATAATTTAAAAGATAAGGATAATATGGAAAATTATTTAAAAGGATGTAAACATATAGGAAATAGGGGTATATCATGGATTACATTAAAGTCAAAGAATATGAATTTGGGGGGAAGTTGTAATTTTCCCTTAGTCTAAAAGTGGATCGATAGGGAGTTAACATGTATAATTCTAGAAAAGTGTACAAATCTCATGAAAAAAGGATAAGAGTTGGTCAACCACATTAGCCCTAAAATTTTAGATTTTTTCCATTATTTTCCTCTCTAAATCTGCTCTCAAGGGTTAAAAGGAAAAGAGAGAAAACCAAGTTAAATTTTAAGTAAATAAAGTAAGTATTCAAAGATTTTTCCTACTCTTTCTTCAATATTATTTTTCTTGTATTAGAAGAGCTAGAATTGGTATTTAAAACATGATTTAAATTTTCAAATTAATGGTATATGTAGTGGAAGAAGAAGTCAAGGACCAAGGAAATGAAAGGAAAGGAAGGTGAATTGAAGAAAAGTTTGGACAAAATAAGGTTTAGGAACCATTTAACTTGTGCATATTCTTGCTAAGTGTCTTTGAATTGTATACTTGTTGGATTTGATGTGTATTGGCTATTGGAGTGTTGATTTATTGATAAATGACATAGAAAATAAGATATATGCCATAGCAAAGAACTTAGAGAAATTTTACCTTAGGTTCATTGAACCATTTTGTTTGTTTTGGCCACAATTTAGCCTAAAAACCTCCAAATTGAAGAAACCACAATTATGCCCTTAAGGATTCAAAATTGAGCTTGAACTTGGTGACCCATTTTTGCCCTATCAGGACAGTAGCTTATGTTGTTTTAGAAATATCTCATGATATAATGATCCAAATGATGCAATTTTTATGTCATTGAAAAGTAGAGACGTAGAGGAATAAATGTCTTTTATATATATATATATACTTTCCACAAAAATGTCATGTATTCACTCAAAAGTGCACGATAAAATGAAATAAGGTAGTATTCTCAGAAAAACCTAGTTATTTAGCACTACACGGCTACAGACAATTGGGATATAGCCATGCTTAATGCATTTTACCTCTAAAACTATATTTTGGGACGAAACACATAGCTGTGAACATTAAGGTATAGCCATGCCTCACTTTGTTTCAGCCAAAAAGTGAGATTTTCTCATCGAATTATCACTGACACTGATCTGAACTTTCTCGAATGATTATGAAACATTAAAAAAACATGTATATGTAAAATAAGACTTAACAAAGATAACATAGGTGATTATATATGAAATATATAATTAAGTTAAATACATGTAAGAGAAATATAGGTCTAAAGTTTGATATGGTGCATGTTTATATGGTTTATGTAAATAGCATGTACTAATAGGTATAGAATTTGTGATTATAATTAAACATATACTCACATGTTAATTTTCAAAGATGAAAATGATGATGATTAAAATAGTATGTACATGAACAAAACAAATATAGTCAAATACATTTTATAAAATTGGGTTTTCTTCATATTATTATATTGTTGGCATGTTATGTTATAATAATATTTGTAAATAACAATCTAATGTTATTTTGACTATCCCTAGTCATTTATCATTAAATGAACAATGATAAATAAAGACTAGTATAAGTTTGATTGATAATCATGGGATGATTATATATGTGGTGATATGAATTAAACTTATAAATACTTGTTAGAGAATAGAGTACTTGATAGACCCGCAATGAGATACTACATGTGTTAATGTCATTAGTGATCTCATAATAGTTATGTTATAGATCCTTAAACCTGAGATTATCATAGTATCCTACATGGTGAACATTATGTTTTGACATAATCAAATATTATCTTTAATCAGATAATTATAAAGGTTATGATTGGACATAATGAGAATCATGCAGAGGATAGTGAATAATCAAAAAGGAATTTATCCCTCTCTTATGAGAGAGATATCTATTGGGCCCCTCGATAAGTAGGACTTAGAAATACATGGCCGTGCTCAAATGAATTCATGGAGCGATCAATATTATTTGATATTATCAGTTTACTTAGTGATCAAGAAATTATATGTTTGGACTATATAAGTTTGACATGGACCATGACTTATGTTCAAATAAGATATCATGTGACAAAGGGATTATAACATATTCTAATAGGCTAAAATTGAATTATCGATATTCATATTATTTGGGTAGTCATAATGTCTTGTTAGAGGCTGCTTATGACTTATGGACCCGTGATGGGACTGGGATCCACTACCAATATAATATGAATTTATTGGGTCGCACACATAGAATGCGATGAATGGACTAAGGGTTAATTCGGGCATTTTGAATTTTGTTTTGTGATAAATTAAAATTCAAAATAAACAAAAAAATTGATAATAATAATAATATTTAAGATTAATATTATTATTACTCTTATTTTAAGATAAGAAATATGGTATTTCTTATTTTAATAAGAAAAGTGGGCCCAAAGTTTTCTCTCTCCTAATTCGGGTTAGGTCAACTATATATATATATATATATATATATATATAGTGATGTATATATAAAACCCTAACTAAGGATAAAAGGTGTTGTAGCCGCCACTTAAAAGAAAAGAAAAGAAAAGAAAAATCATTTTTGCTTCTGAAATCTAAAAAGAGAGAAAATAAACCCTAGCCGCCAAGGAAGGGAGCTAGCACCCCGGGTAATTCTCTTCATTACATTCGCTTGTGGATACCGGTAAAGGGTGTCATTTCATGTGAAGTCGCACCTATGATTCGATTTGTCTGTGCTTCGAGAGGTTGGTAATTGTTACACTCCTTCTTCTATTGAATCAATTAGATCACTTGAATCCATGGTGGGTTTTCCTTTCTGCTATGAATTTTTAATTTTCATATTTCAAAACCCAACTGTGGTATCAGAGCCACTTGCAAGTTCAATTGATTCAATCATCGTATTTTGTATGTATGTGATGTGTGCAAAATTGATTTTATGTTAATATGTTTATATGGGATATGAATGAAATTAATCTATTTATATAAGATATAAATATAATTAATCGATTCATGTTTATGATATAATGTATATAGCTTGGAAATATATAGATGTTAATATGATTAACATATGTATGTTAATTCCATTTTAACATTATTAAATGAATTATCATAAGATTAAATGTGTGATCTATATTCAATTAAATTTGATGGTATTTTGTATCGATCCTATGATTATTTAATGTGATAAAACAGTTGCTGATATGATCGGCAGACCTATATTTTAGGATATATAATAGTGTTTTTAGGGTAGAAAATTGTTAATAAGATTAACATTGTCTCAAAACTTTGAGGGGCACTGCCCTCCGACCCCGTAAAAAGCATTGCTTCTTAACCCCGCTAACTAACCGGCTAGCGGAACCGCCGTGTTATCTAATCATAGTGCCTAATATATCATTAATGTTATTATTCGTCAATTTTAATACATTAATTTTATGCGATTAATTAAGTTTGATATGCAATGACTTGATTTTAATTGATGTATTTATGTATGATGTCTTTGCATGGTGCATAACATGGCCAATTGAGACCTTTGTGATGGTGTTTAATTTATTTTCATTTTATGGGTTTGTAATTTTAAATACAACCTGCATGTCATTCTTTTGTTGTAATTTTATTTTACTATTAGTTTTAGTAGAATAGTTTATTTCATTATTGTAATAAAGACAAAGGAATTTCACGAAGACCATAAAGGGGATCAATCAAATTCCATGATGATGGAGGTACAAAGAGGAAGTTGCTAATCAAGACAAGTTTATGTAATTTCACCTAGGATTGACCTTTGATCTTCATATTGACTTATGAAGATCATATAGTTTTGGCCATGTTATGACATGTTTTATATATTATGCATATTATATCGGTATGTGATGCGATCAATGATATATATGTGTATGAGATGCCATGTATGGGATGATGCATGATATGTAAATAAATAGACATCATAACTTCAAATTTAAAATTCCCTCACAAAAATTTTAAGTCTTATGCCACCCATAATTATAACACCTATCAAGACTAAGATCACCAAAATATAGGTTCTGCCAAAGTGAAGTACATTAGGTTATCATAGTAAGATAGGATGGGTAATAGTGCTACCCATATGTTTAAAAATGGTTGGACTTAATTAGGCTATCAAAATGGTTTTGGGCCTAAGGCATAAGATGGGATTATAACATGCCGGGACATATGATGTTAAAATCCCATAAAGAATCTAAAAGTTACATGAGATATAATTGGTAAGGAGTTATCTACCTAAATAACTTGATTTGAATCGCCATGCCAAAGTTGACTTAGAATTAAGTGAAATATGGATCTTAGCCCACTAAAACATTACAATTGTTGTAATTAACATTGAGGGTGAATATTTTAGTGGGAGTTTTAAAAAAATACCCTAAAATGAAATTGGTACTAATTTAATATTTATTTTGCATATTTGTATATCAATGGCTTCAAATAACACTTCCACACTATCACTGTGATCAGTCCTTGAGAAGGACAAACTAAAAGAAGATGACACTAATTTCCTTGACTAGTTTAGGAACTTGAGCATTGTTCTCAAGCAAGAAAGGAAGCTATATGTGCTTGATGACCCTGTTCCTCCTACCCCGCCTGCTGATGCCCAAAATGCATTTAAAGACAAACAAAAAAAAACATGCTGATGATTCTATTGATATGGGATGTCTTATGTTAGCTATAATGTGCCTAGAACTTTAGAAGGATCTGGAGCATTTATAGGCTTATGAGTTTAGTAGTCATCTCAATTTGACATTCCAACAACAAGCAAGGCAAGACAGCTACAAGACTACTAAAGCTTTGCATGGTTGTAAAATGGTTGAAGGTGCATTAGTAAGCGCTTATGTTCTGGAAATGAAAGGTTATATTGCTCACCTTAAAAGGATTTGATTTCCCATCACTTTAGATTTTGCCACGGATTTGATCATTAATTCATTGCCTAATAGTTATAGCCAGTTTGTTTTGAACTATAATATGAATAATATGGAGAAATCCATTCCTAAGCTACAAGCGATGCTTAAGATAGCTAAGCAAAGTATTATGAAAAGGCCCAATCATATTATTTTGGTTAATAAAGGAAAGGGGATGAAAAATAAGGGCAAGGGTAAGGCTAAGGCAAAAGTTACCGGTAAGCCTAAGGCATAAGCTAAGTACAAACCCAAGGCAAAAGCTCCAAAGGAGGGAGTTTGCTTCCATTGCAATGAACCTGGTCATTGGAAGAGGAATTGCAAGCTCTACTTGGAAGAATTAAAGAAGAAGAAGAGTAGTGAGACTACATCTTCAGGTATTTATGTTATAGAAATTAATTTATCTACTTCTACTTCCTGTGTATTAGATACTGGATGTGGTTCTCACATTTGTACAAATGTGCAGGGACTCAAAAGGAGTAGGCAAGTCAAAAAGGATAAAGTGGACCTACGAGTTGGAAATGGAGCAAGAGTTGCTGCTTTAGCCGTAGGGACTTATGAGTTAACTTTGCCCAATGGGCTTTTGTTAGTTTTGAACAATTGCTTTTATGTTCCTACTTTGAGTAGGAATATTATTTTAGTTTCTTGTTTGGATGATGAAGGTTTTTCTTTTCTTATTAAGAATAAGAAATGTTCTATTTATTATGATGATATGCTTTGTTGTATTGCTGATTCATATATTGGACTTTATGTCCTAAATCTAGAAAAATCCAACAATTAGGATATATATAACATAAATACAAAGAAATCCAAACCCAATGGTTTGAATAAAACATATTTATGGCATTGTCACCTTGGTCATATAAATGAGAAACATATATCAAAACTCTATCAAGGTGGACTTTCGGAATCATTTGATTTTGAATCATTTGAAAATTGTGAATTTTGTTTATTATGCAAGATGACAAAATATCCATTCACTAGACATAGTGAAAAGGCCAATGATTTATTGGACCTTATACATACTGATGTATATGGCCCATTCAGTATAAATGCCAGGGGAGGATTTCAATACTTCATTACTTTTACTGATGATTTCGGTAGATATGGCTATGTTTATCTAATGAAACATAAACATGAATCTTTTGAAATGTTCAGAACCTTTCAAAATGAAGTTCAAAATGAACTTGGTAAAACTATTAAAGCACTTCGATCTGATCGGGGTGGTGAATACTTAAGCCACGAGTTTGATGATCATTTAAGAAATTGTGGAATTCTTTCACAATTAACTCCACCAAGGATGCCACAATGGAATGGTGTTTCTAAAAAAAGGAATCGAACTTTATTAGATATGGTTTGATCAATGATGAGTCAAATAGATCTTCTTTTATCCTTTTGGGGCTATGCATTAGAAACAATTTCATTCACTCTGAATCGAGTTCCATCTCAGGCAGTTGAAAAAGACAGCATATGAGATATAGACTAAGAGAACTCCTAGTTTGTCTTTTCTACAGATTTGGGGTTATGAGGATTATGTCAAATGACAAGTCTCAGATAAATTAGCACTTAAATCTGATAAATGGTTTTTTGTGGGATATCCTAAAGAAACTAAAGGATATTACTTTTACAATCCCTCTGAGAATAAAGTGTTTGTTGCTCAAAATGGTGTCTGTCTAGAAAAGGAATTTATTTCTAAAAGAACCAGTGGGAGTAAAATAGAACTTGAAGAAGTTCGAACACCACAAGATGGCATTGAACTATGAAGGAAACTCAACAAGTTTCACAAACAGCTGTGGAACCTGTGCAAATTACACAAGAATTGTGTAGATCTGATAGGACATGACATCAACCTGAGAGATGTGGATTTCTCATAACAGATAGTCATGAAGTAATGCTCATGGATCAAGATAAGCCTATTACCTATCAAGATGTTATGTCAAGTCCAGATTCTGAGAAATGGCTAGAGGCCATGAAATCTGAAATGTAATCCACGTATGACAATCAATTTTGGAACTTGATTGATCCACCTGAAGGAATTAAAACCATTGGGTGCAAATGGGTTTTCAAGAAAGAAAGGTACATACCTTTAAAGAAAGACTTGTTGCAAAAGGTCTTAAACAAACTCATGGTATTGACTATGATGAAACCTTTTCACCAGTTGCAATGCTTTAATCAATAAGAATTCTTATTTCCATTGTTGTGTATTATGACTATGAGATATGGGAAAATGGATGTCAAAATAGTGTTTCTTAATGGAAATCTACTTAAGGATGTGTATATGACACAACCTAATGATTTTGTCCATCCTAAGAATTCTAGAAAGGTGTGCAAGCTGCAAAGATCCATTTATGGATTAAAGCAAGCTTCTCGGAGCTGGAATCTTCATTTTGATGAAACAATCAAAGAGTTTGGATTCATAAAAAATGAAGATGAACCTTGTGTATACAAAAAGGTTAGCGGGAGCACAGTAATGTTTCTCGTCTTATATGTCAATGACATATTACTCATTGGGAATGATATCCTTATGTTACAAAAGACGAAATATTAGTTAGGGAAATCTTTTTCAATAAAAGATCTAGGCGAAGCTACTTATATCCTTGGGATTAAGATCTATAAGGATAGATCTAAAAGAATAATTGGTCTAAGTCAAAGTACTTATATAGACAAGGTGCTGAATAGGTTTAGCATGCAAAATTCTAAAAGAGGATTTTTGTCAATATCTCATGGCATTACTCTTAGCAAGACTCAATGCCCTATGACATCTGATGAGCGAGACCGCATGAGTATGATTCCTTATACTTCGACTATAGGATCTATCATGTATGCTATGTTATGTACTAAACTGGATGTTTCATATACATTGAGCATGGCAAGTAGATACCAGTCAAACCCCGGTAAAAGTCACTAGATAGCTGTTAAGAATATCCTTAAGTACATAAGAAGAACTAAGGATGCATTCTTAGTATATGGAGGATTGGAAGATGAGCTAGTAGTAAATGGTTACACAGATGCAAGCTTCCAATCTGACAAAGGTGACTATTGATCATAGTCTGGATATTTGTTTTTATTAAATGGAGGTGCTATTAGCTGGAAAAGTTCTAAACAAAGCACTGTCGTTGATTCTACAACAGAAGCTGAGTATATAGCAGCATCGAATGCAGCTAAGGAAACAGTATGGATCAAGAAATTCATCACTAAACTGGAAGTGGTTCCTAGTATCACGAATCCTATAGACATTTATTGTGACAATAATGGTGCTATAGCACAGGCTAAAGAGCCTAGATCCCTTCAGAGATCCAAACATATACTCAGGCATTTTCATCTCATTCGTGAAATTATTGAAAAAGGAGATGTCAAGATATGTAGAGTACTAGCAAATGACAACATTGTTTATCCACTTACAAAGGCTCTCCCACAAGCCAAACATGATAGTCATACTAGGTCCATAGGTATTAGACACTTACATGATTAGGCCTAGTACAAGTGGGAGATTGTTAGTTGTTATGCCCTATGCCAAACTTTAGGCCCTTTATGTAATGTCACACTTCATTTTATAAAATTGGGTTTTCTTCATATTATTATATTGTTGGCATGTTACATTATAATAATATTTGTAAATAACAATCTAATGTTATTTTGGCTATCCCTAGTCATTTATCATAAAATGAACAGTGATAAATAAAAACTTGTATAAGTTTGATTGATAATCATGGGATAATTATATATATGGTGATATGAATTAAACTTATAAATACTTGTTAAAGAGCAGAGTACGGGATAGACCCACAATGAGATACTATATGGGTTAATGTCATTAGTGATCTCATAATAGTTATGTTATCGATCCTTTAACTTGATATTATCACAGTATCCTACTTGGCGAACATTATGTTTTGACATAATCAAATATTATCTTTAATCGGATAATTATAAAGGTTATGATTGGACATAACGAGAATCATGCAGAGGATAGTGAATAATCAAGAAGGAATTTATCCCTCTCTTATGAGAGAGATATCTATTGGGCCCCTCGATAAGTAAGATTGAGAAATGCATGGCCGTGCTCAAATGAATTGATGGAGCGATTAATATTATTTGATATTATCAGTCTACTTAGTGATCAAGAAATTATATCTTTGGACAATATAAGTTTGACATGGACCATGACTTATTTTCAAACAAGATATCATGTGACAAAGGGATTATAATATGCTCTATTAGGTTAAAATCAAATTATCAATATTCATATTATTTGGGTAGTCATAATGTCTTACTAGAGGCTGCTTATGACTTGTGGGCCTGTGATGGGACTGGGGCCCACTGCCAATATAATATGAACTTAGTGGATCGCACACATAGAATGCGATGAATGGACTAAGGGTTAATTCAAACATTTTGAATTTTATTTTGTGATAAATTAAAATTCAAAATAAACAAAAAAAAATTGATAATAATAATATTTAAGATTAATATTATTATTACTCTTATTTCAAGATAAGAAAAATGGGCCCAAAGTTTTCTCTCACTTAGTTAGGGTTAGGTCAACTATATATATATATACAGTGATGTATATATAAAACCCTAACTAAGGATAAAAGGTGTTGTAGCCGCCACTTAAAAAAAAGAAAAGAAAAATCATTTTTCCTTCTGAAATGTAAAAGGAGAGAAACTAAACCCTAGTTGCCATGGAAGGGAGCTAGCACCCCAAGCAATTATCTTCATTGCATTCGCATGTGGATACTGGTAGAGGGTGCCATTTCATGTGAAGTTGCACCTACGATTCGATTTGTGTGCGCTTCGAGAGGTTGGTAATCTTTACACTCCTCCTTCTATTAAATCATTGGGATCACCTGGATCCATTGTGGGTTTCCCTTTTCGCTGTGAATTTTTAATTTTAATATTTCGAAACCCAACATTATCATGATATGAACATCTTAAGGATGAATTGAATAATGAGATAATAGAAATGTCAAAAGAGCATAATTATAGTCCTTTTTTTAGGTCTTGGTAATGGATAGATAGGCATGCCTATAAAGGTAAAATGCTGCTACCTATAGTATAGTATTAGGTCATATAGTTAACCTCATTTGGGTATGCATGATCAGTCCATAGTATAATATTAACCCCATTTGGGTCCATATGATTGATACCTTCGAGTACTTATAGTATAGTTTCTGTATCTTCTAGTACCTATAGTTCTACCCGTAATCCACTCCCATACAATGACAAGCAGGCAAGGTATCAAAATGATAGAGTCTATTTATATGAAAAAATGTGACAAGCTATGAAAATAATGACATGTAAAGAAATGATATGTTATAGTGAAGAGAGGTATTTTTGAATTCTATATATGGAAGCATAAATGCATTTGTTTATGAATTGAAAAAGATTAGTTCATTAGAAATGCAATATGAGTAAAGAAAGATTGACAAGAAACATGAGAGAAATGCACACTATGAAATTTGCATACAAATACAGATACATAAATACATACATATATTTATATGATACATAGACATCATGAACATGATTGTATGGTATATAGATAAAACCTGATATAGATACATAAACATGATTATATATGTATAAAGATTAATGTGAAACCTGAAAGAAATGCACAGTTTAGGCCTTATAATTAAACACAAACATATGAACACAAGAATGCACTTATATGTTATGTTGATGACATTCTTGAACATGATAGTAAGGTTGTTATTATTGTATTATGCAATGATATTATTATGAGTACATTATACTTGTCTTGTGTGCTTGCAAACGACTGTTGTGAATAGTCATCCAAAGTTAAGTGTTCCCCACTAAGCTTTTAGCATAGCATGGGTTTTAATCTGTGTAGGTGAGAAGGGTAGGAATTCTTCACAGGGACAAGCTACAGTACAAAGGCCAATAACTAAAGTCATGAAGATTTTTGCCTATGCGTAACTTTTATAGAACAATATATGTAATGAAAATTTATATTGAATTGTACTATGAAACGGGTTGTACATAAATGATTATTGTCATGTAAATACAACTTCACCATTATTGTATCTGACACATAAAATGAATAATTTTTTAGTATACAATTATATAAGTATAAGAAATTATATGAATGTAACTTAACATGACAGCAACAGGTAAAGGTAAAGGAAATAATAAACCTCATTTTTAGCCAACCTTTATAACATTTGATCAATAAAAGTTATATGAAAATGATTTTCCAGTTGTAGCATTAAGCTCCCTATTGTTTATACATATATGCCACTATAGACACTGAGACTGGATCATCCTCTATCAGGGTTATCTAATGAGGATAATGCTATTTCAAAGATAATCAGGAAGTAACAGTGCCTCCTTTTCTCTTGTGCCGATGTTCCTTGGACATGAGAAAATGTTTTATCAAAATTTTTAAAAGGATAAGTGTTCTTTTAAAAAGTCATATTTTTTATACTTTTGTGTTTGGCGAGAAAGTGGTTGTGATAGGAACTTCTGGATTGACCTAGGAAGTGAGTCATAGACTCGACTTATGGGTCTGGTCCGTGACTCACTACCTGAGTCACACCCTTAGAGCCCTGGTCACTCTCTGCTTCAATTCGCGACTTGCTAGCGAGTCACGGACCAGTGCCCATGACTCACCAAGCGAGTCATGGCCCCTAGTCTGTGACTCATTGCTCCCTAACTCTAGTTTTTGTTGAAGAAGAAGAAGAAGAAGAATAACTTGGTTTTGAAAATAAGGAAAAAAATCATGTAAAAAGGAAGGGAAGAGGAGCAAAGGCACTCTCACTGATTCTGGATAACAGCCACACTGAAGGTAATGTGAGAGGCTTTTTCTACTTATTAAAATTTATGTAGTTTTCTTTTATTTATTTTGAGCTTTAAAGCTCTGTTCCTGAACTTTCTTTGTACATAGTTGCATGTATATTGGTTTCCTTGTGTTTGATGTTTAATATTGACTAATTAGTGTGATTATATGTGTTTTTATGAATTATACATGAATTAATGCTTATTTTGAAGAAAGAGTTGAGTTTTGTACCTTTTATGGCTACTTTCTGTCTCTAGAATTCAAATTCTCTCACTTGATTAATCCATGAAATTAAAGTTTATTTGATGTATTTTAATTTAGTTTGATCTTTGTATGTTGTTTTGATAGTGTTTGAAGGTATTTTATGTGAGTTTGGGGCCTTAGATTTAAGTTTTAGACCTTTGAGCCCTATCTATGGCACATTCCAGTGTTACTAGACCATTCTGGGCTGACTCACAAACTTGGTCCGTGAGTGAGTCATAGACCTGGTCTATGACTCGCTCACGAGGACAAGTTCGGGACTCGTCCATGGACGGATAGCAACTCGCTAAAAGGGTCATGACTTACCCCTGGTAGCCCGTGACTCGGTCCCTTGTTGGGTCATGACTCACTGAGTCCCTAAGTAAGTCCATGACTCATTCCTATCCGAGTTGCTTAATCTTTTGACCTCATTTTTGCCTTCAACTCTTTTACCTTATTTTTTACTCTTATTATAGCTATTTTTAGTACATATAGCTTGCATATTCACTTCACTTGTATCATAATTTTTATCCATTTCTTTACCATTGTCTAATCAATCATCTTTACTATTTTTGCATGCACGAACAAGCAAATCTACTGGAAGGAAATTAATCCAAATGGGCCTAGATGATATAGCTTATTAGTTTATTCCATTATTATTATCTATATATTTTTGCCTGTATAATTATTATCTGTCTGTAATAATATAGTAAAAAAGGCATTTTGGCATGAAAACCAAGAAAATTGCATATAAGGTTTTTTATTAAATTAATTGGGTTTTCAATTATAAAGCTGGACCCATGTCCTATTTTATCCCAGAAAATCACACTAAAAGGAATTTCATAAATGTATGTGTGGGAACCAATGTTCACGAGCATAAATGAATATCCCGATTTATGCTTATTTATTTCTCCTATTTATTTATAGCATGTATAAAAATACTATTGTAACACCCTTATATTCCCCTAGAATGATAGGTGAGTGCACACAAGTATAAACTAATCAAAATAGCATACATATAAAACCAACTCATACATTTATCAGAAATATGTATATGCATACATTCTAATTCCAAATACAAACATCCAGAGTCTTTGTATAACTTAAAATTTTATTACATAACATCATTAATACATATACGTATTTGATACAACCCTTGGTTCATCCTTGAAATATTTACAAAAAAATGATTGTTACAAAATATTTCATAATACAAAAACTTCTCTGGCCATAGCAGTTGTCCCAGACTTAAACTTGTTCTTCAAGACCTACACAGAGGAAATAAACCACCGTGCTAAGCATAATGCTTAGTGGGGAACAAGAATGATAATTTGGCGACTACTCACAGTGGTCACCAATGATAACACACATAATGTGATATACTAACTAAATAAATACAAGTAATTTATGCAAATAATAACACAAAATAATTTATCTTAGCCATTCCTGAATACATAATCGTAGAATTAGAATGAAATCAATTTCATCATAAATCATAGAAGATGATAGATAACAAAAACATATTATATCTAGATTGCCTGCTATTGTCTTAAAACATAGGTAACGAAACAAAAAAGAAGACACCATTGGTATTTATACAGAAGAGGTGTTGCCTCCACATGAAGAATCATCAAATTCAGAAATCAGAAGAGACATATACCCTTCTAGGCATGCTTATTTACACACAACTAAGACTCTAGCAAGCTATACTCACATTAAAATATAATATATTCATATATCTATTTAGCTCTATTTTGCATTCTTTGTATTTACATATATATCAAGCTACAATTACTTTTAATTCCATGATTAGTATGTTTTAATTATATTCAATAGTGTTTAAATGGATAATTGAAGACCTAAATGGTCTATTTGTATCATGTACTAAGTGTTTTGGTGAAGGAGGGAAAATTACTTTGGTTGAGGAGTTAAATTTGGCTTAATACAGTAGGTATTCACTCAGGAGAGTGGAAAATTACTCAGCCAAGTGGAACACCCACTCAGGAGAGTGAAGTCTCACTTAACTGAGTGAATTACCCATTTGGGAGAGCGAAAAAGTCACTCTACCAAGTGGCCTAATGATAGCAATTCTATCCAACTTTGTATCAATTATTTCACCTAGTAAATGAGGTTTCTAGGTCAAATGGTCTTCTACAAAGTTGTTGATCTAGGTTTCTAGTTTCCAAAACATCAAAAATCAATTCTGACTTCTAATCTCAAGATATCAATAAAACAATACAAACTGCTCTAGAAACCAGGACAACAAGGGTCCTGCAACTTTAGGCTCAATTTCGAATATTTTAGGGATAGATTCAGGTTTCAGTGTCTTCTACAAAGTTGTAAATATATGTCTTAAATTTCATATCCAACTTGAATCACTCTATTTAGATGTCTACATAAAAAGTTATGCCCTTTTTACTGAAACTGGTTCAAGTGAACCAAATGACAGAAATTGGTCCAAACCAACCTTTATACCATTTCCCATCTCACTCATGCTAAATCATTCTCCATCAATGCAATAATAATAAAATTCACAATTTTGTCAAAAAAAAGAACATAATTTACATAATCAAAGGAAAATGATGTTCCCAAACCTTGATATTAGCCAAATGAACTCCTTCAAGGCTTCTTCTTCTCTTTCCCTTTAACTCCACCTGATTCACCAACTAGAACCATTTAAAAATTCACATCTCAATATCAACTTCAATCCATAATTCCAATTCATTCAGCATGAAGCAAGAAATGGTAAAGTTGAAGAGGAATAAATGACTAAATTACCTTGATTCAACTTAGAATTTCTCAAACCCTTAGCTTATAGATTTAGTGTAGTTAAATTTAGGAGATGAATAGAAAATAAGGGCAAGAAATCTAGAAATGAATCCTCTTTTTCTGGTGTTCCCTTTCTTTTTTCCCCTTTAAGTCAAACAACCTTTCAGAAGCACACATGTCTAATTCCCAATGGTCCAAGTGTTGCAATTTTGGCGAATTGCAAATTGATCCTTCTTTTCTCTTAATTTAGCACATTGGCATGTAATATTATTGATTACTACACTTTATTCCTTAATTCATATAATTATAGTTATTTAAGCCAAAAGAATTAAGTTAATAATTTACCCTCGCCTTTTAAATTAATTATCGTTATGCCCTTAACCCATGTATAAGCTCTTAATACACCTTAGACATGTCACATCACTACTAGGGCCGTAAAATTAAATGAGATAGCTATAATCTAGGATCCAAGCATGTCGGGATCAACGTCCTTAAATGCCCACGATTTATGTATGAATTTTATCATGTTTCATATATGATAATATGTTTATTTATTTATTTGCCCTATTACATCCTTTGTAATGCATGAGAGAAGAGCCGGCATGATGGATCATAAACGGTTGTTTACAATAATTATCAACCAAGTGTTGTAAGTAGAAATGGGATTCAAACTATCTCTGGTTTCGATATCATAAGGTATTAAGAAAAATCACTTTCCCAAAGTTTTATTGGGTGGCGGCTCATAAATGTACGCCTTGTGATGCTCAGTAGATGCCTCGTAAGTTGGTCATTAGTAAATGGATGGGGTCACTCCAATATATTATCTCATGCCTTTTGGAGGCCTGAGTGCATTGCGTGTTGGTGAAACCTTATTCATTACGAAGCGACTAGCTTTCACGAGTTAAATGAACCTCTTTAGGTTTTGAGCCCTAAAAGTGGGTTTTTGAGAACAAATTGGATGCCTATGAGGTTCGGCGCACATCACAACCACCCTGTGACTATCCTAGTTGGGATTAATTCATTGTTAGCATTAGTCACAACTATCATTCCCCACCCCCTCCCCTTCCCCCCATCCCACCCCCTCCCTCTCTCTCTTTTCCCCTTTTAATGTACTACTTGCATAAGGCTTACCCACTTACTCTTAGAGATAAGCTAACTAATAACTACATTGAGTAGCTTGATTACCTCTTTCTTGACAACTTATTACATGGTTGGATTGAGTTTGCTCTAAGTTTAAATGGTTGATTTGAAATCTTATTTCATCAAGATCTTGTGTGAGTAGAAACTGGGATTAATGTCCTTCCGGTCTGAAAATCTCCTAAAAAATTGCCTTTTATGCTTCCTAAACATTGCCACCAACAATGCATTTTAATTTTGTTAAAGAGGAACAAATAATTACAATAAGAATTTTTATATTTAAATGAGAAGGAAGCGATTTTAAGTCAGATAAGTTTTTATCCTTAGAAAGGGATGGATATTCCTCTTTTTCATCCTTTTTCTCCTTATATTTGCTTTCATATTCAAGCTCCTCAACCAACTTTCTTCAACTTCTTATCTTCAATATCAACGGTGATAGATTGCATTAAGCATCTATCTAATTAATCTTCCTTAAGTATGTCTTGTTGGATTACATAAGCACAAATATCTATACTATCAAAGAAATCAACACATTCATCTAAATTTTTTAAACGATACTTCATGGCTTTGCCCATGTCAAATTTGATATGGTCATTATTCACCCTCAATGTGAGCTTTTGTTGGTTGACATCTATCAATGCTTGGGTCGTGTTCAAAAATGGTCTTCCTAATATTAACTGCAACTCGTGATCAACTTCCATGTCCATTACAATAAAATCCAGCAAGAAGATGAATTTGTCTATCTTTATAAAAAGATCTTCTATAATACTTTTGGGTCCCTTGACCAACCTACTTGCCATTTGGACATTCATTTTGGCCTCTTTGATCTATCCTAGCTATAATTTCCTGTAAATAAATAAAGGCATTAAATTTATGTTTACTCCTAAATCACATAATGCCTTACAAACATGTAATTCACCCAATTCCCAAGGCAAAGTGAAACTCCCTAGATTATTGAGTTTTGTAGGAAGTTTGTTTTATAGTATTACACTACAATTCTCGATCAATTGTACCATCCAATTCTCCATCAGCTTCTTTTTCTTGGAAAGTATGTCTTTCATGAACTTTGCATAGTAAGGCATTTGTGTGAGCATTTTAGAAAATCAGATGTTCACCTGCAATTTCTTAAACATCTCTAAAACTTGGACAACTATGAGTCCATTTTCTCCTTTTTAATATTCTCTAGAAAAGGAAACTTCCTTAACACAAGATCATTAATAGAAGGGTGAGAAACATACTTACCTTTCTCCTTTGCCTTCTCTTTTGCACGCTTAATAAATTCTAAATTTTTATCCTTTTGAGCATTAGACATTTTAGCTTGAGATGAAATAGCTTGCTCAACCTTATCTCTTAGGTCTCCCACCTTCTTACCACAATGGATGGTAATTGCCTTACAATCCTTTCTAGGGTTCTTCTTCGAATTGCTAGGTAAAGATCCTAGAGGTCTAGATGATAAACTTTGGGCAATTTGACAAACTTGAAACTCTAATTAAATTCTTGATAAAAGCTTTTGAGTTTGTAAACTTCACATCAAAGCAAGCAAGGATTGAACTTCACTTCAAAACATGATAGCAAACTATCGAACTTCTCCTCCAAACAAGGCTTCTTCTCTTGCATTGGTGCTTGCATTTGTAGTTGTATAGACGGTCTAGGTTGGAAACCCATTAGTTGTTGTCTCTATTGTCCATTATTTGACAAGGATAAATTTGAATGATTTTCTCCACGCCGGATTGTAAGTATTATTATAGGGGTCATTAGTCCAATGAAAATCATTGATATAATTAACTTGATTAGCAATCTATTAGCTAGTTGGATTCAAAGTTAAGGGTGATTATTTGGGGGTCAAAAGATTTGCATAGAAGAAAAACCGAAACAAGTAGGGCTTTGAGGACATTAATGGTAGAATAAGCAAATAAATGGTGGAAAGGAGGAAAGGATCCAAGATTTGACCAACTTGCGACGCAACGGAATTTGCTAAAATAAGACAACGATTTATTTGATAGGTGGATTGATACTAAGTGAGATTATTGGGGAGAGAAAAGATTTGCTTGGAAGAAGAAATAAAACAGAGAGCTTGAGCACATCATTGGTAGAATAAGGAAATAAAAGATGTGAAGAATGAAATGATCAAAGATTTAACCCACTTGCCACACAATTTAAATTGCTAAAATAGGACAACGATTTACTAATTACGTGAATTCCAAGTAAAGGGCAATTATTTCAAGGAAAAAGATTTACTTGGAAGAAAAAAATGAAATAGATAAAGCTTTAGGCATCAATAGTAGAATAAGGAAATAAAATGCGGAAAGAAGGAAAGGGGTCAAAGATTCTTTTACGATTGGACATTTAGTTTGGAGAGAAATGCAAGTTAAATATAATACAAGTTAAAGTAAATAAAGTGTTTGGAGAGTTATTAAGAAGTTAATATAGGAATATTATAATATGTCAGGATATACTGGTGATGACAATTTGCAATTTATCCTTAAATTAAATTTGTGTAATATAATAAAAACTACATTGGACAAAAGAGAGCCAAATAGAGTTGTGACCATTGGAGACCTCTGCAACCAGAGAGACCTCTCTCATCTTGGGTGGCGAAATTAAGATTTATAATTTAATGAGCCAAAATATAAGTTATGATTAAACTTAAAAAATAAGTTAAGGAGAAGAATATCAAAACAAAATTTTGAGGGGACAAAATTGTTTATTTAACATACACATATATATAATAAAAAAAAAAATTCAAAAAATAAGGAGGTAATTGCCTCCCTTTCTACCTACCTGGCTGTGCCACTGCTCATCTCCATTGTCTCCCCAGCGCTGGTGGCTCTCCGACATCTCTCCAAGTCATCTACAGTCCTTTCTTATTCTCCAATTCTTCTCTTAAAGTCTTTTTGATCAATGAATTCAAGCCTGCTCAGAAACTCAAAATCAACATTATGGGTTGTTTTAAAATTAGCTTTCAAATTTTGGGTTGTGATTCACCCCGCATTTTTCTTGAATTAATTGCAGAATATAGAATTTATTCAATGTTTTTCTTTCTGAAATGGTTTTCTAAATTTTTTAACCTTCTAATTCATTGAGATCCTATTCTTCTTGGAATGGTGGTTTCGAGCATAGTTGATATTGATCAGCGAGTTTGTGCTGGATTTTTGTTTTCTAGGTTTAAAGTATGACTAGGCGTCAAGGATGAGGTACATCGTGTTCTACTGAATTTATTTTAGTTCTTCAAATTTTGAGAGAAATGCAAGTCATTGTTTGGATTTTTTTAGTTACGACGTTATAGGTTTGCTCTCTAGATAAGCTTCGTATATTGGACTTTTGGTGCATTTTGTTCTTCTAAATTTATTTTAGTTCTTCAAATTATGAAAGGTAAGTTTTATTTGGATTTTTGAGTTATGATAGGTTGCTTCTTAGATAGGCCACGTGTATTTGACTTTTGAATCTTGACGCTATAGTTACCATGCTTGGGTTGACATTCATTAATTTAAAATTCTTTTTCCTAATTATGGACCTTCATTAGCATGTTTCGACGATGTATTGAATTGTTACCAATTATATTTTTTGTTTGATTGTCAATTTACATACTAATGTCATTTTTAAAAAATAAAATAAAAAATTGATGCATGTATCCAATTTTATATTTTATACTCATAATTTTTTTGTCTAAATTAATAAAAATTTAATTTTATTTATTTTTTAAAAAAAAATTAATATAGCACAACATTGTACACCAATAAGGCTAATGCTGTTTTACATCAAATTTTTACAAATAATACAAGCTAAACAATACCTACTAATACAATACAACCATCTAAACATGCGCTGCTGACTATTTTAATCTGGTATAGCCAGTAGGTGAAAAACAAAAATGAATAAAATGAAGGCAGCACCGTTATGTCCTTCACATATGGTATAGAGAAAGGAAAACAAAATTGAAACAGCAACAACTCAGAAATTGAACAAGGACCAGAAAACAAATAGTTCAAAAAATGTAACGTTACACAGCAAAATAACTAGTTGACCACGTCTTTGATGAGAATTTTACAGGTATATTTGAGAAAATTCAGCTATAGTCAAAATCCAACAATCGCAAATACGAGAAAGCAACAAGGCTATATATATAAACTTGCATTCCTTTCTAATTCTGGCTCATGAATACAGCAGCAACTCTTCAATTTTCCTTAAATGAATTTAGGCACCTCCAGACTTGAGGGTATTACTCAACCTACAATAATACATCGCCTCTCTTAATTAGGCTTTTAAAGAAAAGATAATGCAACAAGTGAAGAGAAAGCCTTCCATATTTTGTTTCTATCATGGACTAAATTTGTCAATGTCCATTTGTAATTCCCAAGGTAGAAAATTAAAATTATGAGAAATTCGTAGTTCTTTTCCCTTTATGCAGATGCCAAGTATAACAAAGCTAATAATTGCACATACAGTTATGAGATCAGATCGAAGGCAGAATCATACTCCTAGTACGTTCAGATTCTTATATGAGCTGAGTTTGCAAAGTAAGACAAGAGGGAAGAATCTGGAACCTCATAGGTATAATGCAGAGCATAAAGATGATTGAGAATATGATCTGTTTTGTTTGTAGCCAAAACATGTTACAGATCAAACCAAAACTACAAATCCATTACAAGCTTGTCAGGAAAATAAAATGCAAAGTGAAGCTCGAGCATATCGTAGAAATAACCTATGCCTTCAGCACATCCATTGCTAGCTTTAGTCCATGAATCCCTAGTCCAATTCCTTTCTCCCTTACAAGCAAAATCCAATCATGATCACTCCTTTCATGATCAACAGACATTGATCTTAATCCTAAACTTGACAGGTTATGCCAATGAACAACAACAAAGATTATACTCCTCTATTCTACTCTGTTTGAGGCCACATATATAGAAGTTACGTCATGCCTGAGTTTCATTTTTCCCACATGTTCTTTGGGGATAACCCCCCTCTTTCATTCATACATCATACATCCACAAATACAAAACAGTAGCCAGATTATTTCAATTATGCACTCTCTACTTGCCCTCAATGGGCACACTCTCCTTTTCCCTATATCTCTTCCATTTGCAGAAATCTACATTAGCATGCTTATTTTGCAACTATAATTTTATAGAAATGCTGCTTCTTCACCTAAACATTTGCTTCTCTATATCATTCCCAAAGTCACAATGTTGAAGACTTACTCACCCTGCATTTAAGAGGCAATTTTATGATCACATAAAACACCTGTCTCCTGATTTTATTTCAAGTATCCTAGGATGATCCTATGATATCCTTTACACTTGCATTTTTTCTTGGTAAAGAACCAAGATTTAATAGTGCATGCTTTGTGGAATGTCTATGATAGGAAAACTAATCCCACTTCAGTACCCCTGGATTGCTAACATTGCAACATGCACCAAAGGATATTATTTTTTCTTATCCGGAAACTCCTGAACTTAAAGTGCTCTAGTTTCTTCTAAACCCTAGAGCAAGATTTATCTATTAGAACTAAGTCCTAGGAAGGCTTGATCCAGAATCATATTCCTGATCCCTATAACCAAACCAGATATTAGCCATATATATTGCACACTAATTGTGTTCATACTTTACCCGTGTAAAGTCCAAATGTTACAAATTATTTTTTACTTACCAGTCCAACCCCTCAAAGAGACCTTCTCCTTTAATGGCGGAAGTTTTAAAGATTGCCCATTGACGATTCTTAATCTTATGCAATTCTAAAGACTCAGTAATTGCAGCATCATCAATTGCACCTGGAAGATCCTGCACAAACAAAGGAATCATCTTCAGATCAGAACGATATTTTTATTATACAAAAAGAAGTTTAACAAAAACATTTGCTTCCAAAGCTATTTACAACATACTAGGGGAAAGATATAAAGTCTAAATAGTCTTATCAGACCTGGACAGGCCTGAGTAATTAGACTGTTCACTCAAACCCAACTAGTTCAGTATATTACAGGATTGGATGAGATATTGACCTGGAGACTACTGATTAACCCGGATAGTTTTTTTCTCCAATCTTGTAACCCAACTAGTTGGACCGGTCACTCCTTAATTCAATTTAATAAAATGACAAAAGTCAATGCTTACAACCAAGCCACATTAGAAGTTGCATTATTTTTCTATCCACTTTTTTATAATTTCAAAATAATACGTTTCATCCCGGGAAATGCTTAACTAGACAATTA
Source organism: Excoecaria agallocha (assembly GCA_037975025.1). NCBI lineage: Eukaryota > Viridiplantae > Streptophyta > Magnoliopsida > Malpighiales > Euphorbiaceae > Excoecaria > Excoecaria agallocha. The sequence continues at coordinate 9,641,063 of CM075818.1, read as the reverse complement.
TCTTTTCAGCATATTTTCATTATTAAAAACGTATGGGTGGTTATGAGAAAGTATATATTTATTTAGTTATTGTAAATTTCTACAGAAAGAAAGTATCATGCACGTTACTTGGAATAAAAGAATTGCAAGATCAGGTTATGATAAAATATTGAAAATTAATAATATTACATAATAAAGAGCTACTGAATTTTTTTATTTATTATATTTAGCATTATAGAAAGGAAAAAATTCATTTAAAATAATAACTTTTATTTTAAGAAGAAAGAAAATAATTTAAATTTTATCTTTCTAGCAGCAGGTTTTACTGACCCAATGCCCTGACCTATTCATCAAAATCAGGATCCTCATCCAAGTTTAAATACAGTTAGTCCTGAATTTTTATTAGACTTCACATAATTCTTAAGGAAGAGACAACTAGCCACAAGACAAACCTGTTTGTTTGCAAAGATAAGAACAACAGCACCTTTCAACTCTTCCTCCTGCCAAGAAAAAAAATTGGAAATATGTTTGCTGGAATGAGAAAATAATAATAATAATAATAATAATAATAATAAATGCATGGGCATTAATATCAAATATTCTCAAGTTCCATACATCCGAAGTGCAAGGACTGACCAGACAGGGACCAAAGAGTCATTTTCAGCAATGCTAAAAGGTACAAGACAAAGGGTTTTCAAAGTGGTGGAATCCGATGTTCAATTGTAACAGAATCAGAACCTAAAATTTTAATACCCAGAACAATCTTTTCATGAGCAAACTACATTTGATTTTGATTCAAGCAATATTTTAACATAAGAAATATGCCGTATGCTTTAATGCACAAAAGAAAAAGAACCTGTTGCATTGAGAATGCACACCGTTGTAGTTTTTGCTTACCATTAACCTTGAGTTGGGGGCAAGTGGGTTTGGGTGAGGGTTAGGACAGATAGTGTTAGAGAGGCAACTAAAGGGGAAAGGGATGAAAAAAACAATGAACTACTATTCGAAAAATATCTCTTGAAAGCCATTCAAAATCCCAATTTATTTTATTTTTTTATTATTTATATTATTGACTTAGATCAACTTTTTAACATTTAGTTATCATTTTATTTAAATATTTAAAATCTTATATTTAGAACTGAAAACTCTTCAGTCACTTCTGACAAAGTCAAGAAAGCTCAAAAACAAGAATTTGAGGAGAAATTTTATATCATGAAATCTCATAACTAATATTTTCTTCGACAACTTAATTAAATGGCAACATGAAGCACTCTAGGATTTTCATTGTTCATTTTTATTATCCACGATGAGGATCACAAATTTCCGTTGACATTTCTGCATCGCTAATAACAAGATTATTTGAATATATGTGCTATGAGCCAGTCCTTTTAGATCCTCATAATGCAAATTATGGTTCAGAACCCCAAGGGGTTGACTATACAGTAAGACTTGGGGCATACTGGTGTCACAATAAATAAGCTTGACTCCAAAACTCCACCACAATGTCATAGGTTGCCATCTCCAATAATTAATCACAGTAATTTACTAGTATATGTAAAATTTGATAATTACAGATGCGAGTCTAAAACATCTCATTAGCCAAAATAATCTAGGAAATACAAGTCACATTACATTACTATGTTGATTTTAATATCTATATCCTTAAAGGTCAGCCTTTAATTTAAAATTGTACAGATTAGTAACCAATTTTGTTGTTAGGTCATTAACATAAACCACAAACAAGTGTACCTCAAGGATTGCATGAAACTCATCTTTCGCAATTACTAGTCTGTCAGTGTCACTTGAATCAACCACATATATAATGGCTTGAGTATTAGGAAAATAACATCTCCAATATGGTCTGTCACAAAATAGAAGCAACCCAATATAAAGGTTAGTTATTTCATGATCGATCAAAACCTAATAACACAAGTAACGTAGACAAATAGAGAGCAATCCTAATCCAAGAGTACAAGTTGAAATTAGACAATCATGCTCATTTCTTACAAGTATACATATCCTGTCAATCATTTATCAAGTCCACTGTTAGCAACTCGCCAACAGAATTTTTATAAAAATGGAAAAAACACAAGTTGGATTGTTACACAATTAATTAAGGCCAGTAGCTAGAATACACTTAAATTTTGTAGCAGAAAGTTTATGGTGAACAAAATACCAAATGAATACTATCTAAAATACAACCCCCTTATCCATAAGGAAGTTGTTGGCTGGTCAGTTTTAGGACCAAAATATAGAGGGGAGGAAAGAGCATAAAAATGTGCATAGCTGTTTGTGAAGAAAGAATAGTCCATTTGAAATACAACCAAATAGTGAATATCACAAGGCAAAGAAGTAGCATACCAATATAATAAAGATTGTATTTGTAAGAAGTTATAGATTTACCTGATACTTGTTTGTCCACCTGTACCCAAAAAGGAAAAAGAAAATAGAAAACAAACTCAGAACATATTACAAAAATTTGAATTCTTACAAAAAGGGTTTAAATTAACTCTTAAATAAGCACAATTTTGTATTTAATAAATAAGCAGAAGAAATTGAGGGGTAAATTTGGTGTATAAATGACAAGCCATTTAACCCTCAAACAACTAGACCTCAAAATTCTCTCACATAACTGGCAGTAGTCAGCACGGATAATGCATTTCATGGGGAGAAAAAACACTCTTATCACAAGTAGATCCGGCACAACCAAAAAGAATTCTAGAATCCAAATTGATGAGTAATTTATTCTCGGAGTTAAGATATACTTGAGTATAAACTTTCTTGCAACACAATATTATCGCTCCAAATTCAGACTTAATACTGATAGGAATTGACACCATAGGATGCATGATATGGGTTTGACAACCAGCTCATAATAATTAAAAGAATTAAAAGTTCTATTTGACTCCATAATTTATGACATGTGATAATTAAAAAAAATGCCTTGCAATTTGAAGGACAAGTACATCTAGAGATTTCCAAGCATTTTCTAATTATTCTTTGTGCTTACATGGATATCTAGATAGTCCTTTTGGTTAATAAACTTAAACTGGCTTGTTCTTTTTGAAACCTGTACCATTACAGATGTTTTTCAACCATTGAGAGCTTGTCGTGCAATGCCTTCTAATTAGATTTCAAATACTAATAAGTAATTTTGGGTTAAATTAGTCATTTACAATAAGACCAATTTCTAAATTTCTCAAAAATTTGACCAAATGAGCCATAAGAAGAAAGAAGTGAGCTAACATGACCATAAAGTTAATTTTAGGTGAAACTTGACCTTGTTGAGATGCAGAGGCAAATTGCTGTTCAAAATATTTTTTAACTTCTTTATCCCATAAGAGTAGTGTGACAACTGACACATACGGCCCTCATATCAACCACAAACATGATAAAATGCATTAAAACAAAACTAAAAGCAATAAAGCTAATGTCTGAAAAGTCTTACAAACATCACTACTTATTTGAGAAGTATGCCATTGTCATAAAACAAAGAAACTTTTAGCTTTTTTGAAAATCTTGCAGCCTCGATTTTATTTCTTTATGAAGAATGTTGAAGAATCATTTATGCTTCTCTTGGTTACTAAACCTAATAGTTTTCTAAGCCAATAATTATATTGAATGAAAAAAAATATTGTGATAATAGCAACTATGTGGACCTTTCATGAACAAAAGAAGAGCCATTCTTCAACATTTACATATAGGCCCAAAAACATAATAGACGCACACCTACATACATTTACATTCTAGAATCTGCCGAAAACATCAAAAAATTACAGAAAACAATGTCATTGTGGTTCAGTTAGCCCGACTTTCACAGCAAAAAGCTACCAAATTGCTAGTCTATTATAACACATATGACTAATTTTGTCCGAGTATGAAACACATATCAAGAGGAATTAATTGGCGTACCAAGATCCCATACTTGAAATTTGATATTATTGTACTGCACAGTTTCCACATTAAAACCAATTGCTGCAAACAAAAAACAAATGGATCAATTGGCAGTTTGAACAAAGTAACAAATCAAATCTACTACATAACCACCAAAAATATTACAATTTTCTCTAAGCAGAAAAAAGAAAGGAAGAAATTTGACATCCTAGCTCATATTCTAAATGCAGATTAAGATAGCAAAGATAATCTGATTCAGCTATGCAAATGTTGTCATCCATTTCTTCACTATCCAATCAAAACATCATCACTATAGAAAAATAACCAAGAAAGAATACCAACTTGGGATTGTAGATACGACTTCACCCATCTGAAGCCTATCTGTATTAAGCAAAAATCATTAAAAAAAATTGTCAAAATTCACTGAACACCCAATACACAAGAATCACGGACAATTAAAGGGTTTTGAAGAGAATCAAGAAATCCATACAGAGAATGGTAGTTTTGCCAGCATTATCGAGACCAAGAACAAGGATCCGAGCCTCTTTGTTGCCAAAAAGCGAAGAGAACAATTAGTAAATAATATACCCATCTTATGAACCAGAAATAAAAATTCTTTTTTACTATAAGGCAAGCAGATCGTAAAAGAATTTGGATCTGATCCGCTGATCCGCAAAGCAGAGCCCTGTTCCCGTCTGAAATAATTTATTTAAAAAAAAATTATAAATATAGGAAAATTGAAGTATATGATATAGATGCAGAGACCGTAAAACATTGAAGAATCTATAATGTGCGAATGAAAATGAAGTTACCTGAAGAGAAAAGGACAAGGTCTGCTTGCGAGAATACTTTAGTGATTACGGGAATCGAATTTTGATAATTATAGTAGTGAAGGAGATGATGAGGTACTGAAATTTGGGACTGGCCAGCGAGAGGGTAGAGTTCGTTAGTTTCCCTTTTCTGTGGATTTGGAAAGTGAAAGGGACCGTCTAAAGGAATTTGCTAACTAGCTGCTCGATTCCTTTTGTTTTTTTTTTTTTTTCACCAACACGTTTTCTCACTCAGATTTTACATAGAATCTATTCTACACCTTATTTTCTACCTTAAAGCAAGTTTAGATAGAGTTTTGGGTGGAGAAAATTCAAGGATACTAAGTTGTAAAAATTTGCCAAGTAAGTAGGTATTTTGGTAGGAAATTGTAAAGAATTGTTAAGATAGTTGATTTTGAGTATTTATGTGTTAACATTAAAAGCAAAACTCATGAATTCTTCCTTAGTACAATTCAGCCTTAAGGTGAAATTCAAGGAGGAGAAAAAGGCAAGGAAAATGTAGAATGAGTGATTTCAAGAACTTTTGAGGTTAGTGGATACAAACTACACTTGATTTCATCGAGTTTCCTTTGAAAATTGTATGATTTTACATTATTTAACTATAGAAACTTAAGTAAAATGATGAAATAAATTAAGAGAACTTGGTAAATTAGTGAATAAATATGAAATAAATGATAATTAGTGGAACAATAAATTAATTCATGGTGATTCTCTAAGTTGCCAAATGGTATACCTAGACATATTAAGTGATATTTTGACATTTGATTGGATATTTGGCATGAAATGGACATTAAAATGATGAATAAACCTAGTGTTAATAGAAAAGCAATGAATTATATATGGACATAATGATGGCTGAATGGACATAATGGTGTATAATTGTGTATTAGTTTGATATTGGTTGAATTTGTATGTATACCATTATGTGGAAGTGTGAAATGACTAAAGGAACATTAAAGGAGTGAAAATACATGAGAAAGTTTAATATGTGAATAGGAACTTAACATGGCAAAAATGGTGTACCATGTGAGAATGATATGTTTTAATCATAAATGAATGATATTATACATGTATGTCATGGATACATGATCTATAAGCATAAATGAATGGAAAGTATTCAAATAAGTATGTGACATAATGTGTAATTAATATTAAATTGTGTAAAAAGTATGTTATGAGATGAATAATTCATTTGCCCTTAGTATACATTAGTAAAACCAGAATTTTAGGATATAATGGCTAGCTATAGGGACATATACCTTGGTAGAATCATGAGTTGATCTGGACTATAGACCACCATCGGTCTATTCATTGAGATATGCATATTGGATTGTTAATTGAGGTGTTGATCACTCCATGTGATACCTCAATACATTCTAGAGGTGTTGATCACTCCATGTGTTCACTCTAGCTCATTTTGAACTATTGGAGTCTTCATTTCGCATATCCGATTTAAAGATTTTCACCGGGTACTACTAGCAGTAAATATGTAATTAATCATGAAAAAGAGGACTAAATGAGAAATTAAGTGCAAAAAGAATGCTAATATGTGAATAGATGATAAATAATGTGAAAATTATGTTTAAAAGATTTATAAGGGTAATTGTGTAATTATGCAGAAAATAGGGGTAAAAACATAAATTTACACTAACGATATGGTTAAGAGGGGTTAAATGGTCAAAAAGGGTAAAAATGAATGAAAATATGATTTACACGGACTAAATTGTAATTTGCCGTGACATAAGGAACTATAAGGACTAAAATGTAAATTTAATGGCAAAATGAAATGAAAACTAAAAAGAGTAAGTTTATGTGGTAGTGAACTATGTGTTGAGATGAAAGTTTAGGGACTAAATTGTAATTTTTACCCTAATAGGAAAATATGTGAGAAAAAGATAAAAACAAGTAATAATATGGACTAATAAATGGAAATTTAGATAACTAAAGGAGAAATTGTAAGATAATATGTAATAATAGATAATTAAGGGTAAAATGGTCATTTTGTTTATTGTTATTTGTGTGCAATGAAATTTTATGTAATATATCCACCGCTAGGCAACACTAGTGCTTAGTGCATGGTTTTGTTTGACTGCACGCAAGGGATAGGTAACTGAAGACATTGTGAAGGTGGGAAAAAGCAAAAATGGCATCTACATAATGTGTTGCGATGGATGGAATATATATATATATATATATATATATATATATATATATATATATATATATATATATATATATATATATATATAATGTATTAGTTATTTTGGTACATGTAATATGTTTAACAATGTGTAATAGATGTTGAATTAATAGTGAACTTATGAGTATGTATAGTGAAATTGGTACATGAATGATGATTTGTGATATATTAAGTTGGTGAAATTATGTGATGAACTTTAGAAGTACTTGGTTGGAGCATTGGAGTTGGAGGTTGAATATTGGGAGTGTGATTTTGACACTTTATAGGTTGGATAAGCATGATTTTATAGTTATTATACTGCCTAAATTTTTATCAAATGAATAGTGATGATCTAATGCTAAACATGAATGGAAATTAAATGCCATATTTAGAACTATTAGTCATCACCAAAAAGCATCAAATGAATTGAAGTTAACTAGGAAAACAATGATTCATGTAAATGTATACTGACCTTGCGATATTACCAATTATGGTTCATCGGTGTCCAAGCATTGGGTGCTACACTGTAGCGATGGTGATGGCAGCGGTAGATAGAGGTAGGGGTTGCGGTGGTTGGGGCGGTGTGGTGGCGACAACGGCTATAGAGTTGACAATGGCAGCAACAGTATGGTGGGGAGGCATTGCAGTAGTGAGGTTGGCCACGATAGTGGCGACAGTGATGCAGTAAAGAAGGCAGGGGTAGAGGCACCGACGGTTATGGGGGCATTGTCGGCGGCAGTGGCAGCATGGGTGATAATAGCGGTAATGGGGGCGGAGGAGGCAGCGGTGGAGGCAATTTTAACAGCATAGTGGTGGTAATGGTGATGGGGGCAGTGGGGGTTTGTGGCGACATTGAGAGGGTAGCTACTATGGGGGCAAGGATGGTAGTGACATAGTGGTGGCTATTGCAATGGCAACAATGGTAGTAGAGGCCATGGCAAGTGGTGCAGCGGGGGAGGTTGTCTTGGCGATTGAAGCGATGTTAAGGTCTACGATGGTGGCAGCGGCATTGGCGGATGAGGCAGTGATCGTGGGGGGAGAAGGCTATTGTAGTAGCATGGTGAAGGCGGTAGCGATGGGGGTAGTGAGTGCGGTGGTAGCAATGGGGGTAGTGAGAGCAGCGGCAATGACAGAGGTGGCTATGGCTATGGCGACAGTAGAGGCAAGGCCCGCAATGACAATGATGGAGGTAGCACTTGTAATGGTGGTAGGGGCAGCTGCGATGGTGGTGGCGGTGGGGGTGCCAATAGTGTAGGTGATGGTAACAGTCGCGACAATGGTGCAGGTGTGGGTGGTGGTGGTGGTAGCATCAGCGGTGGTTTGTGGTACATTACATATATAGCTTGTGTACATGGTATTCTCTTAGCACCTTAGCTTGGTTTGATCGATTCGATTTTAAAATATAAATTCTATTATATTGATTTGGTTCGATTTTTAATATCTATAACTATTTTAATCGAACTGAACTATAGAGATCGTGATCCAAGGCAACCTAAATTAGGGTTACCTAATGATGAGAAAATAGTATATTACTAATAACAGATGTAGATATCGAAGCTCCAATTGTGAATTTCTCACATTTTTTCAAAGATTTTATAATTTTTAAGTGTTTTAGCAAAAGAGCATGAAAAACCATGATTTTGGCCTTCAGAGATGATAGATAGTCATCTGTCATTTGAGGGACGGTCGTCTGTGGCTATCTCTCTCCTGTCCAAGTCAAATCAAGGGTATTTTTGTAATTCTAGGATTTTTACCTGAAGGACTCCCATCCCTCAATGGGGGATGCCCGTATGTGGGTCTTTTCCAGATTTCCCACATTTCTAAAAATTCAAAATAGGAAAATAAGTTTTTTAGAGGATTTCCATTCGGATTTATGGGAACTCCAACTCTACCCTAGGTATAAAGCAAATTTTTTTAGGGTTTTCAGGGGGTGGAGTCACAGTTAGTACAAAGGAAAAAACTTAGAAAAGAAGGAAAATCAAATTCTCTCTCTCTAAGAAGATTCTTTTCTCTAACAATCTTTTGATTTAAACACATACACTTAACAAATAATTGTTCAATTTTTTTGAAAAACAAAGAATGCAACCAGAGTGGAGATCTAGATTATAGGAGATTCAGAGTCATAATATCTCTTGAGCATAATATTTTAGGCTCTCTTTTTATATTCTCTCTCTAAAAATTACCAAGCATGTTTATGTGAATCTTTGTTGAAATAATTGTATTTAAATGTTGTGTTTGCTTGATTTGCATGCTCAAAGTGTGGTGATATACGAATCTGGATCAATATGCATGTAAATGACATGATTAAATAAAGATTTTCTCTATTGTTGTATAATTTCAAGCTTTAATTTTTATTTTTTATTTTTATAATTATGGATTTTGATGTGGCTTAAGATGTTAAGTACATGATTTAGGATTATAGTCTTATTTATGAATGTTTTTGGCATTAACATTTATGTATCTAGAGTTAGCCATAATTTTGCATGAGTTGGAGTTTATTTACTGCATTCTGCCCTATTCTGCGAGTGACGAACAGGAAAACCCTCGACAGATGCCCATCTGTCAACAAGATAGATGGGACATCATGGGGACTCCTTCTCGTCCTGTCCCTCATACAGTTATGGGCGTTCGTCAGCCTTCCAAGGGTGTCTGTGGCTGGTTTTGTTATTAATCTTATATTTTCTCTAAATTGCATTCTTTGCATTCATCTTAAAGCTTTAGAATTAAGTTAGGTGTCCCTTTTCTTAATGTAGGGAGGTGTCAAGGAGACCCACCAACCCAAATCTAGTACCAAATGGTATATAAAATGGTGACCCATCGGCTATTATGCTCATGATGAGCTAGATCTATTGGTAGGGACCATGCTTGGATAGCCCTAAAGTTTCATCACTATTGACTCAAGCCCATGTAATAACAATAGCAACTTCCCTTAGGTTGTATAACCATAATAACTTTTGCTTGCTATGTAGACCTTTATCTATTAACCAAACTCAAACAATTAGGAGGGTACCAGTCAAAGGCTGCCATGCCCTAGCGGGCCCAACCTGATCTGTATGAGTTACTGAAAATACATAATGATCAAAACCTATACCCCCGTGCTTACAATTAAAAGAGGTTATGTTGCTGATTTTTTGCCATGCATTATGCATGTCCATTGGGCACCTTGTTGACCTATGGGCTAAGCCCATCTAGGAAAGAGACTGCATGACTGATTGTGTGAGAGAAATAAGGTTTGAAGGTTATTGTTATGCTTGTGTGTGGTTGTGATTGATGCCTAACAAAAACATTATTTGCATATATGCATCATGTATATACCATACTCATGCATCATTCATCATGCATCACTCCTAACATTTGATCTTTATAGCCATTATAAATCTAATTAGGTGGTCCAAAGGGTTAGACGGTCATCTTGTGCAGAGACCAACATTTGTGCTACCAAAATCAACCTCAGATCCAGAGTTGGGTTAAGAGGTTAGTTCAAAGTTGAGTACAAGTAGTTGGAAAAAAAGTTCAGACATGGAAAAGGAATAGTTGAATGAGATTGGGAGAGTTACTAAGGAGACTGGAAGGTTGCCCTCTTTGAGAGAAAGGTTAGCTGCATCTATTATTGGGACCTTGATGATAAGGGATGAGTTAGATTGGAGATTAGATAGGCATCTCCAAAAGTTTGAGTTAAGAATGCTAGCTATGATTAGTAAAATGGTGGTCTCTGTGAGACCAAATGATAGAACTTGGCCTATAGCACCCATTCGTGAGATAGTAGAGCCGTCCCATATTAGGGACACTACCGCAGGAGATGTTACTATGCCTCAAGATCTGCCAAGGAGGGATAGGAGACATGATCCTTAAAATTATTATATTGAGGAGGAAAACGAACGCTATATCCCCCCTATGATGAATACAAGGAGTAGAGATCCTAGTACTGAGGATCCAACTTTCAAGAAGATGAAGGAGAAAGTTGAAGCTATGTCTAGGCTATTATCTACTGGTAGGGAAATGAACCTTGAGTATAAGGACTTTGATGGAGATGAGCCATTACCTTAGAGGTTTAAGATGCCTGATTTGCCAAGGTTTGATGGTACTTCGAACCTTTCGGCCCATGTGAATTAGTACATATTGATCATGAAAGGGACCACCCTAACTAAGAAGAAAAAGGTGGAGTATTTTTGTCTGAATTTGATAAGGCCTGCGATTGATTGGTATCATGGGCTAGATAGGCACACCATGGAGGATTGGGATTTATTGATTAAGAAGTTCCTTAAGTAGTACGACTGTAGTACTAGGTTCGATGAGTACCTCACTAGGTGGAGGAATAAGCTAATGAAAATAAAGAGGAAGCCTGACATAGTTGATCAGATTAGGCTGTTTATAAAAAATGCAAGCCCATATTTGAGGGATGGCCTAAAAATGAAGGGTTTGAAGGATTGGTAGTCGTTAAAGGACATAGCTATAGAAACTGAGGGATGGTACCTAGCCAGAAGGGTGAGTAATAAGGGTGCAAAGAAGAGCTTTAATAATAATAAGTTAGTTAGGAACAGTAGTGGGTCGAACAGAACTGAAAAGACTGCAGAAGTGTCCACTATAGATGCTAGTCAGAGGCATTATTCCAACTTGGGTAAGTCACTGTCTTGGGTCCTAAATTGTTTGAATAAGGAAGGAAAGCTTTAACTACTGCCCTTAAGGCCTACAAAGAGTTAGGGGCTACCCCATCATAGAGATGATTAGTATTGTGTATACCATCAGCATATCGGGCACCTGACTAACTACTGCCCTACCTTGAGGAATATGATTCTGGATCTAATAGATAGCAAGTAAATTTTAGATCATGAGAAGAGAGATAAGAAGAAGAAGGGAGGTTACAATGTTGTGCCACCTTTAATGTTTATGATTGGGTCTAGTCTACTTGAATGGTATATTATAAAAGACCTATATGGGACCGAGTATGTGATCATTACTTGCTCTGCCCCTAAAGTAACAGAGCCAAGTGAAGAAAATTGGCAAGTTTCAATGATTGATTATTTGGATAGCCCCACAAAAAGTGAGGATGAAGGGGCTCTGGTGCCCATTGACATTTGGAGTTCAGCTAGTGAAATTAAGGAGGAGATAAAGAAGAAAAAAAGGCAAAGGCGGTAACGAGGAATAGAAGTGCCAACAAAGAAGAAAGTCAAGGAGGATCAGGTAATCAAATAGCTAAAGAAAACAAATGTGCAAATTTCCATCTGGGATTTGCTGAGGCAATCTCCCTCGCACAAGCAAAAGTTGGTGGAGGCTGTGAGTGAATCTACTGTTGCCACTACTATCTTGCCTTCTGAGCTATTGGATTTACTTATGGGAGGGACAAGATAAAATTTTGTGTATGCCGATGCTGACCTACCTATTAAGGAAAGAAACCACAATTGCCTTCTATACATCAAGGCCCAGGTGAATGGCAAACATACGGCCTATGTGATGGTAGATGATGGTTCTTCCATTAATGTTTGTCCCTTAGTGGTGATTCTCGCTTTTAGGTTAAGTGATAATATGTTGAATAAGTCCGACTTGACCATTTTTGCTTACGACAATTCTAAAAGGCAAGTTACTGGGATATTTAAGGATTTAGTAAAGATAAGGCCTGTTGAGACAGAGGCTGAGTTTGTGGTGCTGCCTATTCTGGCCAACTTCTTTGTGCTGTTAGGAAGGCCATGGTTTCACAAGTTGGGTGGGGTACCTCCCACATTGCATCAGATGATCAAGATCCCCCATAATGGTCAGGTGGTCACTATTAAAGCTGCAATGAAAAATTAGGTATCTGTGCTTGAGATAGCCAAGCAGCCTTTCAACGGTTTCCATGTGTCCATCATCAATGATGAAGAAGGTGAGGGTAGCTTTGCTGACAATCCCCAGGTGATCAACATGCTAAAGAGGATGAATTTTCTACCAGGTGCCGGTTTAGGCAAAAACTCCCAAGGGCCTTAGACTACTATAGCTGCCAAGGGTTATAAGGACAAGAAGGGGTAAGGCTTTATTGGTTCCAATCAGAAGGGTAAAAGGAAATAAGCAGTGAAAGGGATCCCCCACATCTCCTAGAGGTTTGTGCTAGCTTCAAGTATTTGCCTTTACTGTAGGGAGAATAAACCTCAATTGATAGAAGGTGAGATAGTGCCAGGATTTAACCTGTTTAATAATTTATTCAATTGGGAGCAAGGGATTATCAAGCTAGTTGAGGGTTTCTGGGATGAAGAGATTCTCTTGCAACATTTAACATGGGACAAAGAAATGCCTAAGGAGGTGATAATAAAGAAGCTGCTTATTGCTCAGTTGTAAGGCAAAGGGAAGATAAAGGTTGAGGATCCACCCAAGGTTGAGGCTGGAGAGACATTTGATGCTGCCAAGACCAAAGATAATACTTTTATAGATATTGTTTATGTTCTTAAACTTTTTAGTAAGATCATTGATTGCTTTTTTGATTATATTAATAAGATGAATAATTTTGCTTACTTGTGTGATATTTATTCTGATTTCAATATGCATAATCATGATCATGAACCATTCATATTTGATGTTAACTCAACAAACACATGTTCATTTAATCTTGGAACAAAAGAAAATCCAAAAGAAATTTTATTGGCATAAAATATAACTCTAGAAGAGAGAAAAATTTGAGAGAATATTGAAAAAAATGAAAAATTATTTGCTTGGATCTATGAGGACATGTCAGGAATAGATCAAGAAATTGTTGAACATGCCATCCCAACATGTCTAAGGTATAAACTAGTCAAGTAGAAGCTTAGGAGACTAAGGCCAGAGTGGGCTAAAAAGGTTAAAGATGAAGTTAGGAAATAGATAGAGGCTAAGTTCCTAGTGGAAGTTCAATACCCCATACGGCTAGTAAATGTAGTTCTTGTGGCAAAGAATGATGGAAGAGTTAGGGTCTGTGTAGATTACAGGGACTTGAACAAAGCCTACCCTAAGGATGATTTCCCTCTACCTCATATAGATGTTTTAGTTGATCGAGTAGCTGCCTGTGTCATGTAAAATTTTATGGATGGATACGCCGGGTACAACCAGATTCTAAATAAAATAGTAGATTAGATTAAAACAACATTCATAACAGAATGGGGGTACATATGCTTGCTAGGTTATGCCTTTTGGACTTAAAAATGTAGGTGCTACCTATCAGAGGATGGCAACTAGGACATTAGATGACTTGATTCACAAGGAAGTGGAGGTATACGTGGATGACATGGTGATTAAGTTAGTTACTCGAGAAGGTCACTTCGAGGCATTGGAAAAGTTCTTCCAGAGGATCGACACATACAGCCTTCGCCTTACCCTAAAGAAGTACATATTTAGGGTCACGTCAGGTAAGCTTTTAGGGCATATAGTGAGCTAGAAAGGTATAGAGGTAGATCCTGATAAAGTAAGGGCCATTAAAGAGATGCCAATACCCCAAAAAGAAAAGTGGTTAGAGGGTTCCTAGAGAGAATTTAGTATATAAGCAGGTTCATAGCCAAGTTGCCTTCAATTTGCAAGCCAATATTCAAGTTGCTTAAGACGGATTGGCTAGTGGTTTGGAACGAAGATTGTCAAAAGGAATTCGATACCTTCAGGGAATATTTACTGCATCTGCCAATATTAAGACTGCCTTAGGCAGCTAAGCCTTTAATTTTGTATCTAGTTATAGAGGATAGTTCAGTAGGGGTAATGATGGCTCAAAAGGACGACTTTGGGATTGAATATATAGTATACTACCTTAGTAAGAAGTTTCTCCCTTATGAAGTGAAGTATATAAAAGTTGAAAAGATTTTTCTGACAGTTATATTGGCATCAAAGAAACTGAGACACTACTTTTATTCTTATAAGATACAAGTCGTGGCTAACCAAAACCCTCTTAGGTTATCTACAAGAAGCACCCTCACTCCTAGAAAAGATAGGCAGATGATTGATTCTCCTACAAGAGTTTGATATACAATACATCACTAGGAAGACCATCAAAGGGAGAGCAATAACGAAGTTCTTAGCTGATCAACCTTCAAAAGGGGAGGAGATGCGAATTTCCTAATGAGCACATTACAGCTATAACAATACAGGGTTAGTAGACATACTTTGATGGGGCTATGAACAATAAAGGAGCCAGAGTAGGAGTAATCTTGGTGACCCTAAAAGGAGAGAAAATACCATTAGCCAAAAAGCTAGAGTACAAAGCCATAAACAACAAAGCCGAATACAAAGCCTGCATCTTCGAATTAGAAACCTTATTGGCTGTGGGGGCAAAGTTCACAAAAGTGTTTGGAAACTCATCTTTGGTAACCTATCAAGTGAGAGGCAAATGGTCAGTAAAGGAACAACAATTATTGCCTTATCTCAAGTGCCTAAAAGCTTTGAATAGCCAATTCGAGTTTTGTACCTTCGGGTATGTGCCTAGAGAAGAAAATTAACTAGCGAATGCTTTGGCCACTTTGGTATTGATGTGGGATAATCTAAAAGGGGTAAGTATGAAGCCTGTGCTAATTTTAAGTTCAGATAAGACGTGTTTTGAAGATGAGCATATTGTGAATATCGAGGTGGATGATGGGAAACCTTGGTACTATGACATTTAAAATTATTTAGAAAAGTCAGTGTTCCCTAAGGAAGCTACTAAAAAGACCAAAGGATGATCCATAAGCTATCTACCCAATTTATTACTACAAGAGGAGTGCTCTATAAGAGGCAGCCTGATGCAATCCAATTAAGGTGTTTGGATGAAAAGGAGGCAAGAAAGTTTATGGAAGAAGTGCATATAGGAGTGTGTGAAGCCCATATGAATGATTTAGCCTTAGCAAAGAAAATTATGCACCAAGGGTTCTTTTAGCTCACAATGGACAATGATTGTTCTAAGTATGTTAGAGAGTGGCAGTTATGCCAACATATGCAGACTTGAGCCATTTACCTATTTCAGAGTTATGCAACCTTACGTCACCATGACCATTTGCTGTATGGGACATAGACATCATAGGCATGATCCATTCACTTGCTTCGAATGGGCACAGTTCATTATAGTGACCACTGACTACTTCACCAAATGGGTAGAAGTATTATCCTTTAAAAGGATAAATGCAAGGGATATGGCTAAGTTTATTGAAATGATCTGGATATGAAAATACGATTTGCCTCAGCATATAGTGTTAGATAATGGGTTACAATTCTTTGGTGAAACCAGGTATATGCTCATTAAGTATGGAGTTCAACACCATAAGTCTTCTCCTTATAAACCTTAGACGAATGGAGCGGTAGAGCAGGCTAATAAGAATATCAAAAGAATTTTGGCTAAGATGGTTCAAACTTATAAAGACTGGGCCGATAAGTTACCCGTCGCATTGTGGGGTTACAGGACCATAGCCAAAATTTCTACAGGAGCTACTCTATTTTCTTTGGTTTATGGGACAAAAGTAGTATTGCCAGTAGAAATTAAACATCAATCATTAAGGGTAGTTTTAAAAGCTAAGATATCGAAAGTAGAATAGGCTAGACAGAGGTTATCATAGCTCAACATATTGGATGGGGACAACATGAGTGCATATTATCACAATCAGGTATATCAGAAGAGGCTAGCTAGCTTATTTGGGAAGAAGGTTAGGAAGCATCCTCTGAAAGAAGGAGATCTGGTATTCAGATAGATAAGGCTGGGAATTCCAAAAATTTATGGCAAGTTTAGGCCCATATGGGAAATACCTTTTGTACTTAAAAAGATATTGTCCAAGAGAGCTGCCATTTTGTCAAACAATGATGGCAATGAGTTCAGAGAATCGGTGAGCATAGATAGATTGAAAAGGTTCTATGGTCAAAACTAAAAAAAGAAAAAGAAGAGAATGAATGCCCCATGGCTTGAAAATTAAAAAACTATAGCCATAATAAATTGGGAGCTTCGTCAGGGTAAAAATTGAAAAAAGGCACCCTAGGCAAAAATTAGAGGTCGATAGAAAATAATCAATCAAGAAAACCTAAGAGGGTTGATTAATAATCAGAGTTATGATGCTTTTAAAATTTTATTTTGAGATTAAATAATATGTGTCATTGGGATAATATGAAATGCTAATCATGTGTACTGAAATAAAAAAGGAATATCATATATGTATTCATAACATCATAAATGTAACTAAAAGTAGCATATTTTTTTTCACATGTTCAATTTTAGAAGGTTCAATAAAAGCAAAAACATAATCTATTATAGTATTTTATCTAGTTTATCTGTATCACATCTCTCTTTCCATCCAAGTGCCTAACATACAATAGTCTGTTGTCAACCACTAGACTAGTGACCCATTACTTATACGAGGCAGAGGTGATGAAATTACAAGTGCCATTCTCAAGAATGGAGGTCCTCATAAGGAGTTGGGTCAAAATCCTCTTATAGTACTCTAATAGAAAAGCATAAACATGCCTACCACTTTGAAAGCCTAAGTGACACCTAACGATGTCTTGTTAATCCCCAAACTGGTGGGCACTGCGAGCTATAACATAGAAAGTAGCATGATGCAATCCTTACAAAGGGACACATCTAAATGCTCTATCTCGAACTATGGAAGTGATAGGTAGCCAGGTGTACCTGAACATAATATCATCATCTATCAAATGACCCAGGCAGTTGACTCCATCCTAGGCCATTAGAAACTCGCGCTGTAGATGTTTGAGTATGACATATCTTATAAGATAAATACACATGGCTCTGACTCAAGGGGGAGGCTTTGACAATAGTTTCAACTTCTCACAAAGCCATTTTTGAAAAAAAGCCACTGGGGAGAGTTGGATTTATTGATGGGGATTTATTTGAACCCTTAGTCTCACTAGACTGCGTATAGAATGAGTAGGGTATCGTTCCAAAGGGAACGGGGTAAATTTTGTATTGAAACCACAAAGAGTAGATGGATAGGTAGCGAATAAAATGTAGATTATGTATTTAAATAAATATCTAAACTACTTTGCATATATTAATGAAATTGGATTAAAGATGACTTAAATGATGGTATGAACATACATTAGAAATATGAAATAGTAATTCTTCTAAGAATAAGTTTTAGTAACTGTATAAATAAAGTGACTGGAGAATTTAGCCAAGATTCTTTAAAGCAACTCTCGTTGTTAGTAAAGATGTTTTCATTTAGAGTCT
Organism: Excoecaria agallocha; assembly: GCA_037975025.1. Taxonomy (NCBI): domain Eukaryota; kingdom Viridiplantae; phylum Streptophyta; class Magnoliopsida; order Malpighiales; family Euphorbiaceae; genus Excoecaria; species Excoecaria agallocha. The sequence continues at coordinate 9,623,053 of CM075818.1, read as the reverse complement.
ATAAGCACTCTCGTGTCATTATGGAGATAAACAAAAATTATGAAGCTCTATGCCAATTCTTTAACCCCTCAAAGTGAATTCCTTATCTCTAAGTGAATTCAATGCTTCCAGTACATACATTTCTTTTTCCATCAAAGAATTCCAACTCTCGTTGCGAATAAATTGACTAACATGCCAAATATGGTGGCCAATCATACATAACAAATCAAAGCACACAAATGGATGTAAATCATACTTCATTCATTGTAATAATAATAAACATGTCTTAAATAAATACTACTGCATATTTATAATGTACAAAGGAAACTGGCCAAATATATAATTGAATTAAAGATAAACAAGAGAAAGAAACTCATCTCTTGTTCTCTTGACTTTGTCCCTTTGTAATCATCTAATAAAAGCTAAGTAAAAATGTTATCCAAAACAAAACTATATTTCTAAAAACTAAACATTGATTTCTCTCCCTTTTTTCTTCAGATAATTCCATCCATATTTATAGAGGGAAAACTCTATGAACATGTCTCTTCATAATGGTTGTCAATGTGAAAAGTTGCCATGAAGGGTCATGATGCTTGGTTGAAAAATCATGTGTAGAAAGATGGCATCGTTTTGGAACAGGTATTTTGTCCGACTCGTGATCTGCTTCACAAGTCGTGAATTCCAGCCATGCTCCTTTACTCGTGAACATGTTGCCGACTCGTGAACATGTTGCCGACTTGTGATCGTTTCTTCTCTGCCTTACTCGTGAACTGCCCTCCATCTTGTGAACACCAGTTCGAGTCATGATCCACTTCACGACTCGTGATCTTCATCCTTGAATCTTCACCATTTCTTCACTTTATTTCATACTTACACCAACTTTAACCTAAAAACACACATAAACACATAAACTAAACATAAACACAAAAAATACACATAATATTACATACTTAAACTACTTAAACATAAGAAAATACATATTAAAAAGTAGACATTTTACAAGGCATCAAATTCCCCAACACTTAAACCTTGCTTGTCCTCAAGCAAGAAAAGAATGAGAAAATCTAATTACAAGTTAAACTAAGTAAGTTAAATTATAAAGCATTGCTCAGTATTCACTTTAAACAAGATTGAAATGAAGTCAAATACTTTAAACACTCAAAATATCAGTAAATCAAATCTTAAGACATATATTCTAAGTTACCAAATCACCTAAGTTTACTAAACCCAACATCAAGATAATAAAGTCTCATAACTAACCATGCTCAAGAGAGAACATTGATCATAAAACATAATATTCTAAAACTATAGTTGCCTTTTAGGACAAATTGCAAGCACTCATACCCTTAAACCAATCTTATGGCATTTTTAGACTGCATTTGTTTTCTTTGTTTTTTATTTTTTATTTTTTTAGCATGGGAATTCTTTAAAGCTTTATCCCATGTACCTAGAGTAGCAAGAAAATGTAGTAATGGGTGCGTTTTACGCTCCATCCCATACTTTATTAAACTTTTAAGTATACATCTTGCTTTGTTTATTTTATTTTTATCATTTGTTTTCTTTTTGCTAGCCCTCATCCATTATTGAAAGGTAAAGGTAAGTATAATGGCTGTAGTTTCCATGAGGCAACTAGAATCCTAAAATCTTAAACTAAATGATCAAATTATAACCTTAAAGTATAGTTAGTAAAGAGACTAAATAACCTAAAATATTGAAAGAAGTAAAAAGAGATAACTTGAAAACACAAAACACATGCCAAAAGCTTTAAAAAAACTAATCAAATGAGCATAAAAGGCAAATGACTCAACATAACAACCTATATTATTATCAATTGAGAGCAATACTTATAAGAAAACTTACTAAAAAGTTTAGTCTAAATAAAGAAAAAGACAAACAAAAACAAACAACACACATAAGGTTTATGATGCTCCCCCATACTTAAAACACACATTGTCCTCAATGTGAAGGAACAAAACATAAACAACAAAAACAAAAACAAAAAGAAACAACTAAGGAAAATAGAGGAAAGAAAACTCCCCTAAAGATTATGGTGAAGGCGGAGGCGAAGACACCACATAGCCCGATTGGGCAATGAAGGTGTCCACCTTATGCTCAAGGAAGCGTTGACGTCGAACCAAATGGGAGGTAACTTGCTCCAATGGTGTGAGTTGATTTAGAATGATGGATTGATTTTGCAACAACTGGTTAAACATGGAATGAATGGAATGTGAAAAAGATCCAGCAATAGGTGGTGAAATAGCAACCTCGTCTCTAGGAACATCCTCCATAGGAACATCTCCTTGTTCCTGTGCCTCATCCGAAGTGCTTTCCTCAGCCACTTCTTGTGGAGTAAAGCTTCCTGCAAGATCCTTCCAACAAGAACGTGAAAGCGGGGGAATAAATTAAAAAGAATTATTGACAATTTCACCCCGAACAAAAAGATGTTTGGAAAAATACAAGCATGGAAGGGCAGGGTCATAAGTATGCAAATCAATATCAAGACTCCTAGCAATAGTAGCTATTACATGTCCATGGGTGATACGAGACTCTGGACGACCAACACAATTCAATAATTATTTGAAAATCCAAAAAGATCAACAAATAGACTTACGATTATGCACACACCATATCAAGAAAAGTTCATGACTTGAAACTCGATTAAATTTAGGCTTGTTAAAGATAACAGAGGCAAGGATCTTATGAAAAATTCAATACTTCAAATCTGTTATAAACATAGACATAGCCTCTTTAGCCCTAAATGGTGTAGTTAAGCCAGTGAGAAAATTCCAAAAAGCATTAGGCCGGTAACTCTTAGGAAGATCACATAATCCAAATTGTTTAAAGCCAAAAATACGATGCATCATGAAATATGTTAATGTATAATCAATCCCATTCAAACAAAAGTCCACTAGCCTAGGATTTTTAGCATTTTCCTTCAAATTTGTATAAAATTCCAAGACCAAATCAGTATAAAATTATTCATGCATATTAACAAAATGCAATAAGCCACATTGAGATAGCATTTCATTCACTGCATCAAGCAATCCCACTTGTTCAAGTAAAGAGTTTGGAAAATACTTATATTGAGAAATTGCTCTATCCGTAAGAACAAGGAACCTATTACCTTCATGGATAGAGGAAAGGGGAAAGGGTGAACCAATATCTGCTTGTAAACTTGCTATTTGAGCTTCATCTCCCCCTTGCTGACCCCTTGAGGCTGAGACGTTCTTGGTTCTCACCATTGTTGTTAAAGAGAATGAGGCAGAGAAAGAAATGCACAAACATGAATGCATAGAGAAAAAATGTGAGTGTATGTTGCAGTGAAAGAAAAGGAAGTAAACAAACAGGAATGTATGGAGAAGTGAAAGAGAAAGGAAGTGTATGAGGAAAGTAAAAGAAAAGAAATGTGAAAAGTGATGAAAAGAGTAACTGCAGTAGTTATAGAAGAAGGAAGGAGAAAGTGAAAAGAAATGTCATTTCACAAACCCTAGGTTTGATTTATATCCGTTCCCCCCATTAAATTTAAGTTAATTAAGGGTAGTTAATCCAAATTAAAACTGCAAAGATGATTAATTAAAAGAAATAAGAGTTAAAGAAAGAAATAAAAATGAATTAAAAATAAGAACATGAAGTAAAAATCACGACTCGGTAATCTTGGAATAGTGCATCACGAGTCGGCATAATCATCACGACTCGTGAAGAATGAAGCATTTGTGGCACAAGAGGAGATGTTCATGAGTTGACATAAGAATCATGACTTGTGAAAAACAAAATGTAGGCAACTGAGGAAAATGTTCACGAGTCGGACAACCTTTCACCACTCGGTATCATTTCCTTTCTGTGCTACTCGTGATCTTCTTCATGACTCGATATAGTCTTCACGACTGAGTATATTGCTGCCTCTGGAACACTCGTGAACATGTTCACGAGTCGAACTACACTCGTGAACATGATACTGTGCTACAATTGTTATGCAAAATCATACCAATCTCGAGCCAAAAGTTAAAATTACAACAGATAAATAAATCAATAAGAAAGAAAAATATAAACTACTTAAAACTTAATAAAAAATAAATCATAAACAAAAACTCTAATTCTAAAGAAAACAAAACACAATATAAGAATTCATACATCTAATAACTAATTTATATTATACAATCCTAAAATATCTACTCTTTTATATCAATCAATAAAAATTCATTCAAGCCGTTCCCTGGCAACGACATCAAAATCTGATGGGGATTTATTTGAACACTTAGTCTCACTAGACTGCGTATAGAATGAATAGGGTATCGTTCCAAAGGGAACGGGGTAAATTTTATATTAAAACCACAAAGAGTAGATGGATAGGTAGCGAATAAAATGTAGATTATGTATTTAAATAAATATCTAAACTACTTTTCATATATTAATGAAATTGGATTAAAAATGACTTAAATGATGGTATGAACATACATTAGAAATATGAAATAGTAATTCATCTAAGAATAAGTTCTAGTAATTGTATAAATAAAGTGACTGGAGAATTTAGCCAATATTCTTTAAAGCAACTCTCGTTGTCAGTAAAGATGTTTTCATTTAGAGTCTATAAGCACCCTCGTATCATTATAGAGATAAACAAAAATTATGAAACTCTATGCCAATTCTTTAACCCCTCAAAGTGAATTCCTTATCTCTAAGTGAATTTAATGCTTCCAGTACATACATTTATTTTTCCATCAAAGAATTTCAACTCTCATTGCGAATAAATTGACTAACATGCCAAATATGGTGGCCAATCATACATAGCAAATCAAAGCACACAAATGGATGTAAATCATACTTCATTCATTGTAATAATAATAAACATGTCTTAAATAAATACTACTGCATATTTATAATGTACAAAGGAAACTGGCCAAATATATAATTGAATTAAAGATAAACAAGAGAAAGAAACTCATCTCTTGTTCTCTTGACTTTGTCCCTTTGTAATCATCTAATAAAAGCTAAGTAAAAATGTTATCCAAAACAAAACTATATTTCTAAAAACTAAACATTGATTTCTCTCCCCTTTTTCTTCAGATAATTCCATCCATATTTATAGAGGGAAAACTCTATGAACATGTCTCTTCATAATGGTTGTCAATGTGAAAAGTTGCCATGAAGGGTCATGATGCTTGGTTGAAAAATCATGTGTAGAAAGATGGCATCGTTTTGGAACAGGTATTTTGTCCGACTCGTGATCTGCTTCACAAGTCGTGAATTCCAGCCGTGCTCCTTTACTCGTGAACATGTTGCTGACTCGTGAACATGTTGTTGACTCGTGAACCTTTCTTCTCTGCCTCACTCGTGAACTGCCCTCCAGCTTGTGAACTCTAGTTCGAGTCGTGATCCACTTCACGACTCGTGATCTTCATCCTTGAATCTTCACCATTTCTTCACTTTATTTCATACTTACACCAACTTTAACCTAAAAACACACATAAACACATAAACTAAACATAAACACACAAAATACACATAATATTACATACTTAAACTATTTAAACATAAGAAAATACATATTAAAATGTAGACATTTTACAAGGCATCATTTATCTCGCGCATTTCCCATTTCTCCCATGCATGGTCACGCATGGGGATGCCTCTCTCCCATCCACGACAGCGCTTTTTCTCTTCTTTTCCTTTTTTTGGCCGTGTAGATCTTTCCCTTTTCTTTTGCACAACCACTTGGTCTTCCTTTTCATGTAATGCACTGCCACATGTACACTACATTTTATTGGTTCTCCATCACCCAAGTTGTAAACCATTCATAAACCAGGAAACCATTATTGTATGGTATATAATTGAGGTGAATTGACTAGTAATAAGTAAGACTGAGGATAAATGGTTATTAAGTGAAGGTTAATATGTTACTTGATTAGAGTAATAGATTATGAAAGTCTCCTTCTCTCTAATGCTAAAGTTTATAAAGATACAATTATAAAGGCATGATTATAACATGAATTATTATAGAAATTAAAAGACATAAATGCTATTATAATAGGGAGAAGATTGAATTAAGCTGTAAGTGACCCAAAGTCACCTGTGAGGTGTATAAAGCATGATCACTTAATTGAGGAACCTCTATATATAGAGAGAGTGCGAAGTTTAAAGTAACTGAACACATTGAGTTAAGTAATGATAGTTCACTTGAACTATAAATTAAAGGGACTTGTGCATGGCAATGTTAATATGAATTATGTTGTTAAAAGGTATGCTTAGGCCTAAAGAACATAGAACTAAAGAGAGCATGAGGCAACTTAGTAACTTAAATAATATGCTATTCAATGTGTCTTATAAATTTGGCATAAGGTATGCACTAGGTGAAGGAATGGTTCTGTGTAAAATATTATGATATAACCTAGTGATATAAGAGAATAGTCACAAGGGTACCTGTCCAAGTTAAAAAAAATGGGGCATCGCCTTTTATCTTAAAATATGAAACCGTAGAAGCTTGGTTATACTAAAGGTCACAAGAAGAATTAACGTTTAGCAGTAATATGTAACAACCTGCTTACTTGTTTGCTCATGCCTATAAAATATTACGATTAGCATAAGAGCATTCGTAGTGTGTTAACGACTAAGATAAAATAAGCTCACATAATTTACCAGAGTATAAAACACAAGTAAAAGGATTCAAATATATATATATATATATATATATATATATATATATATATATATATATATATATATATATGATTATGTTAAAGTATATAACTTGTTGTCTATAATCTGATAGACCATTGAGGTGAATCAATAGACTAAATATGAACAAGTGTTGACCTTTAAATTGCAAGAGAACCTACGCTATTACTACTATATGGATTATAAATGCATGACTTTTACTTTAAATAATTAAGTTTTGATGTGAGTTATGATAATATGGGAATGTTGCTCACGAAAAATGATAACAAGGTACATCATTGAGAATTATCAATGAGTTATATGTAATTCAATATTTTATAATTGATGCTACCATGATATGATGAGTAGTTTTACTTATTATGTGATCAGACATGAGTACTTATGTACTGCTATGATTCAAGTTGCCTTTATATGCACACACACATATATATGGACATGTATATAATACTATGAAGATTTTTAGTTGTAAGAACTATACTTCCATAATCGCTTCATTGGCTTCATGCATAATATCAAGTATGATGAGATGAATGATATTGATGCGACTATGTGTTGACATGACTTGCATCCATGTGTAATGGAGCCTAAAGCTCAACATTGATGTACGATAAGTATGATATGCATTCTTTTGAATTGTGGTTGGAAGCCAAATGATGAATTAAGTAACAAAGAATATGATGAATCAAAGATGTTCTTAAAGGGTTAAGCCTCTGGGTCCAAGTTTAGTTGTGGATTATATAGGCATGCCTAGAGGGATACAGTTGCAGCTGCCATAGTTGACCCTATTTGGGTTTTGTTCTTTAAAGGAAACATTATTCGACCCCATTTAGGTCCATAGTTTATTCCTTGCTGGAACCATTGTTTGACCCTATTTGAGTCCATTATTTGATATCTTCGGATATCCATACTTTGATACCTTCGGGTATCTATTGCTCCCATTATCAACCTTTTGAACTAGTACTTAGGCAGGCTATTAATGATGATAAAATATATGCAAGATAAAGTGAAACATGCATTAATAGCTCCACTTGTGTAATGTAAGCATGATGAATGACCTATTATTTGATTGTCTTAATTTCCTTTCAGCTATAAACTATTCTTATGAAATGAAATGTCATGTTTCGTAATGCATGATTGAGATGATCACGTTAATTAAGGAAGGTTCCCGTGTGAGAACTGGTGTGAGTTGATTCCACCGATGGGATTCCACGAAGAATATATGGACCCTAAAGCGTACAATATTGTACTAGAAGTTATATGGACTATAACATGTGCACTAAGTTTCATGTACTGTGTTTATGAAATGCATGCAGGTGATATCGAGACTTTATCTTATAATCACGATATGTAACGCTTCTTTTTTATGATCACATGCAACTCCGCCAATTTGTTAATTTATATATAAATGTTTACACACATGTAGGCATAAGGATAACATTTATTTAACCAAGTGCAATGCATGACATAGAATAATGATTGTAAGAGAATTAGGTTACCATGCTAAGATAACATGAAAGATGTAAAGTTTATGAATATATTATGAGAATTGTATGTCATATGTGAAGTAATGATGCCTACCAGGAATACTTATAGACGCTATATGACTTAAGTACGCCCTTATACTATAACTTAATGTTGAATGCCTATCTTATGTGAACAATGTGATTTAATGCATTAAGTGGAAATCCTGTACCATGAATAACTATGATGTATAGACTCATGAATAAAAGGATTATAAGATGCATGATTTATACTAATGTAAGAAAAGAAATGGGTAAGACGATGGTGAAAGTGATGAATGGCTAATCTTTCAGGAAAAGAGACAAGTCACATAAAGCGTTGAATTATTGTAAACATGGTATTCATTAGTAAGGTTTGAAGACTCCTCATTGATTTTCACTGGGATATAACCACTATGATATATTCATATGTTTTTCTATGATATGGTGAAAGTTTTTGATATACTCTAATTATAAGGGATTATCCATAGAGTTTTGTTTTCCCACTAAGCTTTATAGCTTAGCACGGGTGTGTTTATCTGTGTAGGTTTCAAGATAAGCTCAAGAGAATCGGGTATGATGCAGTTGCCTTGAGGATTTTAGGATACTTGAAGGCCACTTATGTTATGGTTATTTATCCATAAGCTTGAATATTTTTATTAAGGTATGTAATTATGGTCTATCCTATTATTATTATTATTATTATTATTATTACTATTATGGTTACTGCCTAATCTCTGCTAGGTTTATAATGATGATTGATGATTAAGCATGGTTAGTGGATTCGGACATTGCAGACATACTTAGGAATAAAAATGAAAAAGGAATGCCATGAAATTAATAAGAAGACCTGTAATTAATATACAATGACACTACACAAAAAAGAAAGAAATAAAGACAGAAAAGTAATAACAATAATAACACGAAAGGAAAGAAAACAAATATACAAATTCAATAAGTAAGAGCACTAATATAAAATCCTTCGCATAGGTACCTAAACCCCCCCTAAAAGGGCATATGCCTACCACCACAACTAAAGGATGAGCTAAGACACCCATCTTCATTAGGAGAAGTTGCCTGAACAGGTTGAAATAAAAGTGACACACAACAAAGAAATTGTAGATATTGTTGGATTCTAGAAGGATTTTACATCCCCTTTTGCTTGAGGAAGTACATTCACTGTGAACTGGATATGTCTTTATCGTTAGGTCTAAGTTGTGGGAAAGCCATCTTTTGGGGCCTTCACCATTAACTGCCTTGCAAAACCTAGATTATCACAAGGTCAGAATGGAATACTGCCAAAGCCAGAGTTGAATAACGGTTAGAATGCCAATGTAGCAGTCAATGTCCATTTGGGCTGCAACTAAGAAAAGTCTTGGATAAATGAGCCATATTCTTTAGAGCATGAGATGTTTCGATCTGAACACACTAAAAGTCAAAAGACTAATATTGACAATAAGGAACTATTAGACAAGAGGCGAAAGCCTAATGACAATGCAAATTCAAGGAAGACATATGGTAAGACCAGGCTTGTCGACAACCTTGGTGATGATGGTTTTCCATATATTGGTACCAATCTATAGAATGGTGGCATAGTCATTGGAAAATGTATAGAATCTAACCAAACTACAACATCACCAAGATGGATATAGACTTACAAAACATAAGCTTCAAGCATATAAGTGACTGCTTACAAATGCATATTTGCCAGAAATTCTTCAAATGGATTATTATTTCAAAAGGGGGTAGCTGATGGAATATGACATGGTATGAATGTGATGATAGCACAGCGGAAAAACAAAAATTTTTATCATACATGCCATATAATTCCATGACAAGAATCGAAACATGCAATTTTAGAGTTTTAAACTTACAACTTTAGATGCCTTTAAAACTTGATTTTGATGATGACCAGCAACCAAAAAGGATATGTCCACCTTAGATCTTCACCACCAATGCCAAGGAACAACCTTTACGCCACTCCCTCTATTCTCACACACACACTTGCAAAGATGGCTTAAAATCAAGAGTGCTCTATGATTGTGTATTCGGCAATGGGAATGATTTGAAGCCACAAGATCTGATCTTGTTCTTCCTTTAGGTTACTGTTTCAGCCCGAGAACACAAGAGAACAAGAAAGATTTCTTTCCCCTTAAGTATTTCGGCCAAGAGAGAAAAATAGCAAAACGGCATCCACTTTTATTCATTTAATTCATTAATATATATCACTTAATTTAGGTCAAGTGTGAGTGCCAAAAATTAAGTGTTAATTTCAGCCTCCATCACTTCCTAACTAAGAGATATATCTTAATTTAAATTCTATTAGAATTTAAATTCAAATGGCATTAGTCATTTAATCAAAACAAACTTACTTATTTAAGGTGATAAGTTGCCGAATTCAACTAGTATTTTAGTTTGAATTTTGGCTACTTTAATTCCCTCTCAAGTATTATATTTTGATTAAATACAAATTAGGATTTAATACTCAATTAACTTAATTATACATAGATAATTAATCAATTGAAATTAAACCTAGCACATGCCAACAAATTTCTCTCGTGACCAACTGTTAACAGATTTGCCTAAAACAGCAAGCTGTTTTAGGCAAAAAGACAGTTCTGTTTTAGGCAAAAAACTTGTTTCACAGATTTGCCTAAAACAGCAAAATCGTGGCTTAACAGATTTGCCTAAAACAGCTAGCTGTTTTAGGCAAAATCGCACCTTGACAAGTTTGCCTAAAACAGCTAGCTGTTTTAGGCAAAAAAACTGTTTTTACAGATTTGCCTAAAACAGCTAGCTGTTTTAGGCAAAAATCTGTTTACCCATTTTATGCATTAATTTGACTTTAAATAAAAGTCCAAATTAATTCCCAATACACAATTTAAATATTTTAAGCCCAATGCTTTGTGTGCGATCCTATAGGTCCATTTAATATTGGCAATGAATTAATAAATTAATTCAAAGGCTATATATATTCTCTAGCAAGATATTATAGCATTCCAAATTAAATGAAAATGCATATGGCATTTAGTGACCTAATGCAATTTTGCATAGTCCCTTACCCATAAATATCAGAATTAATATAAGGCATGGAACCAGTCATCCTTATATATATTAATTCCTTTCTTGATATTCCAGTGACACTGAACTCTCAGATAAATAATGATTACTCATTATTTCATCTCGGTATGGCCATACACTTCTCAGTTCACTGATCAAGTGGCCGATGATATTTTCTCTCATATCGAGAGGGGTAATCCCTTCACTTCTCTCATGCTCTCTAACATGAATCAATGCATACCCAATCATACCCGTACTTGTCACTCTGTTACGAGCACGTTAGGTGTATGTCAAAGTACACAGTAATTCATAAAGAGTTTCATAGAGATTTCAGGTCTAAGAACTCCGATACAAAACTTGCATATGAGAAACACTTATGACTTGTACCATGTAGTGTTCTCATGAGTAGATCTAATCCAGATACTGTGTTCTAAACATGTATCTATGATCTCTGATTGACACTCTTGTCCTTATGATCCGTAAGACAGAACTCAACTTATCAGAGAGAGCATACTAGTCTTAATTCATTTGTTATTCCCATAATAATGACTGACTAGGGATATTTAGAATGAAGTCTCATTTGTTTCAAGGTCTTACAACCATGTGCCTCACACATGATAACTTAAACTGAAACAACATTCTTGGATAGTTCTATCAATTGATATGCACAGGAATACAATAGATAAAACAAATGCCTCATTTTATTAATTTCAAGTGTTTCGTTACAATGCATTATGGCTAGGGCTTACACTAACAGTAGCTGCAACCACAGAGGGCCCCAATCAACACAATTGGAAGGTTAGGTAGATCTATAGATGACACTAGCTAAGTATTACACAAACAACCTGATTCTGCATACCCCAGGCACTAATTAGATTTAATCAAGCCATTTCAATTCTGCATGCCCCAAGTGCTAGTTAGACACACTCTAATAACTTGATTCTGTATGCCTTAGGCACTAATTAGATAGTCAATCTAAGGTTAACATATTGATAAACCGGTGTTAACTACCCGAACTAGGGTTAATGCATCAACAAGCTGATGATAACTACCTAACCAAGAGACTCACTGCCACAAAAGGTACGTGTTTTAATCAACCAAGAGACTTACTACCTCAAAAGGTATGTGTTTTAATAAACTAAGAGATTCAATGCCTTAGAAGGTATGCATTTTAATCATCCAAGAGATTAATTACCTCAGGTACATGTCTTTTTCCTTTTACTCTGAATTTTAGCTCACTTTGGCACTAGTGCACAATCTCCCTAAAATTGGGGGTACCTATACACACCATGACTCGAGGCAGCCTAGATCAGGGTTACCCAATGATGAAAACTAGTATATTACTGACAATGAATGTAGATCTTGAAGCTCCAATTTGAATTTCTCACATTTTCTAAAAACTTTTATGATTTTTTAAGTGTTTTAGCAAAAGAGCTTGAAAAACCTTGATTTTGGCCTACAAATGTGATTGATTAGGGGTATTTTTGTAAATTTGAGATTTTTGCTTGAAGGACGCCTGTCATTGAGTCTTTTTCTAGATTTCTCAAATTTCTGGAAACTCAAAAAAGGAAGATAAGTTTTTTAGAGGATTTCCATTTGGATTTATGGGGAGAATATCTCTAGCTTTCCTTAGGGTTAGGATCAAACTCTAACTCTACCCTTGGTATAAAAGAAAATATTTTTAGGGTTTCTAGAGGGAATCACATTTAGTACAAAGGCAAAAACTTAGAGAAGGAAAATCAATTTCTCTCTCTTATAAGATTTTTTTCTCTAACAATCTTTTGATCTATACACACAGTGAATAATATTTTGATTTTTTTAAAAAACAAAGAATACAATCAAAATGGTGATTTGAACTATAAGAAATTCAAAGTCAGAATATCTCTAAGGGTAATATTCTAGGCACTCTTTTTATATTCTCTCTCTAAAAATTACCATACATGATTATATGAATCTTTGTTGAAATAATTATATTTCAATGTTGTGTTTGATTGATTTGTATGCTCAAAGTGTGGTGATATACAAATCTAGATCAATATGCATGTAAATAGCATGATGAAATAAAGATTTCCTCCATTGTTGTGCAATTTCAAACTTTATTTTTTATTTTATAATTATGGAATTTGATGTGTCTTAAGATGTTTAGTACATGATTTAGGGTAATAGCCTTATTTATGCATGTTTTAGGCATTAATATTTGTGAGTTAGCCATAATTTTGCATGAGTTTAAGTTTATTTGTTGCATTTTGCCCTATTTTGTGAGTGACAGATAGGAAAAAGCCTCAATGAATGGCCATCTATCAACGTGATAGATGGGATGTCATAGGGAAATTAATAAAATGCTTAAAGAGACTCATAGGTGACCAAACAAAGAGAACAAATGGCCACTAGAATGTGAGTGATGGGACAGAATAAGGTGCCGCAACGTCTTGTCACTCGATGTCACTGATGGGCATCTATCGGCCCTTTTTCCTATCTCTCACACCGAAAATGCAAGGTTAAGAGTAACAAGCATATAAAATTCAAATCAAATCCTAATTTTACTTTAAACATGCATATTCTACTTCCTAATCATGCCATAATTAGTTTTAGATTCTAAAAAACATATTTGTGTCATGCCAAAACAGTAAATTAACACATAATCAATAATTTTATCTAGAAACATAATTATGTATAAATAGAGGGAAAAATCCTAAAAGATGTTTTCTTACATATTTTATTTCGCATTCAGATAATAATGGCATAGAAAATATTGAAATAAACATTTAATTAAAAATAATCATGGCATAGAAATGAGAACAAATAAAATAACACCTTTACATAATGACTTAAAATCATTTATATGGCATGTAATTCCTCAAATGCAAAAAAGATAAAACTAAAGGCCTAGAATATTATCTTAAGGAGATTTTCTCTAACGTTAGGAAAGAACGTGCTCCAATTCCTCCTTTTGATTTTTATGACTGTAAAGAGTACAAAAAATGTTTTAGTGAGCAAAGAAAATAATGCATTAGAGCTTCTATTCTTTAGAATATAAATCAAATTTTTATCTCAAAAAGTGGTTGCCTCTTTCAAAATAGAGATTCTTTTCCCTTATAAACCTTAGGATTTTAGCTTTTATAGGGGGAATAATTTTGAAAATGAAAAATACCCCAAAAATCTTATCCAACATTAATCTCTTAACAACCAATTTTTTTCTAGATTTTTGCTATTGGAAAATATGAATAATTGCTATAAAACTCCTATAGATGGATGTTTGTTAGTAACAAATGACCATGTAAGGCCCCAATTATGACCTTAGTTAAAAATGCATGATTAAATGAAATTATATTAATTAAGATCAATTAAATATGTGAAATTGGTATTTAAGTTGTAGTGTATGTGATAATTTTATTTTATTATATAAATTGAATGTAAATTATTTAGCATAAAAATATTTAAGGGTGCAGTTGAAGTATAGAATAATAAATATGGAGTTAAATTGTAAGGGTGGCACATGTGGGGTAAATTTTAAAAAGGTAGAAAGAAGTTAGGGTTAATTTTATACTGAATTAAAAAAAGAGTTTAGTTTCATTACATGTAAATTAATGGAGGACCAAAATGAAACTTTTCTTTGCCTTTTAAAAAGACTAAATTCATGCATAAAGAGTGAGCATTGCATGCATTAAGTGTTCTTTGAGTTGGAGTGGCACCTCCTCTCTCTTTCATCCCTCATTTCTCTCTTAAGAAAATTCATCCTTTCATCTCAATGGGAGTTTGTAAAGGTAAGGGATTCGATTTTCATCTCATTCCTTTTACTTCTTTACAAATATACTAAATGCATGATAATGAAAAAAATAATTTGGATTTAATGCATGAGTGCATGGATATATGTAGAAGAAGAAGAAGAAGTAAGAAAAAAGGATAAAGGAAATGAAGTTGTAAAATATTGAAGCTTCAAAAAGGATTTTTGGCCAAGGTATGGGTATTATATGTTTTCCTTGCATACATGTAAGTAATGAGAATAAATATGGAATAGTGCATTAGGTTAAGAAAAAGAGAACTAAAATTAATTTTTGATGGCTTTAAAGAAGAACAATTATGGAAACGGTTGAATGACTTGCTGTATTTTTCGTATAACTCAGGCTACAAAACTCTAATTGAGTTTATTCTAATTGGAAATTTCACATAAGACCTATGCCTACATTTTTGTAGAAGAAACCTATGGTTGGTTTTGCCTCTATGTAGCCTTAATCTTTAATTGAAATTAAAAGTGAACTGCTATCAATTTTAGTAGACAGTTTGTAGTATTTTGAGTATAATTGATTGTATAGATTTCAATGTAATATGAGGATAATTTCTGGTTAAACTAGACTTATATGTTTACAATTTATATGTGGAAAACATAAATTGATTATATTTCTAAGAATGTCAAAAATTAACTTGAATTTGGAATAGTTGACAACACAATTTCCCAAAAATAGTTCTTATTATTTTGTGATATCTTGAGATTTAGATATGAGAATTATGTTATTCCAGTTGGGGTATAAAATAGACTCCCCTTTCTACCTTTTTTGTGGAGAAAGCAAAGTCCAAATATGCCTCTAAACCTGCCTAAATTTAATTTGGAAACCGGAATCCTGTGCTGCCTACCATTATAAATAGTCATTAGTAATTTCTATTTATCTTGAGTTATAAAAATGATATTGCAACTATTCTTGATGTTTTAAAAACTAGAAACATAGATGAACAAATTTTTAGAAGACCATTTTTGCTGAAAATGCCATTTTGAAGGTCACAAATCACTAACAAAATGAATTTAGAAAACTGTCGCTACCCTATCATGAGTCACATAATTGACATGACTTGTGTCCATGTGCTCTTTGTTATGACTCGGATTTTTGTCACAAGTCATGATTCCCTCTTATCTAAGTCATCCCTTATGTCCGAGTTGTCCCCTTAGGCCTTTAAATTAATACTAAAGCTTGTTTAGACCTTCCTCAACACTTTTAGTGCATTGGAAGCATAAAGATAACGGTTTTAAACATGAATAAATGATTGATAAAACATGATATTACTTGTTGAGTATGCAATGGGATTACATTCTAAATCATTTGGAATGAAACATATTATATTGCAAGTTTATAAACAGGTATGCATTATTACTTAATTGAAATAGGATGATTAAGCATATGTGATGTCACTTGTTAGCATGCTAAAATATAGGTCTATAGTGATATAGGCTCAATTATAGAAATCTTGTTAAAGTATATGATTACAATGTAATATAATACTATGTATACAAGTGTATACACTAGAGATGGTGTATCTTGTCATGTGATTGGTTACATGAGCGAATTGTATAAATTATTTTATGAATTTTGCATATACGTTTATGCACTAGAGAAGATATATTTTTACATAATTATGTACATATGCAATGGTATAATATAAGTATAGTCTTGATATACGAAATAAACATGAATATAGTATTGCCTGCAAATAGAGTTCAAATGTTTGTAGATAGGTGCCTATAAGGATAATTGCAGCTACCATAGTTTGGTCTAATTGGGTCTAGAGTATAGTTAATCTCGTTTAAATCATGAACATCCCCATTTGGGTTGTTAGCAGACCCTATTTGGGTCCGTTTGACTAGTTTAGAGTATAATTTGGCCCCGTTTGGGTCTACCAATTTGATATCTTTGGATATCCACCGTTCTGATACCTAAGTGTATCTACAGTTCCCGTTATCCACTGTTAGAACTAAGGCAGGCTAAATTATATTTATAGTATTGATCACAGTTCTTGAATCAAAGCATGACTTGTTTATATATTATTATTAGACCATATGATTGGTTTGATTATAAAAATTATGTCTCAAATGTAAATGTTCAGATGAGTAACTATCAACTATATGAATTATGTATATTGGGATAT
Source organism: Excoecaria agallocha (assembly GCA_037975025.1). Classification (NCBI taxonomy): domain Eukaryota; kingdom Viridiplantae; phylum Streptophyta; class Magnoliopsida; order Malpighiales; family Euphorbiaceae; genus Excoecaria; species Excoecaria agallocha. The sequence continues at coordinate 9,605,927 of CM075818.1, read as the reverse complement.
TTGTTGTCTTCGTTGCTTTAATGCTTATATACTTGAGATATTGTTAAAGCTACAAACTTGTTATTATTGATATGTTATGTTGCATGTGATACATTATTGATTGTGTATGCTGATGACCGCTATGAGTAGTCATCCATCTTGAGTTATTCCCCACGAAGCTTTATAGCTTAGCACAGGTTATTTTATCCGTGTAGGTTCAGTAGTTAAAACTTTTGTTCATGGACGTTCTCTACATCAAGAAGGGCCAACTCAAGACTAATAGGAATTGATGTAGGTAGATTTTGTATTAATACTTTGTAATGTTTTGTATTATGGCTAATCAGCATATGTGGTTGTATTTAATATGTGTGTAATGAATTGTAACCAACTCACAATATGACTAAGCAAGAACATGTGTGCACTTAGTACCTAAAGTAATATATACATAACATAGTATGCATAAAGCTAAACATGAGATGAAATATGTGAACAGTCAAAGTAGCACCCATATGTTTATATAATATAGCATGGTATGAGTATTGGTAACATGATGACTGTATGATTGATAATATACAGGCATGATAGAAAAAAAGGCATAATCAATATGATTAATTGGATATGATTAATGGGGTAATAGTATGGGGGTGTTACAATTTTGGTATCAGAGCCTAGGTTTAGCCTTTTTTGGGTAATAAGAACCTAGGATTCTATAATATGGTATAGTGTCTTATTGGTGTAATGTAGAAGTCCCTATTTTCTTATAGATAGTAGATGGAGAACTTCAGAGATGCTATTGAGGACTCGGTTGAAAGTAATTAGTCGACTTGAACAAATCCTTCCAATCTTGGATCTTTATCATCCAATCAAAATGAGATCTCTATAGCCATTCCTGTAGAAGCATTATTAAAAATATCTCAAGACATAGCCCAAATTCTTCAAAGGATGACATCACCCAAAGCTTCAATATCTGAAATTAGGAAGCACGGTGCAGATGAGTTTTTTGGCACTAATCTGGAATAGTCAGAGGAAGTTGAATTTTGGTTTGAAAAGCTAGAGAGAATTTTTGATTAAATTCACTATCCAACAAGTCATAAGGTGTCTTGCTGTGTCCTTACTTTATGGAGTAGCCTATGACTAATGAAAATTTGTTCTAATTCAACCTCAATTACCAGATCCTCTCATATGGGAATTTTTCAAAGCCAAATTCAGGAAAAAGTATGTTATTGAAGTATATAAGCAAGAGAAGCTAAAACAATTTCTAAACTTAAGACAGAGAGTTATATCTGTGGTTGAGTATGAGAAAGAATTCAGTCACCTGTGCAAATATGTTCCTGATGAGATGCTAATTGATGCTTTTAAATGTAGATAGTTTGAAGACAAATTAAATGATCGGATTAGAGAGAAGTTAATTGGACCTACATCTCTGCATATGGTTAATTTCACTTAACTTGTTACAGCGACTTTGTGGGTCAAAAAGAATGAGATAGCTGAGAGAGAGAGAGAGAGAGAGAGAGAGAGAGAAAGCAGAGAAGAAATAGGTCCAAAGGTGGATCTTCCACTAGGTAAAGAGTTAGAGGAGCTCAAGGGAATCAACCAGCTGATTCTGGCTATAGTTTTGCAAAAAGGGATAGAAGACAAGAATCTTCTACAACGTCTAAGTTGGGAAAATAAACTTTAGGAAAGCAGAGTGGGGGCCAACCGCCAGTATGTCCCCATTGTACTAGGCAACATTGGGGCAATTACAGGAAAGTGGCTGAAGAATGCTTTACATGCGGTAGTAATGATCATTTTATGGCCAACTATCCCTCGAAGCGGGAGCAGGGTTTTGGGTAGCATAGTAGTAGGGGAGCTTTTAATGCACTCTCTTCTAGAAGAGGTAGAGATAGAGGACGTAGGGGATCAAATCATCAGAGATCCCAGTCCAGAAATGTGTTTGAATAAGTTGATAGACCTACAACTCTAATTTTTCCTATTCGGGGTTCTATAATGAAAGCTCCAGAGGTTATAGCTGGTATTTTCTCTCTTTAATTCTAATATGCATATACTGATTGATCCTAGTTCCACTCATTCTTATGTTTGCACTGGGGATATGGGTAGAAATATGTCTACTATACATGAACTGGATTATGATATTTATGCAACCAACCCTTTGGGTCACAGTGTTGTTGTCAATAGAGTGTATAAATAGTGTCCTATTGTAATTCAAGGGAAAGAATTCCTTGCTGATCTTATTGAATCATCCTTTCAGGAGTTTGATATTATAATGAGTATAGATTGGTTGTTTAGACATCATACAATGGTTAAATGTGAAGCTAAAACTGTAACTCTTATTAATGCTGATGGTAAAGAAACTGTTGTTTAGGGCATTCAAACTAAATCGTTAGCTAATGTAATAATAGCTATACAAGCTAAACGATTTCTTAGAAAAAGGGTGTGAAGCTTTCTTAACCCTAGTACTTGATTCACGAAGAGAGAAAGTAAACCTTCAGGAGATTCTAGTGGTGAAAGAATTTCCTGATGTGTTCCTCGAAGACTTATCTAGCCTTTCAACTGAGAGGGATGTTGATCTATCTATAGAAATTCTATCGGATATAGCTCCTATTTTTAGGGCACCATACAAGATGGCTCATTTGGAATTGAAGGAACTAAAGGTTCAATTATAGGAGTTACTTGACAAAGGCTTCATTAGGCCTAGTGTATCACCTTAGGGTGCACTAGTTTTATTTGTAAAGAAGAAAGATGGGTTTATGAGAATGTGTATAGACTATAGATAGCTAAACAAGGTGATAGAGAAGAACAAGTACCCTTTACCTAGAATTGAAGATCTATTTGATCAATTAAAGGGTGCCGGAGTGTTTTCCAAGATTGACTTGCAATTGAGATATTATCAACTTTGGGTAAAGGATGTGGATGTTCCCAAAATAGCATTTAGAACCCATTATGGGCATTATGAATTTCTAGTAATGCCATTTGGGTTAACAAATACACCGACAGCATTTATGGATCTTATGAATAAGGTATTTAGACCTTACTTAGACTTGTTTGTCATTGTATTCATAGATGACATATTGGTTTATTCAAGAAATGAAGCAGAGCATGCTGAACACCTGAAAATTGTACCATAGACTCTATGGGAGAATAAATTTTAAGCTAAGTTGAGTAAGTGCGATTTTTGGCTTAAGGAAATTTCTTTCCTTAGGCATGTAGTATCTTCTGAAGGCATTAGAGTGGATCTAACTAAAATAGAGGCAATTGTGAATTGGAAGCCGCTTCATAATATGGTAGAAGTGAGAAGTTTTCTAGGCTTAATAGGATATTACTATCATTTGGTGAAAGGCTTTACAATTATTGCTGTACCACTCACTAAACTATTGAGAAAAGGTATTAAATTTGAGTGGACTGATCGATGTCAGGCAAGGTTTGATTAGTTAAAGAAAATATTAATAGAGGCTCTAGTTTTGACACAACCAGTTTCGGGAAAGGAATATGCCAGGTACAGTAATGCTTCTAGGGTTGGTTTAGGTTGTGTGTTAATGCTAGATGGCAAAGTAGTGGCCTATGCGTCTAGGTAATTGAAGCCACATGAACAAAACTATCCAACCCATGACCTAGAGTTGGTAGCAGTAGTGTTTGCCTTGAAGATTTGGTGACATTACTTGTATAAAAAAAGATGCAAAATCCATACAAATCATAAAAGTCTCAAGTATTTGCTCACTCAAAAGGAACTCAACTTGAGACAGTGAAGATAGTTAGAATTGTTTAAAGATTATAATTGTACAGTGGATTACCACCCAGGCAAAGCTAAAGTTGTAAAATGATGGCTGCTATGATATTACATCAGTGTAGATGGAAATTTGCATTGGATGGTGCTTTAATAGCTTAGTTAAGGGCTAGACCTTGTTTGAGGTATTCAGTAATCAGTGCTCAGAAACATGATGAAAAGTTGCAATAGATTATGAATCTTCACATGAAGGCATCTAGTCTGAGTATAAAGTGAAAGAGGACGGGGGTGTGTATTACCAGAATAGATTATATTCCAGATGATAAGGAATTGAAAAGAACAATATTGTATAAAGCTCATAATACAGTATTCATTATGCACCTTAGTGGGAATAAGATGTACCAGGATTTGAAACAATGCTATTAATGGACTAGTATGAAGAAAGATGTGGTAGAATATGTCTCTAAATGTTTAACTTGCCAACAAGTGAAAGCAGAACACTAGTTACCCTTAGGATTGTTGAATCCCATCCTAATTCCACAATGGAAATGGGAAGACATTACCATGGATTTTGTGATAGGATTGCCCTTTACACAAAAAAGCATGATGCAGTATGGGTTATAATTGATAAGTTGACTAAATTAGCTCATTTCATACCAATTCGGATGGATTACTCTATGGATAAACTGGAAAAACTTTATGTAAATGAGATTGTCAGGCTACATGGCATTCCGGTGTAAATAATTTTAGATCAAAATCCAAGATTTACATTGAGATTCTGGCAAAGTTTACAACAAGCACTAGGAAGTCAGCTTTGTTATAATACAACTTTTCATCCTTAAATAGATGGAAAATCTGAATGGGTTATCCAAATTTTAGAGGATATGATGAGAGGATGTACCTTGAATTTTGCAGGAAGTTGGAATAGATATTTGGCTTTAATAGAATTTGCTTACAATAACAGTTATCAGAGGAGTATTAAGATGGCACCATATGAGGCCATGTATGGCAAAAAATGTATAACTCCTATTTATTGGATTGAATTATTAGAGCGCAGAATTATTGGTCCAAACATTGTTAAAGATACATAAGAGAAGGTACAAATTATCAAATAGAGATTGAAAGAAGCTAGTGATAGACAGAAGTCTTATGTTGATTTGAAGAGAAAAGATATTGAATATCAAGTGGGTGACAAAGTGTTTTTGAAAGTGTCCCCCTGGAGAAAAGTATCAAGATTTGGAAAAAAGGGGTAAATTGAACCCAAGATATATTGACCTATATGAGATTCTCCAAATAGTTAGACCAGTGGCATATAGATTGGCTATCCCTAGGGAACTAGCCAAACTTCATAATGTATTTCATGTGTTTATGCTTCATAGATATCGTTCGGTTGAATCTCACGTATTACCAGTACAAGATATTCAAGTGCAACTAGATTTTAGATATGATGAAGAGTCGATAGCAATTTTGGCTAAAGAAGTTAGACAGTTAAGGAACAAACAAATTCCTCTTATTAAAGTGCTTTGGCAACATTATGATTTGTAAGAAGTCACTTGGGAGCCAGAAGTAGGTATGAAAGAGCAACATCCTTAATTGTTTAAAACAGGTAAGAATTTCGAGGACACAATTCTATAAGGGGGAGAGAATTGTAAGGCTCAAATTACGAACCTAGTTAAAAATGCATGATTAAATGAAATTATATTGATTAAGATCAAATTAAATATGTGAAATTCCTATTTAAGTTGTAGGGTATGTGATAATTTTATTTTATTATATGAATTAAATGTAAATTATTTAGCATAAAAATATTTAAGGTTGTAATTAAAGTATAAAATAATAAATGTGGGGTCAAATTGTAAAGGTGGCACATGTGGGGTAACTTTTAAAAAGGTAGAAATAAGTTGGGGTTAATGTTATAAGGAATTAAAACAAGGGGGTTAGTTTCATTACATGCAAATTAATGGAGGACCAAAGGGGAACTTTTCCTTCCTTTTTAAAAAGACTAAATTCATGCATGAAGAGAGATAATTGCATACATTTGGGGTTCTTTGTGTTAGGGTGGCACCTCCTCTCTCTTCCATCCCTCATATCTCATTTCTCTCTTAAGAAAATTCATCCTTTCATCTCAAAAAAATTTCCAAGGGAAAATCTATTCCATGAGAGTTGATTTAGAAGTTTTTAAAGGGAGTTTTTAAAGGTAAGGGATTCGGTTTTCATCTCATTCCTTCTTTTTCTTTACAAATAGACTAAATGCATGTTAATGAAAAAAAAGAAGGAATTTGGATTTAATGCATGAGTGCATGGATATATGTAGAAGAAGAAGAAGTAAGAAAGAAGGATAAAGGAAAGAAAGTTGTAAAAGATTGAAGCTTCAAAGAGGATTTTTGGCTAAGGTATGGGAATTATATGTTTTCCTTGCATACATGTGAGCAATGAGGAGAAATATGGAATAGTGTATGAGGTCAAGAAAAAGAGAACCAAAATTAATTTTTAATCGCTTTAAATAAGAACAATTATGGAAATGGTTGAATGATTTGTTGTATTTTCGTATAACTTGGGCTTAAAAACTCTAATTGAGTTCATTCCATTTGGAAATTGACCGATGTCTAGCAAGTGTACTAGATCGGCTAGTAATATAGGGAATAAAGATTAAGATTCCAAATATCAAACACAAGGAAAACTTGTGTGTGTATAAAATGATTTTGAGTTTTAGAATGAAAATTTTGTGTAGAGAGAGAGAAGAGATCCCAAAAGTTATGATGAAAATCAAAAAACAAATCAAAGCAATTGACTTGAAATAGAAAACAAGCATAAATTAAAACAAAGGAACAATCAATATTTAAAAACAACTTTCACAAAGGGACTATACACCTTAACCTTTTAATGCAATGATTTAAATTCTTAAAAACACAAGTAATTATGGAAAACTAGATGAATAGGACCTGATACCTAGAGTCAAGAATATCTTTCTTGAATATTAAACTCCCTGTTAAGAACAATTTAACATTCAGCATAAAAATCTGGTTAAACTTCCTATACTTTCATTAAAGTCTTTTCCAAGAAAATTCAATTCCAGTATATTCTCAGTTCCTCCTCTCTTAATATTAATTAAAATTAGCAAGACATAATCATCTCAAAATAGAAAATAATCATGCATTGATTCAAAAGATTAATCCAAGAACATGCAAATCCTTAATAATGCTTAAATCAACTCTTGGTTATTTAAACCAATAAATAAATAATTAATCCAAACACAATCAAAGATAAGAATATGCTTAAAACCAAGAAATAATTAACTTGGGTTAACATTAAAGCTCAATTAAGTCATCACAACAAAATATTAAGGATTTAAGTATCCATAGCAAAAGTTAAGAAAAAACTACTCACACTTCATAATTCAAAGCTAAAAATTGAGTTTAAAAGAAAAATTATATAAAACGTAAATTAACTTTCAATTCTAACGTAAAAGCAATAACTAAAGACTCTCTAATCTCCATCCAACTCCTAACTTGTGTCTTAAGTCTTCCTTTTATAGGTGAAGTAGAGGTAGCAAAACAAGAAGTTTTAATCCACCTTAACTTTCTTATTCGAGCATCAACAAATATTTTGATTTAATTGACAAAAGACTTCCTTTTTCAATTAACTTCCTTGAACCCATAGAATAGGACTTAAAACCACCAAATAACCCTATTTTGGTCTTCAAATAAGTGCATTCGATAGAATCACTTTGTGATTCCACCGAATAGGCTTTCTTTTCCTCTTTAAAAGGAGCCATTCGATAGAATCACAAAGTGATTCCACTGAATGGTCCTTTATTGGACTCCGGATGATGCAATTCTTCAATGTTTGGCTCTTGTTTTTGCAAAATTAACCTTCCAGTCCTTCAACTTTTCCTTTTTCTTTCAATTTTACACCTAAAAACACAAATAAACACAATTAAGCCCTTAAATCACAAATTAAACTCTAAATTAACCAAAATACTATAAAACAAACCCAATAAACTAACTAAAAACACTTAAAAACATAACCAAATGCACACTTATAAAATACTGCACACTTAGCCTTTGCTTGCCCTTAAGCAAACTTGAACTAACCACATTCTTAAATTTATCAAACTTTAACTAAGAAAACATGTAATTCAAAATAAAGTTTAGCAATTAACAAGAGCACTTAACAAAATTTCAATCCGAATAGCTTTAAACAAGACAATATGAGCTAGTTTCCTTGTGTGTGTGCAAGACCAAAACATTTTAATCTCTTTTCAAAACATAAACACCAATGCAATTATATAGACAAGCTTTAGAATGAATGTACACCTAAATGTAGAAAGGGTTTCGCACTTGAAACTCTAGAAACACCATAGGCCTCTCCTTTAGCACTAAAACCCGAAGGTCATCTCCACTAAAACAACTCAAAAGCAACATAGAATCACATAGGTTTTTTAATGGTTGTAATGGGGTTAAGGTAGTGGTTAACAAAGAGAGGGTAAAAGATATTCAAAAAGAGTTAGCCACTCAATGCCTTAAATAAATCAATGCTTCATATTTACATCTCTTTTCCCATAATCTTTACTTGCTAAGAATAGTTAAGAATAAGACTGCAATTCTTTAATAGAAGAAGAAAACTAAAATTTGCAACAATCACCCCACACTTATGAACTTGCTATAAACTGTATTATTTTTAATCTTTCTTTCTTCTTTCTTTTTTTTTCTTTCTTTTTTTTAATTGGAGGGTGTAAAGAAGTGATTTTTAAAAAACATAACTTCTTCTATCAATTCCACTTACTTGCTATTCCCATAAAAGAACAAATCAAATTTTCATTAATCTATCCAAAGCTAAAGTGGCAACTCTATTAAGGGAAGACAAAAACTTTTAGGTTATATGGTGCTTAATGAGGTAGCAAGAAAAAATTAATGTGACACGCATTAAGCATGTCCTTTTAAGCTCAAAGTGGGTTAACAATGATAAAAAATATGTATTAAGGTAGGAAAAAAGTTTATATATTAGGCTTAGTAAGAAAAATTACCTAGATCATTTTCTAAGTTGCAATTAGTTATTTCCATGCTTCAAATGGTGAAGAGGAAGGTTCTAGTGTTCTAAAATTCTTTACTCAACTATTTCAATGCATTGGTTTTTCTTTAAGTTTAGAAACTGTTCTAATGTGCTCAATATTTTGGAAACTAACAAATATACGTCAAGTTCAAATGCTATTCTAACTAAAATTCATTAAACAACTTACTTGTTCTACTGCTAACCTAAGAATTCTTACTCATGCACATTTTAAGTTTAAAGTTCAATATGTTCAAAATTTGAGAATAACTAGGGCAGACTAAAGTTTAAGTGACAGTTATAAGACAAGGTGCTTACACAACATTTAATAGTACCTAAAGTTAACAAAACAGTAAAAACATACCAAACTAACAAAACAAAACTAATGTGCTTAAATGAAAGAGAGTGAAGAAAGTTTCAACTTCCTGCAAAATTGCTTTAGATAAGCTCTACCCCCTTCTCAGAATATTGCTATCAATAACAACTATCATTACTCAGCCGATGGTGCAATTTTAACCGCCTTATCCTTCTTTGATGTGTTAGATGTGTCAACCTTCTTTGCTTTTCTAGAACTCACTGAAGAGATACAAACAAATAAAATTCCATTAGCTAAAATAAATGAGCAAAGGATATTGTTGAACAAATTGGTGCAAAAAGATTTGAAAAATATGTAGCAATAAAACACCATAACAATATGTATCAATGCAAGAATGATTTCTTAAAGTAATGAATTGAAAATCTTTGCCTAAGTAGTGAATTTATTCTTTGAGACATTTCATCAAACATGTTGTGTGCCCAAATTCACAAGCCAAAATTATATGAAATCTCAAAACTCTAACACCCTAAAAATTGATCATCAACACATAATTTATCACCAATGACATTTAGTATCTCAAATTAGAACAATAGTAAGCAATAAAAGTGAAATCACATGAAGAACACAACCCAATTTAACAAATGTAATCCATGAATTTGTATGCCAAATGATGAAAGTGAAAGCAATCAAACACTTACTTGTGATGAAAAAATGGTGAGCAACTAAATCAAGAAGAAAATTACACAAGAAAACTTGATTCGGTAGAATGCTTAAGTGAGTGGAGGGAGAATGAAAGTGATAAAACAAGAGAAAATGAGCAATTGGTGGAATGTGTGTGCATTTGGACCATTTATGGAGAATTCAGTGGAATAAGAGGACCCATTCAGTGGGATGAGGATCTCATTCTACTGAATGGTCCTCTACTGCCCTTTAAAGCTTAAAAATCAACCAAAAACACAAAGCACACATGTGGGAAATACCATTCAGTAGGATCAAAAGCCATTCTACCGAATTATGATGTCCCATTCGATGGAATCAAAATTGATTCTATCAAATGGTACATCACTGGATTAAACGGCCATAATTTGATGAATTTAATCTAAATTTTGACACATTCCTATTCGATGGGTTCAAAAGGCATTCTATCGAATGCTTCTCTGCTGCAACAATAGACACAAAATCTATTAGCTAAGCAAAAGCTCATGGTATCATCAATCGTTGGAATAACACTTGCTGTCATCAAATGCCCACATACTCATTCAAATCATAGTAATTTGACCATAGTTTAAATATTTTAGCGCACATTTAACTTGTCTTCATCTAGTTTGCAATATTCCTTCTCTAAATTGATCTTTTGACTGCTAACTATTTATTATTCTTCATGCAACAACTCTAGGTTAAAAGCTCTACCTTAGGATTGGTTTTCTTGCTAAATTGCACTCATCTTACATTTAAAAAACTTCATCACTTTCTTGTTCTCTCAGAAAATTGATCTAACTGTAAAAAGCACTTCCTAAAACTAAAACCAGAACAATTGACATAAATGAAAACAAAACACACACAATAAAACCAACTGGAAGCAAACAAAGTTAATGCATTAAGTAAACTACAAGGGAAGAAGAAATTAGTTTTGAGTTTGACAAGTCCTCAGCTAGACTTTGTGTCTCTGATGCTATTTTTGAAATACCAACACTGTTTCAGCCACCTCCACTCTTCCTTCAAAGTATGGCTTTAATAATGTCCATTCACTTTATACTCCCTGCCATCTTTTGGACTTTTTATAGTTACCATTCCACATTCGTGGCTAGACAAAACTTGATAAGGCCCTAACCATCTGGATTTCAGTTTACCTGAAAACAAATGCAACCTGCTGTTATATAATAACACCATCATACTAGGAATAAATTCTTTATATTTCAAATGCTTATCAGGCCAATGTTTTGTTTTCTCCTTATAAATTGCTGCATTGTCATATAACCATCATCGAATTTCATCGAGTTCATTGAGCTGTAGCTTACTCTTGTCTCCTGATTTGAGAATCTTTTGTACCATACAATTAGGTCCATGATTTCCTCTAGCTTCTCCTTCATGACATTGTCTCATGATGTCTTTCTATTCTCCCTTTGGAACACATCTTTGAAGTACTTGATCCGAAAGAATCTTGATTAGGTACGGATCATCCCAAAGGTAGTATTTGGCATTTGCTTGTAGCTTTTTCTTTTACTGCCAAGTTAAATCTTTGGGAAGATAACCTCCTGCAAGAAAATTATCTATATTAGCATACCAAGGAGTCATAAAGTTACAAGCATAAATTGCACTAATATATTCATCAGGAAATAAATCAGCAATTTCTCCCTTTTCAATATTGGCATGATCAAGTCTAGATAGATGGTCTGCCATATAGTTTTTAGCTCCTTTCTTGTCTTTAATATCGACATTAAATTCTTGTAACAGCAATACCCAGCGAATAAGTCTTTGTTTAGAACCCTTTTTGGCAAAAAGGTGCCTTAATGCTGCATGATCCATCCATATTGTGACTTTGGAACCTAGGAGATAAGAATGAAATTTGTCAAAAGAAAATACAATTGCTAAAAATTCTTTCTTTGTAGTAATATAATTGACTTGAGCTCCGGTGAGTGTGTGGCTTGCATAATAGATAGTATAAAAAATATTTTCCTTCTTTTGGCCTAAAACCGTTCCTATAGTATAGTCACTAGCATCACACATGATCTCGAATTGTAAAATCCAATCGGGTGATACAATGACAGGTGCTATGATTAGCTTTTGCTTCAACAAGTTAAAAGCCTGCAAACACTCATCATCAAAGTTAAATGCAGTATCTTTCATCAACAAATTGGAAAGCGATTTAGTAAACTTAGAAAAATCCTTAATAAAATGACCAAGGAAACTTCTAATACCTTTAACACTTGTAGGAAGAGGTAATTTATCAATAACATCAATTTTTGCTTTATCTGCCTCAATTTCTTTTTTAGAGATTTTATGCCCTAGAACTATCCCTTCTTTTACCATGAAATGGCATTTTTCCCAATTCAAAACAAGATTAGTTTCTTTACACCGTTCTAAAACCAACTAAAGATTATTTAAACATGATTCAAAATCACGACCATATAGAATAAAATCATCCCTAAAATTTTCAATAAAATCATGAAAAATGGCCATCATGCATCTCTGAAATGTAGCGGGGGCATTATATAAACTAAAAGGCCTCCACCTATATACAAATGTACCATAAGGGCATGTAAATGTGGTATTTTCTTGGTCCTCCAAGGTTATTGGTATTTACTTATACCCCAAATATCCATCTAAAAAGCAATAGAATCTATTTCTCGCTAATCTTTCTAACATTTGTCAATGAAGGGTAAAGGAAAATGACCCTTTCTAGTGGCATTATTTAATCTCCTATAATCCATGCACACTCACCATCCTATCACAGTACGGGTTGGGATTAGTTCATCCTTTTCAGTAGTGATTATAGTCATTCCTCCCTTTTTAGTCACACATTAAACTGGACTAATCTAACTACTATCAGAGATAGGATAGATAATACCTGCATCGAGGAGTTTAAGTACCTCATTTTTCACCACCTTTTGCATAGCGGGATTAAGTCGCCTTTGGGGTTGTACCACCGGTTTGAAATTGTCCTCCATTGGTATTCAGTGTGTACAATAAATGGGGCTTATACCCTTAAATTAGATGTTTCCCAACCAATAGCTCCTTTATGCTTCTTAAGTACTTCAATCAACATCTTCTCTTCCAAACCTATCAATAAAGAAGATATAATTACTGGTTTTGCATTTTTCTCTAAAAACACATATTGTAAATGAGAAGAAAGAGTTTTAAGTTTATAATCTCCCTTAGAAGGGGATAATACATCCTCCATATGTCCTTCTTCATTATGTTCACTTTCTAAATCCTAAATTATCTCTTTTTCTCTTGTCTTTACTTCATCTACATTCTTTGGGTGCATTAGACATTTCTTTAGCTCATCATCCAAAATGATTTCCTTTTGCTTTGCTTTTATACATTCTTGGACTTGATCAACAAAACAAATTGATTCCTCAAAATCATAGGATGGATGTTTCATTATTTTGTTTACATTAAATACCATTTCCTCCTCATTAAATCTCAAAGTGACTATTTGTCCATGAACATCTATTAAAGCTCCTGCTATGTTGAAGAATGGTATTCCAACTATTAAAGGCACTCTTCTATCTTCTTCCATACCCATAACCACAAAATCAACTGAAAATATAAAGTTTCTAACTTTTACCAACAAATCCTCAATAATTCCTTTAGGCATCTTCAATAATCTATCTGCCAATTGCAATGTCATTAGGGTTTCCTTCATGTCTCCCAAATTCAATTTCTTGCAAATAGAATAAGGCATTAAATTTATGCTAACACCCAAATCACATAATGCATGTCCTACAAAATTCCCTCCTAATTCACATGGTAATGTGAAACTACCAAGATTTTTTAGTTTTTTAGGGATTTTGTTCATTAGGATTGCACTACAATTTTTAGATAATTGGACCGTTCCTATACCTTTTAGCTTTTTCTTATTAGAGCACAATTCTTTTAAAAGCTTATTTAGGTATGTGTAGCAATGCTTCGGTAAATGGTAAATTTACATGCAACTTTTTAAATATGTCTAAAAATCTATTTAATTGCTCATTTTGCTTTTCTTTTCTAGGAAAAGGTAATTTAGATTCATCAAGCACAATAGATACCAATTTTTCCTTACCCTTATTATTCTCGACAATAGAAGGCACTTCATCAACAATTTTTGAGCTAGAAATACTTACCTCCATTGTTGGTTCCACCACTTTAGAAGTACTCTTACCAATTTCAGTTTTTTGTACCTCTTTTCCACTCCTTAAAGTGATTGCCTTAGCTTCCTCTTTCGGATTGCGATCTACATTAGATGGAAATATCCCTTGAGCTCAATTGGTCAATGAGTTAGCAAGTTGTCCCACTTGGTTTTTTAGATTCCTAATAGATGCATCTTGGTTTCTCATCCAAATGTCTTGAGATTTTCACCTAGAATCTTGACTAGTCATATAGGCAGTTTGGGTGGACATAAAATTGGCAAGCATTTCTTTTAAGTTTGTTTTCTTTTCTTGTAGGGGTGTTGGTTTTTGAAATTCGGGTGGTTGATAGGGTAGTGTTTGATGGTTAGAAGGGTAGTGTGGTTGTGCTAGATTTTGGTATGGAGGATGGCTATTGGAAGCTAAATTTTGATTGAAAGGGGGTCTAGGTTGAGAATTTGATGTAGAAGTTTGATTACTTTCTCTCCATGCAAAATTTGGATGGTTCCTCCATCCTGGGTTATAAGTATTGCTATAGGGATTTAAGGCATTCACATCCTCTACTACTTCTTCCACATTTTTCATAGTTCCTTGATTTCTTGCATAAAAATCAGTCCCATTAGACAAAGCAGAAACATTCTGAACCTTCAAATCATTCAATTCTTTAGTTAACAATTCTAATTTAGCATTTATCATGGCAAAATCATCTATGCTATGAACTCCCTATTTATTTTGAGTGGCTTTTAAGCTAACCCATTGTGCATCATTAGTTGCCATCTCATCAAGAAGCAGGAATGCTTCTTTAGGTATTTTGTTCATGAAACTGCCATTTGATGTTGCATCCAACAAAGATCATGTAACTTGATTCACACATGCATAAAAAATATGCATCAATTGATAAACAATAAATTCATGGTGTGGACAACTTTTTAATTGTCTCCTAAATCTTTTCCAAGTCTCATGAAATGGCTCATCATATAACTGCTGAAATTCATTGATGTTTTTCCTAATAAGGGTAGTTTTGGTGGGTGGAAAGAATTTGCACAAGAACTTTTCTTGCATTTGTTGCCATGATTGGATAGATTGATTTGGAAGCATTTGCAACAGATCCCTTGCTTTACCGATAAGGGTAAAAGGAAACAATTTAAGTCTAATGGTATCAGTAGACACATTTGGTATTTGAACTGTGTCACTTATTTCTAAGAACATATCTAAATGTTATGCAGGAACCTCTATTTCTAAACCTAAAAATTGATTTCTTTGCACCATAGTGATGGTGGTAAGCTTAATCTCAACTGGTTGGTTATGAGGGATCCTAATAGTACTATGTTCTTCATTCTACCTAGGAATAGCATAATCCCTAATGGTTCTAGGTCTAAACTTATTCCCTTGAGGTTGATAATTGCCTTGCTCATTCCTATGTTGTGGGTCTTCCACCCTAACTGGTGGGTTTATTTTGAGAGGTAGATCTCTAAGGATTCCTTGGTCTTCTAAATTTATATTGGCTTTTAACTTTCTAATCCTATGAATGTTCTCTCAATTTTAGGGTCAATAGGTAATGTGGGTTGATTTCTTATCATAAACTATTGACACTTGCAAGAATAACAAACAGAATTAGAATAGAATAGGAGATAAGAAACACACAAAATTCACTATAAAACTTAAAATAAATAACACACGCCATTGTATTCCCCGGAAATGGTGCCAAAAACTTGACCAATGTTTAGCAAGTGTATTAGAATGGCTAGTAATATAAGGAAATAAAGATTAAGACCCCAAATATCAAACCCAAGGGAAACTTATGTGTGTATGAAAAGATTTTGAGTTTTAGAATGAAAATTTTGTGTAGAGAGAGAAGAGATCCCAAAAGTTATAATGAAAATCAAAAATCGTATCAAAGCAATTGACTTGAAAAAAAAACCAGTGTAAATTAAAACAAAGGAACAATCAATATTTAAAAACAACTTTCACTAAGGAACTATCTACCTTAACCTTTTATTGCAATGACTTAAATTTTTAAAAACAAGTAATTATGAAAAACTAGATGAATAGGACTTGATACCTTGAATCAAGAATATCTTTCTTGAATATTAAACTCCCTATTAAGAATAATTTAACATTTAGCATAAAAATATGGTTTAACTTCCTATACTTTCATTAAACTCTTTTCTAAGAAAATTCAATTCCAGTATATTCTCGGTTCCTCCTCTCTTAATATTAATCAAAATTACCAAGACATAATCATCTTAAAATAGAAAATAATCATGCATTGATTCAAAAGATTAATCCAAGAACATGCAAATCCTTAATAATGCTTAAATCAACTTTAGTTATTTAAACCAATAAACCAATAATTAATCCAAACATAATCAAAGCTAAGAATATGCTTAAAACCAAGAAATAATTAACTTAGGTTAACATTAAAGCTCAATTAAGTCATCACAACAAAAGATTAAGGATTCAAGTATCCATAGCAAAAGTTAAGAAAAAACTACTCACACTTTATAATTCAAAGCTGAAAATTGAGTTTAAAAGAAAAATTACAGAAAATTAAAATAACTTTGAATTCTAACGTAAAAGCATTGACTAAAGACTCACTAATCTCCATCTGCCACCTAACTTGTGTCTTGAGTCTTCCTTTTATAGGTGAAGCAAAGGTAGCAAAACAAGAAGTTTTAATTCACCTTAACTTCCTTAATCGAGCATCAGCAAATTTCCTAATTTAATTGATAGAAGACTTCCTTTTTCAGCGAACTTCCTTGAATCGATGGAATAGGACTTGAAACCACCAAATAACCCTATTTTGGTCTTCAAATAAGTACATTCGATAAAATCATCTTGTGATTCCACCGAATAGGTTTTCTTCTCCTCTTTTAAAAGAGCCATTCAGTAGAATCACAAAGTGATTCCACCGAATGGTCCTTTACTGGACTCCAAACGATGCAATTCTTTAATGTTTGGCTTTTTTTTTTTGCAAAATTAACCTTCCAATCCTCCAACTTTTCCTTTTTCTTTCAATTTTACACCTAAAAACAAAAATAAACACAATTAAGCCCTTAAATCACAAATTAAACAAATTAAACTCTAAATTAACTAAAATACTATAAAACAAACCCAATAAACTAACTAGAAACACTTAAAAACATAATCAAATGCATACTTGTCAGAAATTTCACATAAGACTTGTACCTACATTTTTGTAGAAGAAACCTAAGGTTGGTTTTGCCTCTATGTAGCCTTAATCTTTAATTGAAATTAAAAATGAACTGCTATCAATTTTAGTAGTCAGTTTGTAGTATTTTGAGTATAATTGATTGTATAGATGTCAAAATGATATGAGGCCACTTTCTAGTTAAACTAGACTTATATGTCTACAATTTATATGCAAAAAGGATAAATTGATTCTATTTCTAGGAATGTCAAAAATTAACTTGAATTCGGAATAGTTGACAAAACTATTTCCCAAAAATAGTTCTTATTATTTTTGTGATATCTTGAGATTTAGATATGAGAATTAGGTAATTCTAGTTGGGGTATAAAATAGACTCCTATATATACCTTTTCTATGATGAAAGCAAAGTCTAAAAATGCCTTTAAACTTGCCTAAGTTTAATTAGAAAACTAGAATCTTGTGCTACCTACCATAATGAATAGTCATTAGTAGTTTCTAATTATCTTGAGTTATAGAAATGATATTGCAACGATTCTTGATGTTCCAAAAAATAGAAACATAGAGGAACAAATTTTTAGAAGACTAATTTTTTTGAAAATGCTGTTTTAAAGGTCAAAAATTTCTCACAAAAAGAACATGGAAAACTGTCGTTGCGCTATCACAAGTCACACAATTGACATGACTCGTGTCCATGTGCTCTCTGTTATAACTCGGATTTTTATCACAAGTCATGACTCCCTCTTGTCCAAGTCATCCTTTCTATCTAAGTTATCCCTTGAGGGCTTTAAATTGATACTAAAACTTGTTTAGACCTTCCTAAACACTTTTAGTGTATTGGAAGCATAAAGATAAAGGTTTTAAACATGAATAAATGATTGATAAAACATGATATTACTTATTTAGTATGCAATGGGATTACATTCTAAAACATTGGGAATGAAACATATTATATGGCAAGTTTATAAATAGCTTTACAGGTAACTATATTACCTTCCATGTCGGTCTTCTTTTTGAAGACCCATTTGCACCCTATGGGTTTTATCCCTTCAGGTGGTTGAGTTAAAGTCCATGCTTTATTCTCATACATGGAGTCCATTTCAGACTACATAGCCTTAAGCCACAAATTACGTTCTGAACTGTTCAAAACTTTTTGATAGCTTGTAGGCTTATTGTCCTCTACTAAAGTTATGCCTTTATCTGAATCAATGTGAAATCCATATCTCACAGGGATAGAATGCATCCTAGTAGATCTTCTAGGATGTTGTGTATAATCAGGTTCAACTGTAATCTCATCATTATGAAATTTAGTCTTGGGTTCAATCTGTCAATCTATTTCTATTTGTGGGTCTTGAACTTCACCAAGTTCAATTTTACTCCCATTGTCCTCTCATAAGAGAAATTCTCTTTCCAAGAAGATAGCATGCGTTGAAACAAACACCTTTTTTTCTAAGTGATAGTATAAATAATATCCAAACATTTCTTTTGGATATCCAACAAATAAACATTTATCAGACTTAACATCTAGTTTGTCTGACATTGTCCTCTTCACATAAGCAGCACTACCCCATACCTTAATATGAGAAAGTGTGGGTTTTTTGTTATTCCATATCTCATATGGAGTAACATCAACCAATTTACTAGGAACTCTATTTAACACATAAATAATAGTTTCTAATGCATATCCACAAAAGGACTTAGACAAGTATACTCGGCTCATCATGGATCGAACCATATCTAATAGTGTTCGATTGCTTCTCTTAGATACACCATTGTGTTGTGGTGTATATGGTGGAGTCCATTGAGATAAAATCCCATTATTTTTAAGATAATCCTGAAATTCTTGGCTTATGTATTCTCCACCTTGATCTGATCTAAGTGTTTTAATACTCTTGCCAAGTTGCTTATCTACTTCATTTCTGAATTCTTTGAACTTTTCAAATGCTTCTGATTTATATTTCATTAGATATATATATCCAAACCTAGAATAATCATCTATTAAAGTTATAAAGTAGGAGTAACCTCCTCTGGCATGTGTAGTCATTGGACCACATACATATGAATTTATTAAGTCCAAAACCATTTTAGCTCATTCTCCTTTACCAATAAAGGGAGCTTTTGTTATTTTTCCCAATAAACAAGATTCACATGTATCAAATGATTTATAATCAAATGATCCTAAATCACCTGACTTGTGTAATTTGGTCATGCATTTCTCATTTATATGGCCTAAACAACAATGCCATAAATATGAGGTATTAAGATTGTCTTGTTTCATTCTCTTGGTATCGACATTATGCACTTCTTTAATTAAATCAAGAACAAATATACCATTCTCAATGATAGCTTTAGTATAACATTTCAATTAGGTCCATTTTACAGAACATTTCTAAAAAGTTATGAATTTTAATTGATCATAATTCATTGAACTCTTTAATTATTTATTCCGTTATTCACTTCTCTATTCCCATAATATTATCAAATATTATTATCTTTGTCATTTTACCATTTTATCCTTTTCTCTATATGTATGTGACCTATTGGGTTCCTGTCCATATTGGCAGTATAATATGTAATTGTGAGTTCAATTCAAAACTCACTTAATTTAAACTTCTTTAAATCATTTTATCAATCCCTATTGATATTTATGATACATTATTATACAAGTCATGATTGGCCTCTAGCTAGGCATCATGACTGCCCAAATGTTAGGAAAGTTAAGTGGTTTGACTATACCCTTCCATAGAAACAGTTACCGTGTAATTACTCCTTTCACCACTTTTATCTCAATTAGATTCTAAGTATATATTTCTGTCGATTCATATAAATCTAATTATGTATGTTCTATTAATTTATCCATTGTTCCTAAAATGCCCTTCATCGATCCTTATCCATATTGGCATATTACTTTGGCCAGAGATTCTCTAAATAAGGCAATTATAGAATCATACGAGATAACTTTCCTTAATAAATCTGGGATGGTGAATCCTTTGTCAATCACTCAACTATCTTCAAGTAGGTCATGATATACCCAACCTCCTAACTATGTTCACCCGTAGTTGGAAGTAATCAGTTATGGAGTCAAAGTATACCACTTGCTACTTAAGATAACCTTGGTGATCTCATGTCTAAGGATACTTGCACAACAGCTATAAAGAGATTCCTCATTGACATAGATTTAATATCCATGTGAGGATTCTCTTTGCAGGTCTCTAATGAACTTGCTCTTCTAATAAGAATCCACATGTTAGTTTTGATTATCTTTCATAATCACAGTTATGAGAACCATTGCTTAAACCATTCAAGAAGCATAACATGTGCTAGTCTATCCGAATTAACAATGTCCTATCTTGTTAATTCTATGATTAGGGATATTTAGATATTAACATATTTGTATGCAATAGACATCGCATATCATTAACACTTTTATGATTGCCTTTGTACTGTGTTTATAATATCAAAGACTTCATTTATTAATTTAAGGTTTATAAACTCATGTATTTAAACATAACATTAATAAATGAATGATGCCTTTTATTATGAATATGAATTCTTACATATGAAATGCATCCATATTACATAGGCTCTAGGGCATACTCTCTAATAGTTATTGCATGAGAATGGTAATTGTGCATGAAATTCTGCCTTAAGGTTCACTTGAACTAGTTTTAGTGTAACAGACATAACTCTTTTTGTATGTCTAAATGAGGTGGTTATAATTTTAATTGGAAGATAAGACATATTTCTAGAACTTTTTAGAAAAAAATAAAAACCTAATTCTATCCCTAAAGTCCTCTGAATATGGGTTAAAGTTGAGTGATGTCTGCTGCCCTTTCATCTAGAGTAGTCCGCACTAATTTAGTAATATATTGAGATTTGTAAGTTAGAATTGGATTATTTTTAATGCTTTATAAACTAGAAACATATAGGGAAACATTTGTAGAAAATATGTTTCATAAAAATGTCATTTAGTATGTCTAAATTGATGTGCAAGTTAGACTTTGAAAGTAGTCATCAAAATTTTGTGAGTAGGGGGATGAGCCTGAACACACCTAATTCCACAAATAAACTCCCTAAATGAAGCAAATGTGATATTTAGGTGTTCCAAACATTACCAAAAACATTTGAGATACTTTTGAACCTAATGAAGCCATATTAAGCATAAAATTAAGAGAATAAATAGCATGAAATGAATGTGAAACACAAGAATACGAAGAAGATAAAAGTAGATACATGAGTGTCTATAGATGCATATATATATATATATATAACCAATTGAGTGTATAACTATGCAATGTTATTAACATGATTAATGATATGCTTAATGTTACATGTTACATGAGTGGTAACTACTTTGAAGTGCATTTTAAGTAAAAATTAATTATGTATTATATAGGGATATTATTTGAATGTTCTATTAAGTATACACTTTTTGATCTTAAATGTATTCAATGTGATGTTCTTGAGTGATTGAAGACTTATTGAGCCTGAATTTCACATAGTAGTGGATAGATAGGTATGCCTATATGGGGATAATGATTGTAGCTGCTAGTGATGACACCGAAAGGTGTCTAGTGTTTCGATACCTATTAGTATCAAGTGACCCGAGACTTTCATATCTGAAGTGTTTGATACTTCTCTCTAGTATCTAGTATTTGTACCTGTTATCCACCATCAGTGGAAATTCAAGCGATAAAAGTGATTTAAATTGACCTGTATATTGGTAAATGATCAAAGTGTATGTGTGTTAGTGTCCCATGGTAGTTTTAATGTACCTCATTTAATATTAAAGTGTTACTGAATGATTTGGAATAATGGAAATGTATACGTATTATGGTACGACAAAGTATGCCAGTCATTAAATGTTTTCATGTAATATTCCTTAGTATATTGCATTGTTATACTTGAGACATCATTTAGGAGTTAACTGCATTGTTTTTACTCCCTACTAGGCCATCACTCACCACGAATGTTTTTCCTGTGTAGGTATATAGGTGTAGATCTAAAAAACCAATTTTCAAGTTAACATTTGCGGGCCACTAGGAGAAGAGCCAGTGAAGACTAATTGTGGTAGATAGTCATTTTTGTAATATTTTTATTGTAAAGGATATGTAATACGTTTAATGAACTACTAGTAAATGTTTTTAAGAATGTTAAATCTATATGTGTATGTGTACTTATGCAAATAATTTAATAAAGTAATTCGTAAATAAAATGGTAATTAGAGTGGCCATTACATTATGGTACTAGAGTATAGGTTTAGGCAGTTCTGGATGATAAGATGTTAAGAAGAAATTAGACATGTGTGTTTATGAAGTGTTACGTCCCTAATATAGATGTAGTCTTATGTATGGTAAAGATGGAATTAGATCCTAGTGAAAATAAAGGTGAGACAGCTAGAAGTGTAAACCTAACACGTGATAATCTGTCTAAACCTGAGCAACCACTAATAGGGGGTTTAGATCCTACTCAAGGTAATCCAATGTTTGTGCAAGGATTAATGTAGATAATAGATAGATTAACCACTTCAAAGGCTACTACTGATCTTATTAAAAAAGAGGGGGGGGGTTGAAGAGTTTATAGGTTTCTCGGTAGATGACTTATATGTAGCTGAGTTTTGGTTAGAGAAAGTAGATAGAATACTGTAAGAGATTAGTTGTCGACTGGATCAATGGTTATGTAACACCCTAATTCCTTAACCATGGATAATAATTAATCATCATCGTCATCATCATCATAAACCTATTAAAGACTAGGCAATAATAATAATAAGACAGGCCATAATTACATGCCATAGATAAATAAATCAAACTTATAGATAAATAATCATAACATAAATGGCCTTCAAGTATCGTAAAATCCTCAAGGTAACTGCATCATGCTTGATCCTCTGGAACTTATCTTGAAACCTGCACAGATAACAAACCCATGCTAAGCTATAAAGCTTAGTGGGGAACAAAAACTCTATAGCTAACTTCTGACTTTAAATCACCATGTCATATACAAATTTCTTTATAATACAGAATAACATTTAAGTCTATTGTATGGATCACATCACCAAGAACATATTTGGAAAGTACTCAAACTTATTAAGAATACCATATTTACTTATGTCAAGAGCATTCTATAAATTCTTTTAATGAAAACTTAATGAAAACTTGTCAATTAACTAACTTCATCTTACTTCTTCTCTTCTCTTCCTTTAAACTAGCTTGATTCATACCTCATAATTATTTACAGCTTGAGACTTCATACATCCCGGTTGTTGATAGTACAAAACTTTAGCTTAATGCATTAAGCACAACGTTACATAATTCATGCATATGTGTTCCTTAATATTATCTTAACATGGTAACTTCGACCTCTTACAACACCAATTTATATCATGCATTATACTTAGTTAGGTGAAGGTTATCATTAAACCTATATGTGTGTAATGTTTATACCTAAATAACCAGCCTAGTAAAGTTGCATGCAATCACAAGAACAAGCATTACATATCATGATTATAAGACAAGTCTCGATGTCATCTCTATGCATTTCATAAATATAGTACACGGAACTTAGTGCACATGTTATAGTCCATATAACTCATAATACAATATTGTATGTTTTAAAGTCGATATATTCTCCATGGAATTCCATTGATGGAATCAATTCACACCATTTTCACACGGGAACCTCTATCAATTAATGTGCTCATGCCAATCATTCATTATGAAACATGACATTTCATTTCATAATAATAGTTTATAGCTGAAAAGAAATTAAGACAATCAAGTAATAGGTCATTCTTTATGCTTACATTGCACAAGTGGGGTAATTAATACGTGTTGTTCTTTAACTTTTATCCATTTTAACATCATTAATAGCCTACCTAAGTACTAGTTCAAAAACGTAGATAACGGGAGCAATAGATACCCTAAGGTATCAAACTATAGATATTCGAAGATATCAAACAATGGACCTAAATGAGGTTAAATAATGGTTTCAGCAAGGAACAAACTATGTACCCAAACGAGGTCAAACAATGGTTCCATTAAGGAACAAGACCCCAATGGGGTCAACTATGGTAGCTGCGACTGTATTCCTCTAGGCATGCTTATCTAATCCACAACTAAACTAAGACTCACATGCTTATCCCATTATAATCATCTTTGATTCATCATATTCTTCGTTACTTAATATATTATTTGGCTTTAAGCCACAATTCATAAAGAATGCATATCATTCTTATCATGCATCATTGTTGAGTTATAGGCTCCATTACACATGGGTGTAGATCATGTAGTCTCATAGTTTCATTAACATTTATTCATAGTTAGTGTTAAGCCTGATTTTAATGAAGCAATATGAAAGTGCAGATCTTGCTACTAAAACATTCATAGAATCATATGCATGTCCTTGCACACATATGTTTATATACATAAATGCATCTTGAATAATGGAAATTCATTCTTTTATTTCTCATATTCGTTCACATATTAAATCTGGCTACTTATGATAGCACTTTCATGTCAACAGTACAATGTAGCTTACAAGACTCATGGATGGTTCTCAGTGACATACCTGGTTGTCGTTTGCCATGAATAGCTTCCATATAATATCATAAATAGTCATATCGGTACTTAATTACTTGAATAACATCTAAATATCTTAGGATCAATATAATAAGATGAACAATTATTTCCTTCTTAAAGTTAACACTTGTTTTTAATTAACTCTTTAATTCACTTTTATAGTCTATTAGATCATGAACAATAGGTCATCTCTCCTAACCAGTTCATACTTTTTTTATTCATCTTACAAGTACTCTTTCATCATACAACGTATTATACCCTGGTAAGTTATGTAAGATTATTTCATCTAGTGTTTACCCCCATAAGGTATAAGGCAACAAAGTAAGTATGTTTCATTATATCAAGGCTAATCATTAATCCTCGGTATGACTTAAAGCATAATCAACTTCTATAGTTCCATCTTTGAGTGCCAATAAATATTCCATCTCTTTTAATTTAGTCAAGCACCTTATAACTATCTTCTTAATGTTACTAGATCATAACATGGTAATTTCTTGCCATTGTAAAGAAACATTGGTGTGTATATATATATATATATATGTGTGTGTGTGTGTGTGTGTGTGTGTGTGTGTGGTACTAGGACAAAGCCAACTGATTTGTTTGAGTTCTCATCGTTACCAATTTCATAGGATACATTAAATAACCTATACAATTTAGAGTTATTAGGTTACTTCCTATTGTCCTTAGTTATGTGCTTATCATGCACCGAACCCTACTCTAGCGGCTTAATTCGTATAAGCATTACCTCATACAAGCCCTTTTAAAAATTAGTTCTCAAGGGTACCCCATACTATAATATAATGGTTGCATTATTTTAATTCTAAATTCTTTATGTACATGCATAGAGGTTCTTCCATTTATGGACCACTCTAATATAGCATAACTTAGTGGTGGCTTAGATTACTTACAACTTAGTTTAGTTTACTTACTCTTACCATAACCTTCATTTCATCTAACTTTCAATAATACTTCATCTTATGGTCTTACTTTTCTAAATTGTACCTCTATAGACTTTAATATGGACTATTGACTTTTATAATCTATCGATCCATCAACATTCAACTTTCAAATTAACCATTACTTAGTAAGCAATCATTTTCCTCACATTCACGGCTAACCTTGTTCATCCTGCTTATGTGACTTTTAATAACTTTAAGATATCACCAAACTCATGCTTATGGGTGATTTATTATTTAAGAGTATATGTACAAGAAGTACATGTGGCCAAGTACTTGAGAGAGAACAAGGCACTTGGCCACTATAAGAAAATAATAGGTCCTACTTGGCCATGTGTTCCCAAAGAGAAAGAGTGAGTGGCCCTGTAGGGGAAGGAGAAAAAGACCAGTGGCATGTATCTCAAGAACAACAAGAGTGTGTGGTCGTGTGTAAGGAAAGGAGAAACATCACGTGGCCGTGCATTCCCATAAATAAAAGCATGAGTGGTCGTGTGTAAGGAAAGGAGCAAACATGTGTGACCGTATGTGGGAAGAAGAACATCATCACGTGGCTATGCATCCTCAAAGGCAAAACAATGCGTGGCCATGTGTGAGAAGAAGAACATCATCACGTGGCCATGCATCCTCAAAGGCAAAACAATGCGTGGCCATGTGTGAGAAGAAGAACATCATCACGTAGCCATGCATCCTCAAAGGCAAAACAATGCATGGCCGTGTGTGAGAAGAAGAACATCATCACGGGAAGAAGAACATCATCACGTGGCCATCCTCAAAGGCAAAACAATGCATGGCCGTGTGTGAGAAGAAGAACATCATCACGTGGCTATGCATCCTCAAAGGCAAAATAATACTTGGCCGTGTGTGAGAAGAAGAACATCATCATGTGGCCATGCATAGGGAAGAAGAAAACCACACGTGGTCACGCATAGGAAAGAAGAAAAACATGTGTGGCTGTGTGTTTTCAAAGGGAAAATACACACGTGGCCATGTATGAGAAGGAAAGAAGAAAAAATCTAGAATCCCAATCATGCATAACATAAATTTAAAACCCAGATCTCACTTCCCCTCTTACTTATATGATCATTTAAGTTTTAGATCATGCAGCACTCATCTAAATCCATAGATTTAGCCTACACATTCTCAAGGGAATCTATACACATAAAGAGGAGGAAAGACTCCTAAAATCAATCATATGAACATTACAGTAACCCTAATTCCCATACCCGACATTGAAGCTTCCAATCTTCCTTCAATCATCTTGATCTAGCTCTACTACCCATGGTTCCTCTCTTTTCCTTCATGAAGCCAAACATCAAAACCCTAGTTTCCTTAAATTACAGAGAGAGAGAGAGAGAGAGAGAGATCTCCCCCAAATTCCGATCCTGTCACACCCTTCTCGGAACAGTTCTTTCCGATACGAAACTTTGCCGAAAACGGTAAATTTTTGTTTTCGAACAATTCGAAACACTTAAAATACTTTTACATTAATTCCAGAATCATTCGATAGTCTTGTAAACAATTAAAACATATACAAAAATAATTTCATGCCAAAAGCTTATATCAAACACTCATCCATCAACAATAAAAAATACAATCAAATTACCATTCAATCTTTTACCTTAATAGACTAAGTATATACATGCTAAAATACAATTCAGTCTTATACAAAATCTTCTCTTCCAATCTGGCTCCATTATGTACTATGCTTCCGCAATACTTCATATCCTACATGTAGTAAATACTACGTGTTGAGCACTAAATATGCCCAGTGGTGACTACTAATCCAAGAATTTCCCAGAACAAAGCATAATTACATAATTTATGCTACTAGTATTCTTATTTCATTTAATATTTCCTCTTACTTTAATTAACATTAATTTTTTATTAACTCGCACTTTGGTAATCATTGTTCTTTGGTTTTCAATTTTACAACTTTACTTTATACTGTCCTCTAAGGTGAATCGATCTCAGATTCACTTTTATCTTTATACTGTCCTCTAAAATAAACTATTTTTAATTCTTGATTTACTGTTCAATTATTTAATCCGTATTCTAATTACACTTCTCGCTATTTATTCTTTTACTTTGCTTTAACTTTTAACTAATAAATACATTACTATTTAAAAGCTTTTAAGCTTTATTGCAAAGTGATACAGCTATTTTGGGACACTTTGCAGTCAGAAGTTATTTCATTCTTTTTTTTTATACCTTTACTTAAGCATTAAGTTCCCTTTAATGCCATTACTATCATTTTTTTGACATTAAATAGGAAATTAATATTATTTTCCAAACTTGTCACTATTCATGATAGTAATTGGTATAGGAAATACCAATTAGTTAGATTTATTTTTCTCATGTAAAATAAAATGCATTTAAATCCTTTTTTTTATTATAAAAGCTTAACTTAATCTTTATTTTACATTTTATTCTTATAAAATCTCTCTTTTTCTTTTTCTTATTAATTACATTTTTTGGAAACCTTTACAGATTTATTTCAATTTTGCATTTTCTTCCAATGAATCATTTTTTCGTTATAATTTTTATATTCAATTCACTTATACAATACTAATTTATTCATTTCGATGCGCTCCTAGTGCAATATAACAGATTCTTAAAAGGATACTCGGGACTGGACCTAAAGGTCCCACTGAACTGATAGAGAAATGATCTCGAAAGATCAAGTCTCACAAAGAAGAAAATAGATACACTTTCACTTTCATTGAAGCTATGGAGGTCAAAGATCCCACCCATAGTAAAGCAAGTCGCCATGACTTGCACCGCGGTACAAAAGTGTCCCTATGGCTAGCCAATTATATCCAAATAAGAATAACAACACCTACTTATTACTAAGGACAAAATAATCAATCATATTTGCAATCATTTTTAAACATTTAAAAATCTTTAATTTTTTTCTTTTATTTATTGCTACACTTTATTCTGATCAAATGCACTCTTTTTTGCCTTTGACTATTCAATAACTTGTTGTCCTTTTTTTCACTCTCTTTTTCAGTCACTTTTGTGAATTATTCTTTGGTAATTCATTCAGATACTTAAGCTTTTCAGTCTTTTATACAGATTATAAATTATGAATTACGGCATTATAATTCACAATTTTCTTTTATTTTTTTGTATGATTCTTTGCGAATTATTTTTCAATACTTCTAAACTTGACTTTTTTTTACACTTTGTTTTTCTCTTTGTCCAAAACTTTTTAATTATTCGCTAAGCTGACTTTTATTTCGTAAGCGAAATATTTTATAGTCTTTCACTCTTTTAATACTTTTTATTGACTAATTTATTTTGATAAATTAGTCACACCTTTATTTTAATACTTTTTACGCAATTAGAAATTTTATTGGTATAATTTATTACTTAATGCTTCAAAAAATGCATAATTTAACTTTTTCTATTGGATTATTAATTTCAAATACATAATTATAATTTTACCATTATAATCATTTGTTTTCATTTTTATTATACATTTTCTTTCATTATTCATCATTTATTCTTTATTTTACCCTTTTCGAGTAAAATTACATTTTAGTCCCTATACCATGAAAACTTTATCTTTTGACACTATTAGGTCTCTAAAATTACCATTTTTGGCCTTGTTAACTATTTCTTATTTATTTTTACTCATTAATTACCCACTTTGGCAAAATTACCATTTGCCCCAAAACTTTTATTTTCTTTCATTTGAGTCCTTTTTCCAATTAAAACTTCATTTTTATCTTTCTTTTCACTTACTTATCAATTTATTTCCATCATTTTCACTCATTTTGTGAATTATTTACCAATAATTTATTATTCTTATTATTTTCACGACTTAATAATTATTTTGAAAAATTCATTGTTGACTTTTTACTTCTTATCGTTGACATTAATTTAATTTCATATTAATTCATCACTTTAGTCATTTTTATACAATTATGCATTAATATTTCAATTATTTTCATTATACATATTAACATTAAATTCTAAATAAAATTATAATAATTTCAATAAATGCCAATAAAATTTAATTAAGCATTATTTATTAGTTATTGTCATTTTTCATCAACATAGTCATTGAATTCACTATAAATCACAATTTTCATTCAATACATACACTATACATAACTTTAAAAATTCCCAATAAATTTCCAAATATTCTCTAAAAATTCATAGACATTTATTGTCATGTCTATTATTATTTTAAGCTAACATAAATTAATTATTTACATTTTTCTCATTATTTTCTTTACCTATCATTTTTGGCCACCAACATTTTTCATCTTAAAAATTTTCTTTCTTCCATTAAAGCCTTCATTTCATTTTATCTCATGCTTAATTTCATTTACCCTAACATAATTTCATTAATTAACAACTTTAAACATTTTTAACCTAGTTACATCAAAGGAATTAATTCACAAAAAAGGGAAACCAATGGATTTTGTAGTCACTTACCTTTTTTCAAGCTTTAGCTTCTTTAAGCTTCATTTTTCTTCACTTGACACAAATTGAAACTTCATTCTTCATCACCTTCCCTCTTGGCCGAATTTTTACTTCAACAAAACACCATGATTTCATTCTTTTTAGCTCAAAGTAACATCAAATTCAATCTCTATGCATCCAAAACTACGAGAAAACACTAAAGAACCAATTAAAATCAATTAATTTCTTAAGTTCCATTTTACCTCATTTTCTTTCTTCACTTGATTCCTTGCCTTTCCTTACTCAAATCACATGATTGAGACCACTAGAGTGACCTAGAGAGACAAAACTTCATCTTTTATGTTGGAGTTTATGGGAGATTTGGAGTGAAAGAAGAAAAAATCAAAGAGAGAGAGAGAGGAGAAAGGTGGTTCGGCCACCATAAGAGGGAGAAGGAGTTGGAGGTTTCTGGAGAAAATCTCTAGATTTTTAGCTCTATATATACCCTCTTGATGGGCCTAAATTGGGCTTAAATGAGTGGGCTTTGCCTACTTAAACATTAAGGCCCATTTAGGCCTTATTAAAGCCCAATCCAATTTCTCTCTTTCTTACTTTAAATCACTTCAATTTTGATTCCATCATTCTTAAAACATCAAAAATAGGTAGTACATAAATTTTTGGCTCAATCAAAGTCTGTTATTGGTCCGATTCAAACTTATCGGTTCAATTCGACAACTACCGGTATCACCAAAAAATTTAATTCTTGTCACCAAAATATTCTACATAAAAATTCATGCAGACATGAAAAATCTAGAAATTTTTGGAATTCGTTTACTATTTTTAATAATTTATGCAAAATCAAGTCTTCTTCCCTACTAGGGAAATTGACTCGCTACCTTTTTCGTATTTTTGACTTTTGGATGCCCATTTGACCTCAAATTCACTTTAAATTTCAACCCCGAGCTCACTATGACCATTACTTTCCAATGGTCTAATAAAATATTTTTGACTTTTGGGTATTTTTTTGGGCCCGAGAAAAACTATTTACTGTCGAAAAATACTAGTCACAGCTGACCCGATGTTGAGGCCATTACAGATCCAGCCATTCCCCAAATGCTTGAGTGGGATTAATATATCACTAAGAGAAATTCCCAAATTACCCTTATACACTATAATCTTCTAAATTTTCATTCCTTATACTTTAACCCCAAGACTTTTAATTTAATTCAATTGTATCCTTCCTTACTTTTTTAGCTACACTCCAATATATATGTGCATAATTACCATCATACCCTTTATATGACTTAACTACATTAATGCAAAAATATTCTAATTTTGTCTTATTAAATTTTAATCCTGATTAATTAACTATAATCCTGTTAGGGCCATGATTCGGTCCTCACAGGTTACCATTGCATTATCCCTATTGCAAGGTCCAGCTTATGACTGGGGGAAATTAGTACTTTGAAATCCTCAATGACCTGTGAAATTGACATAGGATTTTTTCTTTTAAGAATTTGAGAAGAGATATGTTACTAAAGCTTACAAAGAGGCTAAATGGAAGGAATTTGTGAGCTTAAAGCAAACAAATATGACAGTAACCGAATATAAGAAGAAGTTTAGTCAACTTAGCAAGTATGTGCCTCACACATTAATGATGCAAGATTTCCAGTGTAGACAATTCGAAAATGGTTTAAATGAGACAATTCAAGGATGTTTGGTACCAGTAACTGCTATATAGAAAGTGAATTATTCTAAATTGATTGAAGCTACCTTAAAGGTAGAAGAGTCTGAAAAAGTAAAGCAGAAGAAAGAACAAAAGATAAAAGTACAAGATAGTAGAGTAACTGGAATTAAGAAGGCTCGTGAGGCTCAAGGTAAACAAGTTACCCATGGTTCGGCTCAGAAGCCAGCTTTAATGATTAGCACTACAACACCAACTAGTAGAGGTACCACCCCACCAGCATGTGAACATTGTTAAAAGAAATGCTGGAGTGTTTATAGGAAGCTCACTTGAGCATGTTTCAAGTGTGGTAGCATGGAACATGTGCTAGCACATTGTCCTCAAACCTGAGAAAGTTTATCCCCCCAAGCAAGTAGAGGAAATGTTAATATTTCTAGGGCTAGTAAAGGTGGAAGAGGTAAGGGTAGAGCTAACCAAACACCATTTGAGACTGTGGACAAGCCAATTGCTTTTGATGCTTTGGTTCGAGTATATGCAACGATAGGAGGAGACAAAAAAAATCCAAGTGTTGATAACTTACCTGGTATGTTTTATTTAGTGTTATTATTATGCGATGTTATAGTTTAAAGATAGTGTATTGTTATACTTAGTAATGGAGGAATTTCAAAGAAAAAATTCTTTTAAGGGGAAGAGAAATGTGATGCCCCAAAGCATACCTTAATAGGATTAGTATGTAGTGGAGAGAGAGGTTAAAAAAGTTTTAGTGTGGAAGAATTATTAATCATGTAATTGGTACGTATTCAGTATTAATGTAAACGTGAAGGACAATTTTGTAAATTGTCAATTTGGGGGTAAAGATGCATTATTACTAAAGAAGGGGGAGGAATGTATTAAAAGAAGTTAATAAGGTGTGCATTGGTAATTAAGATTAATAAGAGGAAGTGAAGTGTAAATTAAGTTGTCCAAACATTAGACCAATGATGGAGGGACAATTAGCATTTCTAGAAGAATGGAGAAAAGAGGAGAAATCTAACAATTTTGTGTGGATTAGCTGGCCACTTTTGGCCAAAGAATTCCAGCATTTCTTCTTCTTCCTATGTCACTCTTTTGCTTATAGTTTAGCTTAAAAAGGGTTTATGCATACTGGCTAATTTAAGGTAAGTTTTTATGGGATTTTGGCTCAAGTTTGATCTTTTTTTTTGTTCTAAACATGAGAATCTGAAATTATAGATAGGATTTGGATATTGATGTGTATTCATGACATGTTTCAATTGGAGAATCTATCAAGGGTAAAGAGAAGGAAGGAGAAGAAGCATAAAGTAAGGTTTAGAGCTTGCCAAAGAGGTTTGAGAGTTTTCATTTTCCTTGTTATATGTTTAGTTGATATAAGTTGATGTATGTGCTATATTTACTCTTTTATTGATGTTATAACTACATGATGATATTTTTATTGCATGAGAATGGTAATTGTGCAAGAAAAAGTGACCTAGTGAAATTCTACACTAAGGTTCACTTGAACTAGTTTTAGTGTAAAGGCCATAAATCTTTTTTTAAATGTCTAAATTAGGTGATTTTAATTAAAAATGAAAGATAAGACATATTTCTACAACTTTGTAGAAGAAATCAAAACCTTATTCATTCCTTAAAGTCCTCTAAATATGGCTTGAAGTTGAGTGATGTTTGCTGCCTTATCATCTCAAGTAGTACACACTATTTTTGTAATATCTTGAGATTTGGAAGTCAGAATTGGATTATTTTTAATGTTTTATAAACTAGAAACATATAGAAATAACTTTGTAGAAGAAAACATTTCCTAAAAATGTCTTTTAGTACATCTAAACTGATATACAAGTTAGACTCTAAGAGTAGTTTGCAGAATTTCATGAGTAAGGTGATGAGCCCCTCTATTGCGCTTGTGACCTTTGTTGTGCTATCGACAAAACATGTATAATTCCACTAGAAAACTACCTGAATGAAGCAAATGTGATATTTAGGTGTTCCAAACATTACCAAAACTCTTTGAGGCACTTTTGAACTTAATAAAGCCACATTACACATAGAATTAATAGAATAGATAGCATGAAATGAATGTGAAACACAAGAATGCAAAGAAGATATAAGTAGATACATGAGTGTCTATAAATGAACATATATATATATATATATAACCAATTGAGTGTATAACTATGAAATGTGATGAATATGGTTAATGATATGTTTAGTGTTACATGTTATATGAAGTGATAACTACATTTGAAGTGTGTTTTAAGTAAAAATTAATTATGTATTATATAGGGATATTGTTTGAATGTTCTATTTTGTATACACTCTATAATTTTAAATGTATCGAATGTGATGTTCTTGAGTTGTTTGATTAATGCCTATGTAGGCATGTCTAACCTAGTTAGGTTAAGTGGTTAACGCCATCCATCGGCATGTCTAATCAAATGAATTAGGAGGTAGATGCCATCTATTGGCATATCTATCTTGGTTGATATGTTAAATGCTAGTTGTCGGCATAAAGATTGCTTGTAATTTTATAGAGTGCCTTTTAATAAGTATTTGGTACTTGTTAAAAGGATTTTAGATTTTCTTTATTATGGTTCAGACATATTATACTTGCACGGTTCTATTTGTTTGGATGTAATTTTAAGTGATTGAACTGATCAATTTTGACAAATATAAATTTGCTATTTTTCTCACTTTATCTATTATTTCATTATCTATTGTCAATGTCATTTTGGTATTGCTTTTAATACCTTGTTATTTTTAGCTTTAAGTTATTTCATATGTGAATAAACATAAGAAGAATGTAAAGAAAAGAATAAACAACAATACAATCAAAATCTCATATATACAACAAAATGATAAGTTTAAAACTACCTAAATAGTTAAAAACTATAATAGGGTATAATGGTTAGGCGACCCAGGTAGCTTGCAAGAGGAAAAAGGCCAGGAGGATGATGGTTAGGAGTGGTGTTGATGTCATGCCATTAGTTGCTTGGGCAATAGCTCTCTTTGAAACTAAAATCTAGGTAGATGCTCAGTGAACTAATGCAAGATAGTCCAAATCTTACTCTTATGTGATGTCCAATTCGAGGCCAAAAATTAATGATGTATGCTGCTTCAAATACTACCTAAGATCATCTCTCAACCTTGTGAGATAGGTCTCAAGCGCCTCATTCAACTGCATCACTGCCTCCAATGTCCTGGGGATAACTCCCTCTATCATCTCAGTTCGTTGGCTCACTCTAGTGATAGAGTCATCTGTCACCTATAGTGCAGTGTCAAACCTTTATCTAGCTGTTGCAAGTGCTGCTAGCATCCTATCCATATCTCTCTAATGCTACTCCTACATGGTTTGGATACTAAACTAAATCACTTGCATTTGTTGTTGTTAGATAATGGAATTTAAGGTTTGCATGGATGTCTCTATATTGGTCAACCTTTGTGTCAGCTTATCCGATGGAGGGCTTGTAGGAGCTGGTGAAGCCAGTGGTAGTGCTATGGATGTAGATGCCCACTGGATAGGGTATGGTCTATATCTTTAATCTGCACGAGGAGTGGAGTGCTGTGGTCAAAAAAGACAAGCTGCCTATGTTGGTATATCTGGTGGAGGTAGACTGCCCAAAAACTCATCAAGATTTGCCCCAAAGTCTATATCCATATCCATCAAGTGTGGTTCATGCTAAGGAGATAATGGCTGATCAGACAGTAGCTGAGGTGTTGTTGTTTGCTCCTCCTACTCTGCCGGTGCTATTAGAAGTGTACGTAGTCTTTAAACTCTATTGGTCTCAGGCACTATCAACAATTTGTGCTCCCTAGGATGACTAGGTACTGATGCCAACATCCTTATAGTTTTAGCGGTGCTGAGATTTACAAATGTATCCTGATTTAGGGAAACACCAAAATTCACCTCATTTACCCCTAAGTGAAGTAGCAATGTCAGGATCCAACATAGGCCTTAGTAAAATTTATGAATGATTGAATGGTAATTTCAGTTAAAATGTGCTTATTAGATATTTGATGATTGGATGAATTACAAGTTAAGGTCTACAGGGTAAATTGGTCATTTTATATTAATGCATGTGTGTAATTAGATCAAAAATACAATTTAAAGATTCAATTAATATAAAAGGAAGATGTTAGGGGTAAGAATATAAAATGAGAATATATGAGGGATTTTAATGGGAATTATCATATAATGAGGTCACCATCCACTTTATTTTCTAGAAGATCATGTGAAGAAGGAAAGGGGAGAAGAAGTTAGGTATAAAAGGAGGAGGGGAAGTGAGTGAAGGGAGCCGGTCACCAAGAGGAAAGAAAAGGAAAGTTACTACTCTTTCTTTTATCTCTTAAAAATCTGTAAAACACTTCTTTCTCATCTCTTCTAAAAATAAACTGGCCTCTTCACTCCATGATATACTCTTGAATTGTTGTTTATTGAAGGAGGAAATGTGATGATGGATCTTTTAGGAAGTGCAGTAACAAAGATTAAGAAGAAGTGGACAAAGTGGAAGAGGGGATTTGAGGAAGATTGGAGTTTGCATGTCAGGTATGGGAACCATGACAAAATAATGAAATGTATGTGGATACTTTTAACAGATTTTGATGAAATTATAATTAAATTAAAGAGATTTAGACCTCAATAATAAGCATGAGAATTTTGATCACATTTGGTTTGCATGAGTTTAATTATAGGAGTGAATTAAGAGGATAATGTTTTGGTAATATTAGGGTTAGTAGAATTCTCAACTCTGCATTTGGAAAATAGAGTGAGTGGTTGAATAAAATGGATTTAGTTTCTTTAATAAATTGGAATTGATATTTGTTGACGATTGAAGTAAAAGGATACATAGTTTTACAAGAGTACATTACTAGAAAATTTAGTTAACAATGAATTGAGGTTGCTTGGGGATTTAAACTTAATGGAACTAGAAAATTGCAAGTTTCAGCTTGAGTTAGGTAGTGGTGAGGTACTTGGCTGAAGGAAAGGCACACTCTCCCCAGGTAAGCACACACTCTTTTTAGTACAACTCACACTCACTCGAGTGGTTTTAGCCTGTTATGCATAAACAGTAGAGAATACCCTTACCTGAGGTATGTAAGCCCTCAATCGAGTATATCAACCCCTAACCTGAGTATATTACTCTCTCACCCAAGGTAAAGCCTCATATTTTGATAGATCAAAGTTCGTTTATTATAGTAAAGATTTAGCTCTAACATGGGCGTGTTAAATTGTTTTAAAACAACTTCCTGTTTATCATTCAAATCATAGTTTTTTAATGAATTGATATTGAAATTGAAGTGTTTTAGTATATAATTGTATGATTCTAGAGTAGATTAATAATATGGAAAATTGGATATGCAATTTTATGGAGTGTTATCAAAAAGAGTGTTTAAAATCACATTGCTAAACCATTTAAGAATTCAATTAACATATTCATTGAAAAGGCATATTACTATATGTGTGTGTGTGTGTGTGATTTTAAAATGTCTATGAAGGAAACTCCAAGAATTTTAGATTAATTAAATAATAACGAATTAGCTTATAATGTGATGTAAATACATAGAGCAATAGAAGTACCATTTTGTAAAACTAATTATGAATTGATAAGAACATATTTATATAACAATTACATAACCAAGCATAATGTATATTACTTAGTTGAAATAGCATAGTTATGTTCATATGCTTATACTCTTATGTTATCAAGTAAAAGTATATAGTTAAAGTGTAAAATAACATAGTTATGTTCATATGCTTATACTCTTATGTTATCAAGTAAAAGCATATAGTTATAATGTTATATTCTTACAGATCCTTATATATACTTGAAAATTATGTATCTGTGTATATAATAATAGAATTAAAATATATACAAATATTGTACAATTATATGTAATCACATACCTATATATATATATATATATATATATATATATATATATATATATATAGGTATGTATAGATATAAAATTGTGAAATGATAATGTACTTATGTAATGTGTCTATATAATTATAGTTATAAAGAAATAATTATATGA
The DNA here is from genome assembly GCA_037975025.1 of Excoecaria agallocha. Classification (NCBI taxonomy): domain Eukaryota; kingdom Viridiplantae; phylum Streptophyta; class Magnoliopsida; order Malpighiales; family Euphorbiaceae; genus Excoecaria; species Excoecaria agallocha. The sequence continues at coordinate 9,568,183 of CM075818.1, read as the reverse complement.
AGATAATGGTAATGTATGTGTGTGCATACATGATCATACAAACATGCTGTTAAATGGTTCTAATGGTATATATAATATACTTCAAAGGTCAAAGATTACAGAAATGTACACACATAATATTGGATTAGAGATATTTAAGATAGCATGATAATAAATATTATTAACATACACATGCGATTGAGCTACATGCATTTGAATTAGTTATAAGTATTGAGTATTTATACTCAAATGTGTATATGAAATCAAGCTTATAGAAGTTTATACATGAATATGTATATGATACCCTATTCTTAGTTATACATGTACATATATTTATATGATTGAACAGAGTAAAGTACAGATAGATAAAGCAAAGAGATTAAACTGCTTGCATTATGTTTAGGATGTGGATAGATAGGCATGCCTATAAGAGTAATTTGCATTTGTGATCGTATAGTTTTGACCATCATAAAGTATAGAAATGGTCCCATTTGGATCATAAACAACCTTGTTTGGGTTGTTAGCCAACCTCATTTGGGTCCGCTCGACTGATCAATAGTGTAGTTCGGACCCATTTGGGTTTAAAGTTTAATACCTTATGGTATCTTATTTGTACTTTCGAGTGCTATAGTTTAAACCGCTATCCATTTCTTTAGAAAAGTGCAGGCTTAATACAAAGTATAGAAAAGTGTCACATAAAAACTAAAGAAAATGGCACATAATAACCCTTCACGTGATCCTCATAGTATCTTTATATAAAACTCTATATTGTATATGGAAAACATGATACTAAAGGAGGTTATATTTTATATATGTACATTTATAGCATATAGTATCACATGTACATACAATAATTATAAGCTATGTGCATAATGAATTTATGCATCATTAATGTCTAGTCCATAATTATATTGGTGAATTTATGTTCTCTTTATACACAAGCTACTTGTTTGATATTGTTAAATGATCTATGTTTACACCTTGTATATGAAAGCTATGAAATTGTTAATGTAAATTCAAGTGTTTCCCATACCTAGGAACACAAGATATATGTATATGTATTTATGCTTGGCGATACATTTCAATAGTTACATTGGCTAAGATGTATTCCTTATAGGTATATGTTACTTGCTTAATATGGAGAAATGATTTGTGTAACTTCTAGCTTGTAAACCAAAGTGAATTATGAACTCATAGCATGTGAATTTAATACATATTTGAGATAGAAGTATAATAATAACATTACCATGTATTAGGAAATTAGAATGGTACCAAGGGAAAGATAAAATGGCTTAATAGGAATAATAATTAATTAAGGGGTGGTGGGGGGGGGGGGAATGCCTTATACATGGAATATGTTACACATATGTGTAAGGCATGGAAATTATTAGTATTTGTCAATGCGTAGAGATTCAGGTTACTAACTTAAAGTTCTATGATTTACAAACGAGTATCCTAATAAACTCAAATTGGTATTAATATGTGTTCAAGAATGATAAGTAAGTCAAAGTGGTTAGTCAAGAATAAAATATAGAATCTAAAACTATATATAGTTGAGGTATATGACTAATTATAAGAGTAAATAATGGTTAAATAAGTGGGATAGTTAATAAATGATCGACATCGATTATAACAAGAATATGAATTTGAATAGTTATTGGAATATGTAGGATCATATTGCTACTATTTTAAATGTATTGGTTTATATGCTCAATGTTATGCTTCTACGTGTATGCATTATTTTGACAACTTTCAAATGAGGCCGTCTGCATGTTTTATGTTTCCCACTAAGCTATATAGCTTAGCATGAGTTTTTATTTGTGTAGATTGTTAAGATATGATTTCTTCACAATGATAGTAGTTGCAGTAGGATGGCCAACACAAGTTAGAGAGAGTCTGAAAGTGTATAGTTCTCATTTTGGTTTTTAATGTGTGCTGGAAATTTTGTATAGTATAGATGTTTAGTTTTTTTTTTTTAAATATTGTAATGTTTTAAGAGACTCATATTTAAGAAAAGTTTTAATAGTAAAGTTCATATGTTATGTCTTAAAATTTTCCTATAAGATATTTGTATAGTGTTGTTAAGTAAAGATTATATCATTTGATTATAGTACATTTTTGTAACATGTTAGAGGATAGAAATATGCTATAGAGAGGGTGTTATAAGTAGCCTGGTGACTACCCCTTCTGCACATATCTAGGTTGTTAGCTGAGTGGCTAACCTGAGTAGGTTTTCTACGATCTGGTGACTTCCTCTAATCATAGGATTTACTGAGCCTGGGCTACCTATACACTCCAAATACGAGCTGGACAATACTCGCTAAATATACAAGAGGACTTGTGGTGCTCTTCGCTGTATTAGGATTATAGAGAGCCCTTAGTAATGTGATCTAAGCCTAATACTGGTGCTCGAATGATCTCTTTACTATCAGGGCCCCTTCTCCTATTAAGAGCCCTATCACCTCGACAAACGTGCATCGGCCGATGCTGTATGTGTGTTGTCTGATGTGGAATATGATGAATCTTAGCTCGTCTTCAGGTCTCTGAAAACCCCTATATTACAGCATTGATAAGAACACCTTGTCAATCTCAAGGTAGGTGAGAAAAGACAATGCAAAGAACTACATCTAACCCGCAATGGTTAGTAATGCATCAACATCCCCCAATATACCCATCTGCTATAGAAACTGAGGGACATGCACTGGCTGCCTCAAAACTAACCTGAGTGTGTGATTGATATCGATGCCTTTGATTAGCCAACATCCATTCTGGCACTGGCAGAGCGACAAGAGCCTGTGGTGGATCATATCTCAGTTGCATCTACAAAAAATAAAATAATAATAATCAGTTTGATGGAAAAATTAAAAAATGCAAGTAATATATTTTGCAAAAATTTATTCATATATTTTTTAGAAATTTTGACAGCATTTTAGCTTATGCCAAAACTAGCTGACCTGCATGGAAATACGTGCTAAGCACCATAATTTAAAATAACCAAGCTAAGCTTGTCAATGGAAATTCTAGCAAGCATACATGACAACCAAAGTTAAAATTATAGATTTATTGTTCTAAAAAATCTAACAAAAATTTGACAACATTTCGGCTATAATGTGCCTAACCTCCTTGTAAAAATATTCAAGCAATGCAGCACGGGCTGAAGCCACACAATCTAGTTCAAATTTCAAACCGTAACTTAGCAACCAAACAAGGGTATATTTTTTTTTTCATTTTCATTATATTGTAACTAGGTAAATTGAATTTTAAAGAACCAACAACTTTTATTTCATTCACTGTATTTCCACTATATCAAACCAATTCATACGAAATCTAAAAGAATTCTTCTTTTACTGCACTTAATCTTCCTATTATTCCTTTTATTATTTTTTCTAACTCCTAAAACATAACATTTATTTATTGTACATAAAAATCCAAAAGACAAACTCAAAATCTCTATTGTTATTGTATGAAAAATATGTCACAACTTACTCATATCAGTCAAATATATCAAAATCACTAAAATAAAATGATAGAAAGAAGGAAAGTTATAAAAAAAATAACCTCAATGGTGAAGACACAAGTCTCAAAAAAATGCAATAAAAACTCAAAAATATGTATCCTTGAGAAGCGCACTAATACAAGGGTCGCTTAGGCATAAACAGATCACAAAATGATGAAGAAACAAGGGAGAAAATGACCAAAAATTGAGAAAAAAATGTAAATTGAGAAATATGGAGGAAAAGGAAGAAGAAAAAGGGCAGTTTTAAAATTTAGAACGACAGACGGGCAGCTTGTAACTCACAACGATCAATGGGCGTAAGCTCCGTCCCATATGTCATTCAAAATATGTTTTTTTTTTATTTTATTTTCATGCCAAAACTTAACAAAAACAATTTTAACAAGTATTATTTACACTTTTACCTCTAAAAAATTATTTCTAAGTGCCTATTAGCCAATTTGTTCATTATCTATTATTATTATTGTTGTTGTTGTTGTTATTATTATTTTATAATAATGTGAAATAATCCCTGATAAGAAGCAATTACACTTATATTTTGGGTTATTTCTTGGTATTGTTATGCATTTTATTTGTTTGTTTTAGTCTTTATTATTTTATTTTATTTTTTTTGTTGGTCTATTATGTTTTTATAGTTTTTAATAAGTTTTGGGATATTTTCTGGTGTTTTGGAGCAATTCAGAACTTTATTGGAGGTCCAAGGTTGATTATAGGCAAAAATTGTCAAAGAGGGCAGATTTTACACTAAAACATAGCTGTGTTTTTACCAGAACATGGTTGTGTTTTACAGCTTTCAACAGCCCTATTTGTGCGTGTGATAATTAGCTCCAAGGAAAATTTCTACCAAAACACTGCTGCATTTCTTGTAAAAACACAATTGTGTTTTTAGCTAGATTGCATACAAAACACCAAGTTTCATTTTTGAAAGGAGAGGAGAATTTTATATATTTTTAGGGTTTATTCTCCCTCCACTTTAGGCTGTAGATTATGGTTTTTAATTTGATTTTAGCCTAGATTCAATTTTAATTTTAATTTTCATTTTAATTTTTATTAGTAAACACTTTATATTTAATTAGTTTAAGTCTTAATTTTAGGATTCAAGGAGGATTTCAAGGTTGAAGAAGAAGGAGCTTGAAGATTTATTTTCTATCTCATTAATGGTGTATTATAAACTTAATTTTTATGTATTTGATGGTTTATTCTCGATGATTGAGTAGTTCTTTTTTGCTTAGGAATTCTTGAACTATACTTGTAGTTGGATATTTGGGTTTAAATGAACATTTCCATGTTTATTTTTCTATTTTCCTTGTATTAATTTTTGGATTAACATTTATATTTGGGTTTGATTCTTAGTGTATCAATAGATGATTGAATATTGAATCTAAAAGTTGATTATTTCTATATTTTCCTTATTCTTTTATTTTCTGTAATGCTCCTTTTATTCTTAGTGTATCAATAGATGGGTTAGCACATCAAATACACTTAATCAAAATAATATAACCCATATAGTTACTCAAATATACATACCACTGTAATACCTATTTCAACACATATTCATAGATGTTCATATTATATTGATGTCTGTTCATATCTATATACTCTTCTAATTTAGTTACATCTTTCATTCATATCCAAAATTGATACTTCAAATGATGGGCAAATAAGCATTTCCCAATAACCACATTAATATAGCATTGGTTATAAATTCACATCTTTATGCCTATAAACATTTATTTACCGATGCATCATTTTATTGGAACATCACCAACTACACATATTGACACATATCCTTACATGTTCAAGCTCATATGCCTTCATTTGTGTTCTTATATTCCAGTTAAATTAATATACATTTATAAGGTTAATATATAAATCTAAGGGGCATAAACTAACTTATATGATCATGTTCTCTTATGTTTAGATTTAGTTTATAACTATATTTCAATATTCCATTATGATTTACATGTCTTTCATGATACATATTAACCTTATCTTTATGATTATAATGCTCTAAGAGTATTTGGAGAAGTTTGGGAGAGTTTTAGTGACCATTAAAGGTTTAAAAATTAAGTGTAGGCTGTAACAGGGGAGGCACATAATTGAGACAAATTGGTCTCAGCCATGTACAATGGTCCTAATTGGTCTAAAAGGGTCCATATGATAGAGACAAAATGGTCTCTGTCGTGTTCACCATTCTGCAGAAAGAATTTTGTAGACAAATTTTTTAGTGTAACTTGTAAATTATTTTAGACCTAGTAAACGATATTTTCAGGCAAAGTTGTCTTCTACAAAGTTCTTCCTATGTGTTTCTAGTTTCTAAATTATTAAAAATCACTTCATTTAAACCTCTAAATATTAAGATATACATCCAATAATGCATATTGTTCCAACTAACAAGGTAGCAGACATTATCTAGTTTCAAACTTATTTTTTATCACCTTAAGAGAAAAAATTGTAACACCCTACTTTCTTTCATGATTTCTGTATACTGTATGTTATTGCTAATGAAGGGGCATGGTTACTATTCATTAGGCATAAATTTTGGTAGCACAACAGTTTATACACCGTGCTGTCCAAACCTGCAAATTTGAATATTTACACTCCTAATAGGCAACCTCCACCTTTAATACTCCATTTACATAAATAACACTTCTATGTCAATCATCAATCCACATCGCAACACAACCACAAATATTTATACACATATGCCTAAAAATGCATACATATAGTCAGTTTTCATAGTTCATTTGCATTCAACATACAACATTTATTATTACATGCCCATCATCTAAAATCTAATACATGAGTCATCTAATCTTCGTATCCATAAATGCGTCACATGTACATGCCATTTTGATATTTCTCCATCGTGTCCTCAATTACCTGTCCTCACGTGCAGTCAATAAACCACACACTAAGCAACATTGTTGCCTAGTTGTGGATACAATTACACAAAATTTCATTAAATAAATTTATTATTATTATTATTTTGTTTCTATTATCATTATTATTATTTTGTTTATGTGTTTATATATTTTCTAACTACCATTTAATCCTTATTGACTTTATGTCCTTACATGTTCATCTTTTTGCTTTTTGACCTCTGTTGCTTATAATTTCAATAATTAATTTACTCTTATGCCCTTATGTTTCTATTTAATTACATACTAATCCTGGTACTTTATTCTAATTTTTTCATCATTGATAAACTTAACTTTACTAAGCATATTGCTTATGTAATTAAATTCCAATATTATTATAATTTCTTTTCTTGCTCACTGAATAATATTTTATTATACTTAATTCCTCAATTACTCTTAAATTTTTTCATCTTTTATGATATTCTCATTTAGGTCTTTACTTTTATCAAATAACATTTCATTCTCATTAGTTTCTCAATATGACATCTAAGTTATGTGTTTCATTAAATTAATATTAAATTCCTTTCCTAGCTCGACTGACCTTTTTGTGTCTCTTTACTTATAATTACTATTTTACTCTCTATTTCTCATTTATGATATTTTTTAGACATAAAATTATAATTCCTTTCATTCTAGTCCCTAAATTTGCTTTCTTGCTTAAATTACAGTTTCATCCCTATTTTCTCAACCTTTTGATTAAATTACAGTTTTACTCTTAATTTACTAAATTTGCTTAAATTTCCCTTGTATTTTTCCTGTCTATAGATTTTATTATCTATTGACCAATGTACCCTTATTTATTTTTTTGTATCTTTTATTTTATTTTGACTTGTCAATTTACATTTTGGTTTTCAATATTTCTTCATGACATGGTAGATTGCCATTTTACCTCTCGTATTTCTTTAAGCTAACCAAATAAATTTAATTCCCTTAATGTTTGCTATTTATTCCTTTTTATTCTTTTTTTATTAATTTCCATATAATTCTTAATTGAGTGTAAAATTACAATTTAGTCTTTAAACTTTTTATTTCGTCATTTTTGACTTGGTTTGCCCTCAATTTTGATCAATTGTCAATAATTTTTTTATTATATTCATTTGTCCTTCATATTAAATCTTACATAATTTCCTACCTGAATTTAAAATTACAATTTGGTCCTCGAGATTTTCCTATTATCTCCTTATTGTGCTAAATTACTCTAATGTCATCCTTTTAGTTTCTTTTGCTTTTATCCCTTTCTAAGTTCAATATTTACATTTAAGCCCCTATACCGTTCCGTGTGATGGTAAATTATAGTTTGGTCCCTAAACTTTATATTATTCATGTTTGATTTTTATTTTGACTCTTTTTGCTTCTTTTGACTTTTATTCTCTTATAAATGTAAAATTACGTCTTGGTCCTTATTTTACCTTATAAAGTGGTTAATTATGTTTTGGTCCCTAAAATTTTCATTATTCACAATTTTGCCTTTTTTTTCACTTGTTTAACCATTTTAACTTCTATAATCACCTTATTGATGTCAATTTATGGTTTTGCCCCTAATTTATCACTTATTTATGTTTTTGCCCCTTTTGAATCTATTAATCATGTTCTTCACCTTACTATATGTTTAATCACATTTATAACTTCTTGTATGCCTAGTTTACTTTTTGGTGCCTATTTTCTCTCATAATTACAATTTTCCCTTTTTGAATTATTAACTATATTTCTCACTTTATTTTTTATTTAATTAACCTTATGGCATCCTACATGCATGTTTTACCATTTTATCCCTATTTTCACATGTATTTACAATTTTGCCTTTTTTGGAATTATTAATTTCATTTTTTACGTTATTTCTTAATTAGTCAACTTAATAATGTCCTTCATGCATGATTTATTATTTAATTCATGTTTCCTTATATATTTACCTTTTTGCCCCTAGTAATGGCCAGTGAAAATTCTCTAACCGAATATGCACGATGAGGACTATATGACTGTCTAATTGTATTTGAGGCCTCAGAGCTGTATGTGTATATTGTATGAGTGTATGAGAGAGGAGACTACCTAAAGGTAGTCAATCCACGATAATAGCTTACTGTCTAGTTTGCTATATGATTTCATCGCGGTATATGGATACTTATGGCTAGCCATTATATCCTAAGGTCCTGAATTATCCACTTTATACTAAGGGCAACCAAAAATTATGCATTATGTTTCTATTTTATTTATTATAGTATTCCTATTATGTATCATATCATACATCATCATTTCTCATGTATTCATTCATAATTCATATATAAATATAATATACATAAGAAATAATGTCTAAATATAATAAAAATATGGTATTATCATTACGTGTCCAATTCAGCCTCCCTAGGATATCAAGCCCATCATATGGTTTCTTATTCCATTTTATGTCAAATATGTTTCTAACATCAATCTATATATGTTTATACTAATTTATACTTATTTTACCTTAATGTCTCTTTATTATTTATAAGTATACCATTATGTTTCTATACTAACTATTATATTTACATAGTTTATTTCATGTTGACTCATCATGTTACATAGTTTTCTTAAATTATTTTCCATTATTCCTTAATTACCTATAGTTATATAATGTAATTTTCAAGGAAATTCAAAGATTAAATGAAATTAAGTGTAGAAAATGTATCTGCTAACTTAGAGTAACTTGAAATCACCTATTTCTCCTCTCCCTTGCCTTCCACCTTTTTTCTCTTTTCTTTCTCTTAAATTTCACCTAATTAGGTTAACTTTCTCTCATTAGAGGTTCTTTATTTCCAAGGTTCTTCTTACTTTAATTTAATTCCAAGATGAAGAGGATAATTTTTAGTATATTTAGGTAAAATTAGGGCTTGATATATATGGTGAGAGGAGAGAGAAATAAAGCGAAATGGTGGAATTTCACAAAGGTTTGAGTTATATTTTTGGTGGAGATGGAGAGCTGCTCTCTAGTCCAATTCTCTAGGTTTTGGGTGAATATTCTTCCCAAAATTAAGCCCCAAAATAAATCGTTTAAAGGATGGACAAATCAAACCACTTTATGTGGACATAATTGTGCCACTTGTCACTTTTTGATTGGTTCATCCATCCTTATTTTATTTTTTCCACCAAAATTAATATAAAAATTCCTAAATATTATAATTAAGATGTTTTTAAAATTTTACATCAATCGAAGTTTGTTTTAATAGGTTTCAGGGTATCAAAACATTTTCGGCTGGTCTAAAAACTCGATTTTTCCCTTTTTTATATTTCAATATTTCCCTCATCAGAATACTCTAATTTTTTTGTGGGTAAAACACACATGCATGAATGTGTGTCTAAAATTTTAGATCATTCTGACATCGTTTCAGTATACTTCCCGCTCCAGAGGTAAAATTAGCTAGTCCGAAACCTAAATATTTAAAATTGTCATAAAAATTATTTTTCACTTCAAAATATTAATTAAGATTATTTCTAGTAGATATAGGCAAACAGAATAATTTTTGGAGTTTTGTGAAATATTTTTGGGCTACTAAAAGTTTTGGTAAACCCTTTTACCGTATCGAGTAAAATCTTCTCTGTTTGTTTGAGGGTTCATTTAACCTCAATTTCAACTCAAATTGAGCCACCAGACTCCATTTAATACCTATTTTATTATTCTAGTGTTAACTCAAAATGTGTGTTAGGGCACCCATCCTCGAATATCGCTAGCCTGAGCACTTTTAACACTTGTGCACTTTCAAAATTTTCTATACTATACTATTGTAATTATTTTGAAAACTAACCCTGAGTTACTATTCATGCTTTAGAATGTTCCATGCATGTCAGATGTAAATTTTGGGGCATTACAAAAATGGTCAACCCCTTATGAAAAATCTAGGCCTATGAGTCTAGTTTACTCTCCTATTGGAATTATTCAATTTAATTCTATGTAGATTGAGATATCCTTAAATTACTAAACCTAGTTGAAGGGAATCCTATGATACAATTTTACCTAATATCAATTTCGTGGTAGTTATCACATTGTTTATGTTATTTGTCACCAAACCAACAATCTATCTTCATCTTCTTATCCATATCAATTTATAATTCCTATAAATATGCAAAATATTCATAAAAGCAAATGAGTAAGTTCCTTTACCTTATTTTAGCCAAAATCCTTCTCTTACTTTCTACTTTCCTCTTCTTTCTCTTATTGGATTCTTCTTTTACATATGGTAGATTCTCAAAATAAATATTCATTCTTTATATGAACTTCAATTTTTCCGTATATAAGACAAGAGAAAGAGTAGAAAGAGAGAGATACTTTACCTTAAAATACTTAAACCCTAAATTCTCTCTTTTCTTTAAATTTTGTAACTCAAAATTAGGGGTTGGAATGGAAAGGAAATGGTTAAGTTTTGAGAGGGATTTTCTGTATTTTTTTGAGACCTACTTCCTTCTTTTTATACCTAAATCTCTATAATTCAAATCTCTATAATTCTCTAGAGTTTCACTCTGTGTCCTCATTTCACTAGTCCATTGTTTGACCATTTTAATTTGCACTTTACTCCCTCTTCTTCTTTTAATTATTACTTTGACACATAATTCATGGTTTGAATTTCAATCAAGTCCTTATTTCATATCTTTTTAATATATATATGTGCCTATCACAACCTTAATGTACCATTTTTGTAACACTTTATAACCCGATCAGTTGCAAGAATCGGATATCGAATGTCACACTTGGGTTTGGGTTCCTTAAAGAGGACTAATTATAGAATTGACTATTTAAAAAAACTTATTATTTTAACAATTACTATTTATTCTATAAAACTTTTGACAGAGTCTCCCCTAATTATTGGCAACTTTTCCTACAGAAAAAGAATACAAAAACACTTCTAGAATTATACAGCTTTCTTTCCAAAAACACCAAACAAACTCTAACACAAGATTTCCTATCCTCTATAAATAAACAATTAGCCTAAATCCACCTGTCACATCATCATTACACAAATATTTTCATTCTCAACTATATCTATAAAAAATTTCATTATACCATTGTATCAACTACATAATGTTCAACCTCACAAGACATCAATAAAGTTACAAACTAAATCATTCCCGTATATGTACATGCCAAAATAACAAAGGTGCACAAATGGTACAAATGACTTGTTGTCGTAACCATGATCGCCCTTAACTCCAACTGCAGCAACTCATGAAGACTCCTTCAGTTGGCATGATAATACGGAGCATCAAATTAACTTATGCATGGAGGAAGTCACACGCTAAGCTAAAAGCCTAGTGGTGACTACCAAATTTACCTCACAAATTGTATAGTTTAAACTATATTTATAATACATCAAATATTCACATATATCATACAATATAAAAATATATATACATAAAGGTTTTAATTTCTGAGCTTATAATGCACATAAACCATCAATATTATAAGTTCATATGCAATAGTTATATGTATAACATAAGAAAAAATGTAGATTAACAACATTTTTTACTGTAAATTGGCCAATTATTACTAACCATTCAATCTCATGACATTTATAAATAATTAGGTACATTTTTTTAAGAAATCCTTAACAATTTTCACTTGAACCCATGATTTAGCTCTTCTATTCCCTGCGTATCCATAAATTCACACATGATTCCCTATTTTAACTTTATAATACACACATCTTACTTTTCTCATATAACATTACGTAGATTGATTATGTCTTAATTATCAAAAACAAACTAATTGGTTTTAGAAATTACTTCTATTTATTTCCAAACATAAGGACTATAAATCTATCATAAGGAATTAAAACTCGTATAATTCGCATATTTGTTTAAACTTTTCTAGATTAAGGTCTAATTAATGTTCTAGTCCAAAGAGTAACTATTTAATTATTTTCAATTAAAAATATCCAATTATTTGATAAGCACTTAATATTTATGTTTTGTATTTTCCCCAAGTAAAACTAGCAAAATTGCATTAAGCTATATAAACTGGATCTGAATAAGGAACTGAGTTCTCAAAACCATTCAGTCCATTGAACATTTTCTTATATATATTTGTGTGTGTGGAGATCGAGCTCTTAGAGCCATTTAGCCTAAAACTCATATTAATTACATCCACCGGAAGAGCTCTCGAACCCATTCAATTCGGTAATCACATTAAGACATAGTATTGCTAAATTTTCCTAATTGGCATGCCAATCTTATCCCCATTACTCCAATTCCTGTCTAATTTTACCTAGGGAAATATGATAAATTTTTTTAAATCTTACTAATTGGACATATGGTATTATTTCTAAATATTACTTATTTAGTAATTAACTAAATTTGTATCTTAATTTCGCATTAAGCATACATTCATCATTAGCAATTTAAACCCTTATCAAGTTATAGCTTACCATTGTAATCATTCTAGTTCACATAGTCATATGTCATCATTAAGAGACCAATAAATCCAAATTCTCTCTCTCTCTCTCTCTCTATATATATAATATATATATATATATATATATATATATACACTACAAGAAAATATGGAAATAGCAATGGACAAATACGAAATTGATTTCGTTGCTAAATTAGCAACGAAAAAGCATTTTCGTTGCTATTTAGACACAGAAAATAGTTTTCGTTGCTAAAATTGGTTAAACTTTATAAATTTAGCAACGAAAAAATATTTGGTTAGCTTCCGTTGCTAAAAGTGGAGGGAATTTTTGGTGCCATTATTTAGCAACGAAAATTAGCAACGAAATTAGTATTCCATTGCTAATTAAGGTGGCAACAAATGGCGGATAAAATTTGGGACAAAAAATAGCAATGGAATGGAATTTTTGTTTCTATTTTAGCAATTGAAATAAAATTTTGTTGTTATTTAGCAACAGAATAATATTTCGTTGCTAAATAGCAGCAAAATTTTATTTCGATTGCTAAAATAGCAACGAAAATTAAATTCCATTGCTAAATTAGCAATGAAAATCTAATTCCATTGCTAAATTCACTTTCAATGAAAAATAGCAACTGAATTTATATTCGGTTGCTAAAATAGCAACGAAATTTTATTTTGGTTGCTAAAATAGCAACTGAAATAAAATTTCGTTGCTAAATAGCAACCAAATTATTTTTGGTTGCAAAAATAGCAACGGAATAATAATTCCATTGTTAAATGAGGGCCATTTAAGTAATTTTCATGTTTGTTAGAACTATAAAATGGAAAAAACCCTACATTTGCTTCATCTCCTCCCTCATAGACACCACCCGCCCCTCTTTCTCTCTCTCTCTCTCTAACAAAGAAATCTAAGGCAAACTCATCTCCTCCCTCACAGACAGCGTCAAATTACTACCACTCGCCACAGGCAGGCTATTTTTCGGTATGATTATTCCTTTTTTTGAAGGCCTAGATTAGATTACTCATGGGAATTTTCTGATGATAACTATGGTTTATGACTTTTATGGCTGTTTATATTCTCGCTTGTGTCTGGGTTGCTTGTATCTTGTGTTGATTCTTACTGGCATTGGTTACTCTCAGATTGTTTAATGGAGGTTACCAATTTCATTGTTTATTTGCCATTTACATCCAAATCGTTATTCTTTGCAGTCTTTGTCGTAATCTTTTACTGAGTCAATGTTGTTATTGGTATTTGGTTTTAGCTACCTTTACTAACATGTGTCGGTGATTATTAACCTTATACTTTAGTTGTATTGAAGTCCATCTACGTGTAATGTGTTTGAGCGGGAAACTTATTCAATTAACATTCATTTGTGCTTCAAAGATCTTTATTTTTTCCTTTTAATTCTCTAGCTATTTATTTATTTATTTATTTATTTATTTTTAATCAGTTGTTCTCTCTTCAAGTTTTTAGAGTTCCTTGATCTAGTTGTTACAGGTCATTATTATTATTATTATTATTATTATTATTATTATTATTATTATTATTATTATACAATAACACAATATTAATTGTTTGTTAGAATATATTTAATTTGGTTATAGCTTTGCCTATTAGCTTTTAGCAACACAATATGGCAATTGAATTGCTATTGTATTCAAACATTAGTGGCTGGTTATAGATGAAACATATTCGCTAGTGAATTTTTTCTATTAAATTAAAAGCTACTGAAAACTTAAGACATATTCACTAGTGAATTTCATTTGGGCTAGGCATTCTAATTTTTTTGGTTGGTTTTATTTTGGCCTAGTTAGTTGTATTTGTTGCTTGTTTCCAGTAGCTGTTGTTTTGTCCCTGAAGGCTTTAGCAACTCTTTAGCTTGTTGGTTCTGTCAGTGCTACACTTTAGGCACTTTGTACTATTCTTTTTTTATATATATGCTTTGGCTTATAAAAAAAAATTCAAATAATGCAAATCCAGTGATGAGTAAACTACAATGTAAAATGGATATTGAAGTGCTCTATATCGTCTTTAGTTCATCTTTTTTTCCTATTTTTATAACTGCAGATATATAGGAGTAATAAATAATATCCAAAGTATAATTTTCTTGGAACTTATTTACACTTTATTTTGGCTTAATTCCTATAGTATGGGTGTTGTTGTTCTGTTTGGCTTAATTCCTATAGTATGGGTGTTGTTGTTCTGGTTTTACTTGTTCGTGTGTTTAATTGTTTTAGCTATTTATAGACATTTGTATGGTTGGATTTTGTGCTGAATTGGGTTTATTTGATGTGTTGGCTATGGCTTTAATTATTTTTGGTGATTTTGTGCTGAATTCAGTTTCCCTGTGAAGGACCATCTTCAGCTTGCAAAAGAGCTTGATCTCTTTGATTTTGATGCTGCTGCAGAGGTATTCTATCTGTTTATAATGAGGTATTAAAGCATTTCCTATATGCATTAACTGAATAAAACCTTTTTCATGATAAACATTAAATGTTTCTGATCTTTGAGCATGATATATAATTAGCAGTTTTCGTCTCTATTTTACCTATAGGTTCATGCAAATGCTATAATATTTTGATTATCGGTCTATACTTTATCTTTGGTTTACCTACGGGCAACCAAAATTAGATATTATTACTTACAGAAAGGCAAGCAGGTTACAAAAAACTGAGGGAGCATGATTTCTTTTATCCATTTCATTATATAAATGAAGGGCAATCAAGTGTAAAATTATGTCTTATAACTATAAAAATTAACTTTTTTTTAAACCATATGAAAATAGAAGTGTTCCTATTATTATGGGATAGATGCATAAATTTCTTGCTGTCTGCTTTCTCTGTACCTGTAAAATTTCTCACATTTTAAAATATAAATTTCTTGCATGCTTCAGTATTTATGCATGTACAAAAAGTTGATGGAGCCATTGATGAGGCAGTCTCACATGTGCTGTCAATGGTGGATTCTCCAGATGCTCGTTAACAATATCATTAGATGCTTGAACATTATTGCTAAGCCAAGGTGAGTACATTAAGAAAATTTATATACAAGAAATTTCTGACCATGATCCAATGGGTTAATGTGATGTACAAGTGTAAATCTCTTTTTTTGCTGTTCACATTGTAGACGAGTCTCAAATAGTAAATCTTTCTTTTAGGTTTCACTGCATCGGATCAGTGTTCCTCTTCTTTTTTTTTCAAGACATGGAGAGGAGCTGCCAAGGAAATAACTTTTTGGTTGAATTTCTAAAGTTGTAAAAATATTTTAGAATTCACTTTGAAGTTTATCTAGAAAATAATATTTTCTCTTATTTTTTCTTAGTTAGAGGAAATATTTTGCTATAATTTCTTATAGTTCGTCAAACAATAAAATAAGTGGATCTATGTGTAATAAAATGGATTAACTGCTGAAATAATGGATTAACTGCTGAAATAAGAAAATGGAATCTTTTCCTTTTTGTTATGCCATAAATGTTCATGGTAGTTAAGAGAGTAATAATAGCAGTGCTTAATGTGATTACGAGCCTCACCCTCTATTTTTGGATCTTTATCTTTTTAAACCTCCAAGACAATCATTTTTTGATTGATGTGGCAGATTCTTTTTTGAAACCTTTTGATATGCATGATGCTAGGTCCCTTAGTTATATGGAATGCATCATGCTAGAATGCATTTTCCCCTTGAAATATTAATTTGCTATATTTGATATTGATATTTGTAGTCATTTTAAGCAAATATGAATGTATATATAGTTTAAGGTCACTGCTTTCTCCATAAAAAAAATTAATGGCTTGTTTGTATCAGAGTTCCTCAGGCTAAAATACTGCACTGTAAGTTTTACTCATATGATAGTTGGAATAAATTTCTTAATTTTGTTTCACAATTGAAAACACACTATTCGACTTGTTATACTTGCTTAGAACATAAAAAAGTGTCTTGTTAAATCTCTATATAGTCTTCCTACTTGTGATTCGTTAAGCAAAATTGATGTCGAATGTTGCCATATGTATTGAAATCATTTTTTTGAATTCAATGATGATTTCCCTAAGCATAATTTAGTTAGGTCACTTTGCTGCTTATAGTTATGGTTGTTGCTTGATAGAGGGTTATATGCACAAAGAAAAATGAGAAATCACACTGATTGTGGATTGACATGGTTGGATAAAATTATTTATCGTTTTGCTAGTGGTAGAAAATGAATCTAGATCTTTTATGGGTTATGGTAGCAGTAAAAGACCAAAATCATAACTGTCATGCAGGAAATAATAATTGGAATAATCATGAGAGGGGTATAGTTAGTCTCTGTGGTACTAATTTCATGTAGTAGGTGAAAGACAATATAATGATGAGATAAGAGTTCATAATGCTTTTTGGGGTCCTTGGTGCACTTTTATTTCAACGGGAGGATACAGGCTTTTGCAAAAATTATGTGTAAGAAATCAACAATAATTTAGTGATAGAATAGCGACAAAAATTTTGTTGCAATTTTTTATAATACTGGCTAAATTTAGCAACGAAAATTTAATTCGGTTGCTAGAAATAGCAATAGAAATTGATTTTGGTTGCTATAAATAGTAACGGATTTTCTATTCGGTTGCTAAATATAGCAATGGATATTCTAATTTCGTTGGTAAAAATAGCAACGAAAATTGAAATCCGTTGCTAAATTTAGCAATAGAAATTATTTTCCGATGCTAAAAATACCAACTACCAAATTTGCAACCGAATGTTCCGTTGCTAATTTTTATTAGTAATGGAAATTCAACAAATACGGTTGCTAATTTCCGTTGTTATTTACTAATTTTCTTGTAGTGATATATATATATATATATATATATATATATATATATATATATATATATATATATATATATACACACACTTTATAAAATACGTTTATTTGTTCTGGTTAGAACTCTAAAAGGAATAATCGAAAACAAAGTGACAAAATATTAACAAGCCAAGAAGAATCACATTTTAACAATTAAAAATAATAAAGTCATTTAAACCTTATTATCTAAACAAATTATGCCTATTAGCTTACTAAAATAAAGTTTAACTAATTAAGCCTTATGGTCTACTAAGTCACAAAAATTATGCTAATTTGTTTCCTTTAAACTAAAAGCACTTGGTTAACCGGTTATCAAATACATATAATCAATTTTTTCTATGTCATCCATTTCAATTATGCAAGATATTTCTTAAATCTAACTATTTATATAAATATTCATGGTTCTGTATTCTGACTAGCCCCTTACTTTGTCCAAAACATATCAATTATATTAGTTGACCCATTTAATAAATATATACATACAGGTAAGAAATTCAATCTTTTGTCTAATGCACCTAACTTAACAACAAAGAAATTTACCAATTGAAATTTCAAAACATTAAATACCAATTAAGAATTCAAATTGTGTATGCACATATATGTTTGAGAGTATGCCCTAGAGCCCATGTAATAGGGATGTATTTCATATGTATGAACTAATATTCTTAATAAAAGGCATCATTCATTTATTAATGCTATGTTTAAATACATGAGTTTGTAAATTTTAAATTAATAAATAAAGTCCTAGATATTATAGACACAGTGCAAAGGCAATCATGAAAGTGTTCAAGATATGAGATGTCTATTGCATGCAAATATGTTAATATCTAAATATCTCTAGTCATAGAATTAACAAGATAGGACATTGTTAATTCGGACAGACTAGCACATGTTATGCTTCTTGAATGGTTCAAGCAGTGGTTCTCATAACTGTGATTATGAAAGAAAATCAAAGTTAACATGTGGATGTTTGTTAGAAGAACAAGTTCATTGAAGACCTGCAAAGAGAATCCTTACATGGATATTAAATCTATGTTAGTGAGGAATCTTTTCATAGCGGTTGTGCAAGTATCCTTAGACTTGAGATCACCAAAGTTACCTTAAGTAGAAAGTGGTATACTTTGACTCAATAACTGATTACTTCCAACTAGGGGTGAACATAGTTAGGAGGTTGGGTATATCATGACCTACTTGAAGATAGTTGAGTGATTAACAAAGGATTCACCATCCTAGATTTATTAAGGGAAGTTATCTCGCATTATTCTATAATTGCCTTGTTCAGAAAATCTCAGGCCAGAGTAATATGCCAAGATGGATAGGGATCCATGAATGGCATTTTGGGAACAATGGTTAAATTAATAGAACATACATAATTAGATTTATATGAGTTGACAGTAATCCATACTCAGAATCTAATTGAGGTAAGAGTGGTGAAAGGAGTAATTGCACGATAACTGTTTCTATGGAAGGGTATAGGCAAACCACTTGACTTTCTTGACATTTGGGTAGTCATGATGCCTAGTTAGAGGTCAATCAAGACTTGTATAATAGTGTATCATAAATATCAATTGGGATTGATTAAATGATTTAAAGAAGTTTAAATCTTGTGAGTTTTGAATAGAACTCATAATTACACATTATGCTGCAAATATGGACAGAAACCCAATAGGTCACACACATATAGAGAAAAGGATAAAATGGTAAAATGAAAAGGATAATAATATCACATATGGGAGTAGAGAAGTGAATAAGAGAATAATTAATTAAAGAGTTTAATTAATTATGGTCAAGTAAAATTGTTCGCAAAACTTTTTAGAAATATTCTGTAAAATGGACCTAATTAAAATATTATATTTCATAATTAATTATTATTGGACTATAAGCGTTATAGGGCTGATATAATAATTAATAGATTCATTGGAGAAATTAAAAGGGGCCCAGAAGAATGTCTTTGGCACAAAAACCCTCCAAAGGAAGGGTTACATGCCAAGCCCTGGTAGAAGGCCTTAGAGGCCTAATTCTTGGAAAAAAACAAATTAAATATATTTCATAAGTGTTATAGAGTCCAGATATTTAATTTGGATGGATTTAGAATTAATTTGGGTGAATTTGGATGGATTTAGAATTAATTTGGGTGATTAAATCCAAGTATATGCACAAAAGGCCTAGTTTGTGGGTTTTGTGCATATTCTTTTGTGAATGGACTTAATTTGGATTTAATTGATCCCAAATAAATTATTAATAATTCTAGAAGCCCATTTAATATTTCTCCGGCAATTTTAAAGATCCCAATCCTATTACGAAGTTTGATTTTTAACATAACTTTAAAAATCCAAGTGATAGGGTATTAGGGTTAAGGTGAACAATTAAGAGAAAAGAATTTTTCTCACTCTCTCAACCCTAGCCGCCACTTCCTTGCTAGCATCAAGGGGATTTTGGTCTTCCATACCTATATTTCATATGAAGAAACCAAGTCTTAAATTTGTCCCTAAAATAGGCCATAATTCAGCTTGAATTACCGACCAGTTTGCTGCCCAATCACTAGGAGTAGACCTCAGTGTTTTGTAAATATCTGAAAGTATAGAAATGATATCAAGATGATTTTTGATGTTTTAGAAACTAGAAAAATAATGGAACAAGTTTTTATAAGACCATTTTTGCTGAAAACTCCTTTTGATATGTCAAAAACCGCTTACAAGTAGAACTCAGAAAACTGCCTATGACTACTCATGACTTGTGGCACTTCCCTAATTCACCCAAACATGATTTTTGAGCCCTTTAGTGTCATTAAAGTTGGTCTAAACCCTTTTAAGAAATTGTAAAGCAATTTAAGCATAAAATAAAGATTTTTTGTGACACTAAATACGATTAAATGAAATGACATATGAGAATACAGTTAGTAAATGAACACCAACATTAGAATACATGAAAATGTTTACTTGTATTTTATGGTATGATAATGATGATACACCTGTGAATTGACTTTGCCCAAAATTACTGCATATTGATAATCCTCTACAATAACATGAGAATACTATGATATAACCTAGTGATAATAAGAGCACAGTCGCAAGGTTGCATGCTCAAGTTAAAAGAAATGGGACATCATAATGTATGTTTAATCATGAAATTGAAGAAGCTAGAATGCCCTCATGGTCATAAGAAGAATTAATGATTATCATTGATGTATAAAAACCTACTCACCTATTTGCTCATGCCTATACTATATTATGTTTAACTCATTCCTGTCAGCAGGGTGCTAACAACTAAGATGATATACTCACACATAACTTACCTAAGTATAAAATGCTACAAGATGAAGAGTACAAGTAAGATGATTCAACTGTATATATATATATAAGATGTATAACTTATTGTCTACAATTTGACAGACCCTAAAAGAGAATCAAGTGATTGAATATGAACATGTATTGACCTTAAGCTGTAAGAGAACTCATTTATTTTAATATATGGGCCATAAATGTTTGAGTGTTGTTATATATATATGTATGTCACAACGTGAATAATTATGAGAATAGGGAATTATTCATGGCAAGCAGTAACAAGGTACGTCGTTGAAAACTATCCATGAGGTGTGTAAGTACTATATGTTGTATAGTTGATATAAGTAATGAAAGCATGTATTTTCATGATTTAGGCTACACATATATGTATATGTACATGTGGGCATGCACAATACTAGTTATGAAAGATTACATATTATTATTTATCTAAACCTAAAACCATCACAATATGAATGAAAGAAAGTGATGCACTATGTGATCACATGATAGCCTACCTATGTATTGAATCCTAGAGCTCAATGTTTTGAAGCAGGATGAGAATAACGTGCACTCTTATATGAATGATGGCATTAAGTAATTATGTTGTATTAAGTAAAGAAAAGTATGTTGAACCAAAATTGATGTATTCTTTGATGAAAGGAATGATATGCATTCTTTTATGAAAAGTGGCTTTAAGCCAAATGATGTGTTAAGAAAAGAAGAATATGTTAAATTATGAGATGTCTTAAAAAGTTAAGCCTGCGGGTCTTAGTTCAGTTGTGGATTATATAGGCATGCTTAGAGGGATACAATCGCAGCTACCATAGTTAACCCCATTTGGGTTTTATTCCTTAATAGAACCATCGTTTGACCCCGTTTGGGTCCATAGTTTGTTCCTTACTGGAACCATTGCTTGACCCCGTTTGGGTCCATTGTTTGATATCTTCGGATATCCATAGTTTGATACCTTCAAGTATCCATTGCTCCCATTATCCACCTTTTGAACTAGTGCTTAGGCAGGCTATTAAAGATGATAAAAATGTACACAAGATAAAGTAAAACATGCATTAATTGCCTCACTTATATAATGTAAGCATGATGAATAGCTTATTATATTGCTTATCATGGTTTCTTTTAGCTATAAACCATTTCAATGATTAAAGATTAAGAAAGAGTTTAAAATAAAGGAATTCATGAATCAATTTCTTTGCTTATATAATGGAAGCATGATGTGTGGCTTATTATATTTCGTTATCATAATTCCTTTATCTGTAAACCATTTTTATGAAAGTAAGTTATTGGAATGGATACCCATAACATTTACTTTGCCATGCTATGATGAATGCATACAATGTTATAATAAGAACTAGTTGTGCTATAGCGTAACCCATTGAGTCGCATATGCTTTGATAATTATGAAATCTATACAATTGGACCTTCCCGGGGTACTCATGATATGTAATGTCTTTCTCTATATAATTACATGCGGGACTGGTTAGACACTACACATAGAGGTTACACATGCTCGTGCATAACAATAATCCAGAAATAATCAAAGACTAGTGTAAGATATAATTTGATGTTGTGTGGCATTTAGTTGCCACAATAAGATGACGTTAAGAA
Source organism: Excoecaria agallocha (assembly GCA_037975025.1). Classification (NCBI taxonomy): domain Eukaryota; kingdom Viridiplantae; phylum Streptophyta; class Magnoliopsida; order Malpighiales; family Euphorbiaceae; genus Excoecaria; species Excoecaria agallocha. The sequence continues at coordinate 9,545,657 of CM075818.1, read as the reverse complement.
ATACATGAATATGAACAGTAGTTATAAACTGTAAATGTATTCTATAATTATAACGCAGGTGATATAAGAAGTACGTTATGCTTAATAGTATCGGTTATAGGTGCTGCTGGTCATATGCACTTCTTGTGCTTTGAATAAACACCGAAGGGTATAGAATTGAAGCTTACCCAATTAGTAATCAATGTCCAGAGTCATTAATGAAAGGATTATGAAGCAAATGTATGATGTTATAATAATAAGGAAATAATTAATATACTAATTGTATTAGGAAAGGTTTTGAAGAACTAGAAGAGTTCATGAATTGCTTTAGGTTGGTAAGAATAATGTAATTAGTTCAGGTTGGACACTCCTTTGAAGTGCTATGTTAATGATTAATATCATAAGTTTATATGTTTTCTATATAATGAAAGTTGTATTGATTTTATGATAACTATTATAAATTTATCCATAGAATTGGGGTTCCCCACTAAGCTTTATAGCTTAGCATGGGTTTGTTATCCGTGCAGGTTTCCAAGATAAGTTCCAAAGGATTAGGCAAGATGCAGTTGCCTTAAAGGATTTCCAAATACTTGAAGGCCATTTATGTTATTATTATTTATCGATAAGCCGATGTATTTATTTGTGGCATGTAATTATGGCCTGTTCTATAATTATTATTATTTATGCCTGATCTCTATTAGGTAGGATGATGATTGATGATTACCTATGGTTAAGGAATTAGGGTGTTACAGTCTGTCTTAGAAATGGATGAGATTTTAAGATTTTAAACCCATTTTCCCTCTCTAGGAAATGCAAAGTTTAAAACCCACTAAAATCATTTTATGGATCAGTGAAATTAATAATAGAACTCAGAGCTTGCACTTTCCCATTAGAAATACAAATAGTTCTTCCTCATTAGGTAACTCTGATATGCGCTACTACGGGACTTAGTGTCTATAGTTACCCCTAATATTGGGGAAACTTGTGCATTAGTGCCTAAGTGAGCAAAAATTTAGAGTAAAAGGAAAAAATGCATAATTTCAAAGTAAAAGGAAAAAAATGCATACTTGGGTTAGCTATGATTTGATTGAAGATGCATGCCATCTGATGCAATGAATCTCTTGATTTGATTAAGATGTATACCATCTGAGGGTGCAAATTTCTTGATTTGATTAAGATGTGTACCGTCTAAGGGAGCAAATCTCTTGATTTGATTAAGATGTGTACCCTCTGAGGCAACAAATCTCTTGATTTGATTAAGACGCATACCCTTTGAGGTAGAAAATCTTTTGATTTGATTAGGATGTGCACCCTTTAAGGCAGTAAGCCTTTTGATTTGATTAAAATGTATACCATCTGAGGTAACAAATCTTTGGATTTGATTAAGATGTGTACTATCTGAGGTATCAAATCTGTTACTGGGTAGTTATCATCATCTTATCTACATGTTGGGTAGTTATCATCATCTTATCAATATGTTAACCCTTTTTTAAAGCCTGATTAGTGCTAGCTTGTCGGCATGTAAAATTAAAATGAGTTGATTGTATTTGATTAGTATTAGCTTATTGACATACATAATCGGGATATGTTGATTGGTTGATGCCATCTATCTACATGTCTAACCAAGTTAAATTGGCATGCTAGATGCCATCTGTCGATATGAGGATTGCTTGTATAAGATATCTCTTAAGAAGGCTTCGACACTTGTGAAAAGGATTTGGCATTAGTTTGCTATTACACTGATGGTCATGTTGATTTTACCAAATTCATTTTATTTAGATGTAGCTTTGAGTGATTGAATTGATCAATTTTATTATGAATGATAACTTGTTATTCTCTTTATTATTTTGTTTCTCTTTTTTTTTCTAATTTATCTAATTTTTTAAGATTATTCAGCACATACACTAGCATCATAAAAATGTAAAGATAAGAAAAATGAATGTAATCATAAATACAATCAATATCCAATATATACACCAAAATGATAATTTTTGAAACTCCTTAAAAAAATATAAAAACTACATTGGAGTGTGATGGTTAGGAGACCCAAGCAGCCTACTAGTTGAAAAAGGCCAAAATGATCATCGGTGAGAGGATGATGGTCGAGAATGGTGCTGATGTTAAGCCACTAGTGGCTCGGGTGGTAGAGGTGGTGCCTAGAACTAGAACCCTGGTAAATGCTTGGTGAGTGGTCATAGAATTTGCCCAATCAGCCTAGTCAGGCTATTGGCATTCAACCCTAGCTTGAGATTGCCAATGGATGCTGGTCTAAATGGCTCCTAAAATTGTTCCTCATCCTTTTAAGATAGGCCTCGAGTGCTACACGTGATTGACTACATCACTGCCTCTAATTTTTTAGGGATAACCCCCTCTATCCTTTCAGTTCGCTGGCTCACCCTAGTGATAGAGGCATCTATCACTTGTAACACATCATTAAATCTCTACTTAGCTACTGCAAGAGCTGCCAGCATCCTATCGATATCCCTCTACTACTACTTTGGTATGGCGTGGATAGTGGCGTACATCGCTTGCTGATGCTGCTAATGCTAGATAATGGTATATAAAGGCTACATAGATGTTTCCATACTGGCCAACCTCTAAGATAGTTCATTTAATAGAGGATATGTTAGAATTGAAGCTAGTTGTACTAGTGGCAGTGTCTTAGATGTGAAAGCCTTTGGGTAAAGACATGGCCTGAATCGCCGTGATGCTTGAGAACGTGAAGGCTATGGTTGAGCTGGAGAAGTGGGTTGTATTGGTTCCTATGGTGAAAGTATACTGCCCAGTAGCTTATCAAGATCTACTCACAGATCCATATCTATATCCATGTGATCTGGCTCAGGAGATGTTGGTTGATCGAATTGCTGCTGAGGTGCCGAGCATGCCTACTTGTTTTACTCCTATACTGGTGCTGCTAGTAGTGCAGGTAGCCTGTATGCTATCTGGGTCTCTTACACTGTCAACAACCTGTACTCTCCAGGGCATTTAGGGATTACAATAATCATCCTTATAGTCTTGGCAGTGGAAAGGTCTACGAAGGTCTCCTTATCTAGTGGTTAGTTAAAAGGTCACTTCATTTACCCTCAAATAAAGAAGTAACCTGGTGACTATACCCCCTAGATAGGTCTAAGTCATCAGCTGGGTGGCTAATTGAAGTAAGTTTGGCATGAACTCGTGGATAATATCAAATGATCTCCTCCTAATCATAGCCCATAGATTCAATATCTCCATGGCATTCACTAAGCCTAGATTGCTTGTGAGACCTAAGTACGAGTTAGATAGTACTCCTTGAATATATCGTAGAACCTATGTTACAAGTAATGCGCTCTTTGCCATATTAGAGTGATAAAGAGCCCCTATCAAAGTAATCTTAGCCTAGTGCTAGTGCTCAATCACTTGCTCAGTTGTAAGGACCCCCCTCTCCTATTGGTAAACCAATAACCTTAGTGAATGTGCACCAGCTGATGCTGTATGAATGCTATTGAACTCTGAAAGTAATCACCCTCTTCTCCTCATCGGGTCTCTTAAAACCCCTATATTCTAGTATGGATAGAAAGTCTCGAACTATCTCCGGATATGTGAAGAAATACGTGGGCCAAAGATCGATAACACTATCTCTAATCGACCATCATCCACTCTGGTGCTAGTTGAGCGGTAGGGGCTTGTGGTGGCTTGCATCGTGATGCTATTTGCATAAAGAAAAATGACAACAATTAGATTTATGAAGTGACTAAAATCACAAGTAATATATTTCACAAAAATTAATTCACATTTTTTTAGAAACTTTGATAGTGCTCTAGCTTATATCAGGACTAGCCACCCTGCACCAAAATGCGTGTTCAGCGCTATACCTTAAAAATAATCAACCTAAGCATATCAATGGGAATTCTAGCAAACATGCACAACAGTCAAATTTAAAAATTATAGATTTATTCGATCAAAAAATTTTAACGAAATTTTGGCAGCATTCTAGCTGAAATATGCTAACTTTCCTACAAAAATATTCAAACAAAGGCAATCATAGGTTGAAGCTGCTATACAATTCAATCTCATTTCAATTTTAAGTCCAATTATATGTCAAACATAACACATTTTGCTTTTTATTCATTTATAGTTAAAAACCCACTCAAATTCCAATTTTTTCATTCATTCACTACATAAAAAACTACTAATATAGTTATCTACTGTAAATTGAAAATAATCAAACTATAATTTTATAATACAACAAATTCACAACTCTACCATTGCATTTTTTTCTCTTTTTTATATTTTTTCAGTGTATTAAAATTACTAATCAATTTATCTACTGTAAGAATAAATAGGCTTCTCATCATTCTTGATCTATTTTTGCTATTTTTTTTACCCAAACAGAATTTAAGGGGAGAGGAAACAAAAAAAAAATGAATTATGAAATTTTCAATTATTTTAATCATCAACAAACTTATATACATCAATTTTATTAAAATAAAGCAATAAAATAAGAAAAAAATTAAAATAAAAATTAAATAACTAACATTGAATGCAAAAATGAAATTAAACAAAATGTAAAGGAAACTAAAAAATATAGCTTCAAGAAGCACATTGGTTTTAGGAACACATAGGCGTAATGGCATGAAAAACAAGTGAGAAATGAGGGAGAAAATGCAAGAATATCGAGAACGAAATGGTTAAAAATCATAGAGGAAAAGCTATAAGGAAGATGAAGAAGAAGAAGAAGAAAAAAATGGTTGATTTTTAAAATTTGAAGTGACAAACAGGCTGCCCATTGCTCACAGCAATCGACAGGCATAGCCTTCATCTCGTCTGTCATTCAAAATTCAGTTTTTTATTATTTTTCATGCCAGAACTAAACACAAAAACTTTTAAATGGGTACTATTTACATTTTTACCCTTAAAAATTATTTCTAAGTCCTAATTAATCAATTAATTTATTATTTACTTAATTTACATTATTCATCATCAATATATTAATTTTTAATCTCTTTCTTTTCTATCCTTTTCTCTTCTTTTTTATATAAAATACTCCTTGAATTTACACTCCTTGAATTTTGGATTTAAAATTTATTGGTGTCAATATTTTTCTTTTCTTTTATTTTCTATAAAAAAATAAATAAAACAGATGTAAAAATGTGAACGTGAAATGCATGAGCCATGTAAAATGCAAGAGAATCAACCTAGGTGACCTAGGGGTGACAGACGGCCAAGCCATGGCTTGCACTTTAGGGATGGCCGTCTGTCAAGGTTGCTATATAAAAAAAAGCTTTATTTTCTTGGTTTTTGTGCCTCGATCCTTTACTTGCTTAGTCAAGCTTCTTAACCATGTATTATTCTCTCCCTTCGTTCCTCTTTTTCCTTTCATTTTCAATTTATTCGGAGTTATTTTCCATTTATTTTCATTATTTTTTTCTTAGACTATCCAAATACCTTCACTATGTCAACCTCAATCGTAGCTGAACTATACAAACTATTAGTTGACCAAAAGGTTTAGGAAAATCCTATTTTGACCCTCTACTCCAACTTGATGTTTCCGAGGGGACTGAAATTGGATACTACCCTCATTTTTGTTACATTCTAATAATTAGACTTCAGGTTCCATGTGTTTAGATTTACATACTAGGAGTTATGCTCCCTAGTTGAAGAGTTCATCGAGATCATCAGTATGAGATTTGCTTTCAATACTTTTCCTTGTGTGCCTTACTATGTATTCAACTATTTGAGAGAGGTGGCACAAGCCTTAGGCATTCTTCCATCTGAGGCTATAAGGCTAGTACCTCAAGGAGATCTTTTTCATTGAAGGTTCTGATGAATGCCTTAGATGATTTTTTTGACATACCTACTTATCAAACCAGTGTCATCCTACTGTGATACTAGGCCCGATATCTAATGGTGACCTTAGGTGGCTATATCGAAGACTGCAACCTATTTAGCATCATAGAGCATATATGAAGTGGGCTAACTCCACTTCCTTTAATCCTATTGGAGACAATTCTCTGCTTGGATGTTGCTTATATTGATCCTACTATTCTTCTCTCTGAAAGCCCCCTGTCACTTCAAGTATTTTTATAGTCTTTATTTTAAAGGTAGTGCACCCCCTTGTGGATTTTCATGCTAGCGTTTCTTAGTGAAAAGTGCATCCTTCCGAATTTTCACACATTCTTATGCCTTATTTTTTCTTAAGATGAATCTAACTTACATTATCAACTTTTGCTTTTGATGTTTGGTTGCAGGAAAAGTTAAAGCTATTGACAAAGTCTCTTCCCATAGTGATAGGCATTTATTCTTTAAAGCAATATCTTCCACGATAGAGGTTGTACAATTTCAACTCACCTCATGAGGGTGCTATATGGTTAGCCACTATAGCAGATGGCAATATCAGCTTCAGGTTCCTATAGTTTTCCATTTGTTTTGTGACTCAAGATGGTCTTTTTGGACGCATCCCTTTGTGTGGACTATACCAAGCCACTTTCTTTATTGATTCCATTATGCCAATTACCTTAGGGAATGAGAAGACATTATCAGATGTCCCTTGTCCTTCCATGGTGGCATTCTCTCTACTAGATTCTTATTAAGCTATCATCACCTTTGGGTCTAGTTATTCGTGAAGACCATTATACTATAGATCAATAATTATGACTTCACTACCATTGTTGAGCATAAGAGGTGGGTTACCAATCCCATGGTGAATAATAAGATGTACCGGTTGAGATATCATGAGGATGAGAGTAGCTACTATCAGATAGGATATCGGATGTAAGAAAAAGACTATTATGCTTTTATTTAAACTTGATAATTTTGAATATGCGAAATCAAACACTTTAAATATATTAGTAAATCATGTGACATATTTGTTTGATTTCATTACACATTATTATTATTTGACATTAGGATCAAAATACAAAATTCACTTGATCTCGGACTAAAAGTTTAAAAGCATCAAACTCCCATTGTCAATTAGCTCTTTTAGATTTTCTTGATTGAATATTTTCTCCCAACACCTAATTTTTTCCCAAGATGCCTTTTCTCAGTTTCCACCCTAGTAGGGCACCCAATTTTAATAAGACCACATATATTTTCTGGTTTTTGACCCGTAAGGCTTTTATTCTCTTTTTTTGCATTTTTGTCTTTAGCCATGGAACCTCTTCAGTCTCTCAATGTTGATTGGCTCTTTGTAATCATTCCCATTGCTGCAGTCAATATGGCTGCACCTTTTAACAACAATTTCTTTAGTACAAATGGCCCTTCCAAAGTAGGTCTGAGCTTGCCTCAAATATTAGGGACTCTTGGCCTCATTTGCTTAAAGTTTAAGTTTTTGACTTTCTTCCTAAATGAACGAGATAACCTTTTGTGATTGATCTAGTTGTGATAGCAGGCTCACATTCTATCCTCATCTAGCAAGTTAAGCTATAACAACCTCTATTGTTACTATATTGCCTCTGGTAACTCAGCTTACTATTAGTTGTTATGCCCTAGGGCAAACATTAGGCCTCTTATGTAATGTCATATTTTATATTATAAAATTAGGTTTTCTTCATGTTATTATATTATTGGCATATTACATTATAATAATGTTTGTAAATAACAATTTAATGTTATTTTGACTGTCCCTAGTCATTTATCATTAAATGATTAATGATAAATAAAGACTAGTATAAGTTTGATTGATAATCATAGGATGATTATATATAGTGATATGAATTACACTTATAAGTACTTGTTAGAGAACAAAGTACTGGATAGACCTGTAATGAAATACTACACGAGTTAATGTCATTAGTGATCTCATAATAGTTATGTTATTGATCCATAGACCTAAGATTATCACACTATCCTACATGACGAACATTATGTTTTGACATAATCAAACATTATCTTTAATCGGATAATTATAAAGATTATGATTGGACATAATGAGAATCATGCAGAGGATAGTGAATAATTAAGAAGAAATTTGTCCCTCTCTTATGAGAGAGATATATATTAGGCCCCTCGATAAGTAAAACTGAGAAATGCATGGCCGTGCTCAAATGAATTAATGAATTTATTCATATCATTTGATATTATCAGTTTACTTAGTGATCGAGATATTATATGTTTGGACTATATAAGTTTGACATGGACCATGACTTATGTTCAAACAAGATATCGTGTGACAAAAGGATTATAACATGTTCTATTGGGTTAAAATTGAATTATCGATATTCAAATTATTTGGGTAGTCATAATGTTTTGCTAAATGCCTCTTATGACTTGTGGGCCCGTTATGGGATTGGGGCCCATTGCCAATATAATATGAACCAATTGGGTCACACACATAGAATGTGATGAATGGACTAAGGTTTAATTCGAGCATTTTGAATTTTATTTTGTGATAAATTAAAATTCGAAATAAACAAAAAAATAACAATAATATTTAAGATGATGATGATGATTATTATTATTCTTATTTTAAATAAGAAATAAGGTATTTCTTATTTTAATAAGAAAAATAGGCCCAAAGTTTTCTCTCTCTTAATTAGGGTTAGGTAAAAAAAATATATATATATATATATATAGTGATATATATATATAATCCTAATTAAGCAAAAGGAGTGAGTTATAGCCGTCACTTAAGAGAGAAAGAAAAGAAAATCGTTTTCTTCTGTAATTTCAAAAGAGAGAAAACAAACCCTAGCCGCCAAGGAAGGGAGCTAGCACCCCAGTCAATTCTCTTAATTGCATTTACGTGTGTATACCAATAGAGGGTGTCGTTTCGCTTGAAGTTGCACCTATAATTTGATTTATCTGTGCTTCGAGAGGTTGGTAATCATTACATTTCTCTTTCTATTGAATTAATTGGATCCGTTGTAGGTTTCTTTTTTCACTACATAATTTTAATTTTAATATTTCAAAACCCAACAGTGGTATCAGAGTCACTTGCAAGTTAAATTGATTCAATTATCATATTTTGTATGTATGTGATGTGTGCAAAATCGATTTTATGTGATATGAATAGATTGTATGTTGATACATGATAAGTTAGTAACTCTTATAATCATTTATGTTAATCTGTTTATATGGGATATGAATGAAATTAACATATTTATATATGATTTAAATGTAATTAATTAATTAATGTTTATGATATAATGTATATAGGCTGCAAAATTGATAGATGTTAATATGATTAACATGTGTATGTTAATTATGTTTTAACATGATTAAATGAATTATCATGAGATTAAATGTGTAATCTATATTCAATTAAATTTGATGGTATTCTGTATTGATCCTATGAATGTTTAATGTGACTAAATAGTTGTTGATATGATCAACACATTTGATATTTTAGGATACATAATAGGGTTTTTTATGCCGAAAATTGTTAATGAGATTAACGTTACCTCAAATTGAATAGCGGGACCGCCGTGTTATCTAATCATAACACCTAATATATTGTTAATGTTATTATTCGCCGAATTAATTCATCAATTTTATCCAATTAATTGAGTTTGATATGAGATGACTTGATTTTAATTGATGTATGTATGTATGTATGATGTCTTTGTATGGTGCATAGCATGGCCAATTAAGACCCTTGTAATGGTGTTTAATTTATTTTAATTTTATGGGTTTGTAATTTTAAATATGACCTACGTGTTATTCTTTTGTTGTAATTTTATTTTACTAATAGTTTTATTAGAATAGTTTATCTCATTATTGTAATGAAAGATAAAGGAATTTCACAAAGACTATGAAGGGGATCAATCCAATTACATGACGATGGAGGTGCAAATTGGAAGCTGTTGATCAAGACAAGTTTATGTAATTTCACCTAGGATTGACCTTTGATCTTCATATTAGCTTATGAAGATCATATAGTTTTGGCCATGCTATGACACATTTTATATATTATGCATATTATATCGATATGTGATGCGATGAATGATTATATATGTGCATGAGATGCCATGTATGGGATGATATATGATATGTAAATAAATAGACATCATAACTTAAAATTTAAAATTCCCTCACCAAAATTTTAAGTTGCCACCCATAATTATAACACCTATCAAGACTAAGATCACCAAAATGTAGGTTCTGCCAAAGCAAAGTACATTAGGTTATCATAGAAAGATAAGATGGGTAATGGTGTTACCCATATGTTTAAAAGTGGTTAGACTTAATTAGGCTATCAAAATGGTTTTGGGCCTAAGGCATTAGATGGGATTATAACATGCCGGGACATATGATGTCAAAATCCCATAAAGAATCTAAGAGTTATATAAGATGTAATTGATAAGGAGTTATCTACCTAAATAACTTGATTTTAAGCATCATGCCAAAGCTAACTTAGAATTAAGTGAAATATGGATCTTAGCCCACTAAAACATTACAATTGTTGTAATTAACATTGAGGGTGAATATTTTAGTGGGAGTTTTAAGAAATACCCTAAAATGAAATTGGTACTAATTTTAATATTTATTTTGCATATTTATAGGTAAATGGCTTTAAATAACACTTCCACACTATCGCTGTGATCAATCCTTGAGAAGGACACACTAAAAGAAGATGGCATTAATTTCCTTGACTATTTTAGGAACATGAGAATTGTTCTTAAGCAAGAAAGGAAGCTATATGTGCTTCATGACCCTGTTCCTCCTATCTCGCTTGTGGATGCCCAAAAGGTAGTTAAGGATAAACAAAAGAAACATGCTAATGGTTCTTTTGATGTGGGATGTTTTATGTTAGCCATAATGTGCCTAAAACTTCAAAAGGATCTGAAGCATTTAGAGGCTTATGAGTTGAGTAATCATTTTAAACAGACATTCCAACAATAAGTAAGTTAAGATAGGTATGAGACTACCAAAACTTTGTATTCTTGCAAAATGGCTAAAGGTGCATCAGTAAGCGCTCATGTTCTAAAAATGAAAGGCTATATTGATAGCCTTAAAAGGATTGGATTTCCCATCACTTTAGATTTTTCCATAGATTTGATCCTTAATTCATTGCCTAATAGTTATAACTAGTTTGTTTCGAACTATACTATGAATAATATGGAGAAATCCATTCTTGAGCCGCACGCAATGCTTAAGATAGCTAAGCAAAGCATTACAAAAAGGCCCAATCATATTCTTATAGTTAATAAAGGAAAGGGGATGAAAAATAAGGGCAAAGGTAAGGCTAAGGCAAACGTTATTGGTAAGCCTAAAGCATAAGCTAAATACAAACCCAAGGTAAAAGCTCCAAAGGAGGGAGTTTGCTTCCATTGCAACTAACCTAGTCATTGGATGAGGAATTGCAAGCTCTACTTGGAATAATTGAAGAAGAAGAAGAAGAGTAGTGAGACTACATCTTTAGGTATTTATGTTCTAGAAATTAATTTATCTACTTCTACTTCCTGGGTATTAGATACTGTACATGGTTCTCACATTTGTACAAATGTGTAGGGAATCAAAAGGAGTAGGCAATTGAAAAAGGGTGAAGTGGACCTACAAGTTGGAAATGGAGCAAGAGTTGCTACTTTACCCGGAGGGACTTATGAGTTGACTTTGCCCAATGGGCTTTTGTTAGTTTTGAACAATTGCTTTTATGTTCGTACTTTGAGTAGGAACATTATTTCAATTTCTTGTTTGGATGATGAAGGTTTTCTTTTCTTATTAAGAATAAGAAATGTTCCGTTTATTATGATGATATGTTTTATTGTATTGTTGATTCATATAGTGGCCTTTACGTCCTAAATCTTGAAAAATCCAACAATTAGGATATATATAACATAACTACAAAGAAATCCAAACCTAATGATTTGAATAAAACATATTTGTGGCATTGTTGCCTTGGTCATATAAATGAGAAATGCATATCAAAACTCCATCAATATAAACTTTTGGAATCATTTCATTTTGAATCATTTGAAAATTGTGAATCTTGTTTATTAGGTAAGATGTCAAAAGATCCATTCACTAGACATAGTGAAAGGGCCACTGATTTATTGGTCCTTATACATACTGATGTATGTCACCCATTAAGTATAAATGCCAGAGGAGGGTTTCAATACTTCATTAATTTCACTAATGATTTCAGTAGATATGGCTATGTCTATCTAATAAAACATAAACATGAATCATTTGATATGTTCAGAACCTTTTAAAATGAAGTGCAAAATCAACTTGGTAAAACTATTAAAGCACTTCAATCTGATCGGGGTGGTGAATACTTGAGCCAAGATTTTGATGATCATCTAAGAAATTTGGAATTATTTCACAATTAACTCCACCAGGGATGCCATAATGGAATGGTGTTTCTGAAAAAAGGAATCAAAATTTATTAGTTATGGTTCGATTAATAATGAGTTAAACAGATCTTCCTTTATCCTTTTAGGGCTATGCATTAGAAACAACTGCATTTACTCTAAATTGAGTTTTATCTAAAGTGGTTGAAAAGACACCATATGAGATATGGACTGGGAGAATTCCTAGTTTATCTTTTCTAAAGATTTGGGGTTGTGAGGCTTATGTCAAACGACATGTCTCAAATAAATTAGCACCTAAATCTGATAAATGCCTTTTTATGGGATATCCTAAAGAAACTAAAGGATATTACTTTTATAATCCCTTTGAGAATAAAGTGTTTATTGCTCGAAATGGTGTCTTTCTAGAAAAAAAATATTTCTAAAAGAACTAGTGGGAGTAAAATATAACTTGAAGAAGTTCAAAAACCAAAAGATGGCATTGGACCATCGATGGAAACTCAATAAGTTTCATAAACAATTGTGGAACCTGTGCAAGTTACACAAGAACTGCACAGATCTTATAGGACACGACATCAACTTGAGAGATATGGATCACTCGTAATAGATAGTCATCAAGTAATGCTTATGGATCAAGATGAGCCTACTACCTATCAAGATGCTATGTCAAGTCCAGATTCTGAGAAATGGCTAGAGGCCATAAAATTTGAAATGCAATCCATATATGAAAATAAAGGTTAGAACTTGATTGATCCATCTGAAGGAATTGAAACCTTTGGGTGCAAATGGGTTTTCAAGAAGAAAACTGACATGGATGGAAACGTACATACCTTTAAAGCAAGACTTGTTGCAAAAGGTTTCCAACAAACTTATGGTATTGACTATGATGAAACATTTTCACCAGTCGTAAAGCTTAAATCAATAAGAATTCTTATTGCCATTGCTGCGTATTATCACTAGCAGATATGGCAAATGGATGTCAAAATAGCATTTCTTAATTGAAACTTACTTGAGGATGTGTATATGACATAACCTAAAGGTTTTGTCCATCCTGAGAATTCTAGAAAGGTGTGCAAGCTACAAAAATCCATTTATGGATTAAAGAAAGCTTCTCGGAGCTGGAATCGTCATTTTGATGAAACAATCAAAGAGTTTAGATTCATCAAAAATAAAAATGAACCTTGTGTATATAGGAAGGCTAGTGGGAGTGCAGTAATGTTTCTCATCCTATATGTCGATGACATATTACTCATTGGGAATGATATCCTTATGTTACAAAACACCAAAGATTAGTTAGGGAAATCCTTTTCAATGAAATATCTAGGCAAAGCTGCTTATATCCTTGGAATTAAGATCTTTAGGGATAGATCTAAAAGAATAATTGGTCTGAGTCAAAGTACTTATATAGACAAGGTGCTGAATAGGTTTAGCATGCAAAATTCTAAAAGAAGATTTTTGCCAATGTCTCATGGCATTACTCTTAGTAAGACTCAATATCCTAAGACATCTAATGAGTGAGACCGCATGAGTATGATTCCTTATGCTTTAGCTATAGGATCTATCATGTATTCCATGTTATATACTAGACTAGACATTTCATATGTATTGAGCATGACAAGTAGATACCAGTCAAACCCTGGTAAAAGTCACTGGACAACCATTAAGAATATCCTTAAGTATATAAGAAGAACTAAGGATGCATTCTTAGTATATGGAGGATTGGAAGATGAGCTAGTAATATAAGGTTACACAGATGCAAGCTTCCAATCTGACAAAGATTACTATAAATCACAGTCTGGATATGTGTTTTTCTTAAATAGAGGTGCTATTAGCTGGAAAAGTTTTAAACAAAGCACCGTCGCTGATTCTACAATAAAAACTGAGTATAAAGTAGCATCAAATGCAGCTAAGGATGCAATATGGATTAATAAATTCATCACTGAATTGGGAGTAGTTCCTAGTATCACAAATCCTATAGACCTTTATTGTGACAATAATGGTGCTATAACACAGGCCAAAGAGCCTAGATCCCATCAGAGATCCAAACATATACTCGGGCATTTTCATCTCATTCATGAAATCATTGAAAGAGGAGATGTCAAGATATACAAAGTACCAACAGATGAAAACATTGTTGATCCACTTATAAAGGCTCTCTTATAAGCCAAACATGATGGTCACACTAGGTCCACAGGTATTAGACACTTATATGATTAGGCCTAGTGCAAGTGGGAGATTGTTAGTTGTTATGCTCTAGGCCAAACATTAAGCCCCTTATGTAATATCACATTTCATTTTATAAAATTGGGTTTTCTTCATGTTATTATATTGTTGGTATGTTATGTTATAATAATATTTGTAAACAACAATTTAATGTTATTTTAACTATCTCTAGTCATTTATCATTAAATGATTAATGATAAATAAAGACTAGTATAAGTTTGATTGATAATCATGAGATGATTATATATGGTGATATGAATTAAACTTATAAGTACTTGTTGGACAATAGAGAACTGGATAGACCCACAATGAGATACTACATGGGTTAATATCATTAGTGATCTCATAATAGTTATGTCATCAATTCTCAGACCTAAGATTATCATAGTATCCTACATAACGAACATTATGTTTTGACATAATCAAACATTATCTTTAATTGAATAATTATAAAGATTATGATTGGACATAATGAGAATCATGCAAAGGATAGTGAATAATCAAGAAGTAATTTGTCCCTCTCTTATGAAAGAGATATCTATTAGGCCCCTTGATAAGTAAGATTGAGAAATTTATGGCCGTGCTCAAATGAGTTGATGAAGCAATCAATATCATTCGATATTATCAATTTACTTAGTGATCGAGAAATTATATGTTTGGACTATATAAGTTTGACATGGACCATAACTTATGTTCAAATAAAATATCGTGTGACAAAAGAATTATAACATGTTATATTAGGTTAAAATCGAATTATTGATATTCATATTATTTGGGTAGTCATAATGTTTTGCTAGAGGCTGCTTATGACTTGTGAGCCCGTGATGGGATTGGGGTCCACTGCCAATATAATATAAACCTATTAGGTCACACACATAGAATGTAATGAATGGAATAAAGGTTAATTCAGGCATTTCAAATTTTATTTTGTGATAAATTAAAATTCAAAATAAACAAAATAATAATAATATTTATGATTAATATTATTATTATTCTTATTTTAAATAAGAAATAAGGTGTTTCTTATTTTAAAGTGAAAAGTGAGCCTGAAGTTTTCTCTCTCTTTATTAGGGTTAGGTCAACTATATATATATAGTGATGTATATATAAAATCCTAATTAAGAGAGAAAACAAGCCCTAGTCGCCAAGGATGCGAGCTAGCACCCTGAGCGATTCTTTTCATTGCATTCGCATGTGGATATCGATAAAGGGTGTCATTTTGCGTGAGGTCGTACCTACAATTCGATTTATCTATGCTTCGAGGGGTTGGTAATTATTACACTTCTCTTTCTATTGAATCAATTGGATCACTTGGATCCATGGTGGCTTTCTTTTTTTGATGCAAAATTTTAATTTTAACATTTCAAAACCCAACACTTCCTAGACTACCCTCGATGCTTGAAGCTCAACCTTCACAGGTAAAACTACTTTTGCCCTATAAAATAAGGAAAATGGAGTGGATTTTGTTGAAGTCTTGACAGTAGTGTTGTAACCCCATTAAGCAAAAGGTAGCTTCTTTGCCTAATCCTTGTATATCTGCACCATTTTGGATAGTATTCTTTTCATATTCTTATTTGCTACCTCAACTGCCTAATTCACTGAGGTTGATAAGAAGAGGAGTTGTGATGCTAAATTTTGTACTTCTAAAGCATTTGCTTTGTCTCAGCTTGGAACTGTACCCTGTTATCTAACATAATGTGGTAAGAGAGGCCATACCTATATATAAATTTCTCTTAATGAACCCGGCTATATCTCAAGGACCTAACTTTTTAAAAGACTCGATTTTTGCCCATTTTGTGAAGTAGTCAATAGTAACTATCTGTTTGATGCTATTGAATGTATCTCCCCTATAATGTCTATCCCCTATGTAGAAAATGGCCATGGCAATGTGATATTGTATAACTCTGAGACCAGTAAATGCCTTAGATCTGCATACTGTTGGCATAATTGACAATGCTTCACATACTTGAAACAATCCATATCCATTGTGAACTGAAAGAAACATTGACATATAATCTTCTTTGTTAGTGCTAGCCCATTCATATGAGTAACACAAAGACCAGCATGTACCTATTTCATTATTTTCTTTGCCTCTTTTTTCATCTAGGCACCTTAACTAGATACCATCAGGAAGCCCCTTATATAGCACACCATCAACACTAATGAACTGTGTTGACAGCTTGTGAATCATTCTTTAGTCCTTTTTAGTGGCTTCTTTCAGGAATGCTGCTTTGTCCAAGTAGCTTTAAATATCGTAGTACCAAGGCTTTTTGTCAACAACCTCAGTGTCTATTACTTATTTAGTCTCAAAGTATTGTCTGTTATAACGAGTGATCAATACCGACTCCATGCTTACTCCTCTTAGGTTGTCCCACAACGAAACCAAAGTAGCTAAAGCATCAGCTAACTAATTCATGTCTTTAGGCATGTATACAAATATGCAAACTTCAAACTTACTACTCAGTGACTTAGACTCTTCATGTATGGCAATAGTCTCTTTTCCTTAATAGACCATTCTCCCTCCACTTGGTTGACTACTAGAGATGAATCCCCAAACACTTTTGTAGTCTTGGATTCTATAGCTAACAAGGATTTCAATCTATAAATACATGCTCCATACTTAGCTTCGTTGTTTGTAGCCTAGGTAGCTTCTAACCTTTTGAGGTCACCATAATCACTCTTACTTTAGCTCCTTTACTATTTATAGCTCCATCAAAGTACATTTGCCACCCTTGCACTATAATTGCTGTGACATCCCTATTAGGAATTTCATATACAATCTAATCACCTTCGAGTGGATGATCGGCTAAGAACTTCACAACAGCTCACCCCTTAATGGTTTTCCTAGTGATATACGCTATATCGAACTCTTATAATAGCACTAACTACCTACCCATCTTTCTTAATAGTGAGGGTGCCTCTTATAGGTAGTTGAGAGGATTTTGTTTAGCAACTGTCTGCACCTTGTAAGAGTGAAAGTAATGCTTTAACGTCTTTGAAGCCCAAATCATAACTAGACAAATCTTTTCAACCTCTAAATACTTAGAATTGTAAGGAAGGAATTTCTTGTTAAGGTAATAAACTACATATTCAATCCCAAACTCATCCTCTAGAGCGATCATGACACCTATAAAGCTTTCTTCTATGGATAAGTACATGATTAATGGCTTCCCTAGTTGTGGTGGTCATAGCACAAGATGGTGTAATAAGTATTCTTTGATTGTATCAAATGCCTTATAATAGTCCTCATTCTATACCACTGGCCAATTTTTCCAAAGGAGCTTAAAGATAGGTTCACAAATTGAAGTGAGCTTAACTATAAATTTGCTGAAATATTGGTGCCTACCTAGAAATCCTCTGACTTCCTTTTCCTTCTATGGGATGGACATCTCCCTAATGGCCCTGACCTTATTAGGATATACTTCAATTCCTCTTTTACTCACTATATGCTTTAGCAAATTCCCCGAAGTAACTCCGAATATACACTTCTTTGGAATGAGGCGAAGGTTGTACGTATCTATCCTTTGAAAGAACTTCTCCAAAGCCTCAAAATGACTTTCTCAGGTTGTCAACTTAATCCTCATATCATCAACATACACTTCTACTTCATTATGGATCAAGTCATCTAGGATCCTAGTAGCCATCCTTTGGTAGGTGGCATCCATATTCTTTAGTATAAAAGGCATAACCGATAGGTATAGGTTCCAAATTTAGTGATAAATGCTATCTTAATCCTATCTATGATGTTGTTGAGAATTTGATTGTACCCAACATTCCCGTCAACAAAACTGTACATAGCACATATGACAATACTATCAACTAAGATATCTATATGAGGTAAAAGGAAGTCATCCTTAGGACAAGCTTTGTTCAGATCTTTGATAATCTAAATAGGCTGTAACCCTTCCATCCTTCTTTGCAACCAAAATGACATTAGCTAACCAAGCTGGGTATTAAACCTCTACTAGGAACTTAGCCTCTCTCTACTTTTGCACCTCTTCTTTAACCTTTTCAGCAAATTTTTGTTGAAGTCTCTTAAAATTCTGTTTGATTGGCTTATAATTTTGGTACGTGGAAATGGCATGCTCAATGAATTCTTGATCAATTCTCAGCATATCTTTATAGATCCAGGAAAAAACTTTTTCATATTTTCTTAAAATACGCTTAAATTTTCCTCTCTTCAGGAGTTATATTTGATGTTATCAGGATTCTTTAGGATTTTCTTTAGTGTTGAGATTAAATGAACAAGTATCAAATGAGTAATGTCAAATATCAATAATTCATGCTCATGATCATGCATAGTGAAATCAGGAGAAACATCACACAAGTAAGCAAAATTGTTCATCTTATTAATATAGTCAAAGCTATAAACATTATCATTGTCAAAAAGTTTAGGAACATAAACAATATAAATAAAAGCATCTTTTTCTTCTTTTGTCAGTGACGGTGTTGCCATAAATGTCTCTCCAGCTTCTTTGAGAGTTTCTTTCTTCTCCAGCTCAAGCTCTGATGCTTTTGTTCCTCCTTTTTCCTTCCCTTTCACTTGGGTGGCTAGCAAATCTGAAGTGACAATCTCTTTTGGAACTTCATAGTCCCATGCAGAATGGTGTATCAAGATCTCCTCATCCCAAAAGCCCTCTATTGGTATGATTATTGCAATCTCATAATCAAATGCTTAATTGAAAAGCTCAAATTTGGGCACTATTTTCTCTCCCACAAACTATGGCTTATCCTCTCCACAATAATTGCATACTACTAATGCTGGCACAAAACTCTTTGAGATGTGAGGATTTTTAACTAACTCTTTGACTTTCCCCTTGCTTCCAAACATGTTATACCTAAAGGTTGTTATGTCCTTCTACCTTTTAGTGGTAACTACAACCTATAGCCCTTGGGACTCCTTCCCTAATCTAGCAACTGGTAAGAAGAGCATTTTCTTTAGCATATTGATTACTTAGGGCATGTTAAATAGACTACCTTCACCATCATCTCCAATTACTACTACATGAAACCCACTGAAGGCCGAATGGGATATCCCTAACACAGACACTTAGTTCTCTTTAGCTGCTCTAATTATGACCATCTAACCTTCATATAGGATCTTAATCATCTAGTGTAAAGTAAAAGGCACTCCTCCCAACTTATGAAACCATGGCCTCCCTAATAGTATAGAGAAATTTGCTGGGGTTTGCAATACCATAAATTCAACTTCTATCTCTATCAGCCAAATCTTCACCTTTGCCTTAAATGTCCCCACAGCTTATCTTCTGGAATTATCATATGCAGAAATAGTCAGATTGAACTTACTTAACATTGACTTATTCAACCTAAAAGCTAGGATAGCAACCAAAAGGTACACATCTATTGAAGACTCATCATCCACCGTAACGTAAGCAATGTGCTTGCCGTTAACTTAGTCCTTGATATAGTGGGGGCAATTGTGATTCCTACTCTCAGTCGATCAATCTACATCTATGTACACTATACTTTCTCCTGTTCCTCCTTTCACCAAGACTAGTAACTTAGACAGGGAGATGGTGGTGGCCACTATTGATTCACATAAGTCTTCTACTAGCTTTTTCCTATGTGATGGCAACTATCTGAGTAAATCCCAATTGGAGATCTAGGATTGTGTTTTCTTTAGCTGCTTTACTATTTGACTTTCTCCTGGCTCATTTTCTATGTGCGTAGTCACAAGAGCCTACTGCTTTCCAACTTTAGACACCATTTTCTTGCTCCTAGTGACTTCTTTTAAATTTTTCTTATTCTTTACTTCTTCATCACTCCCACTTTATGTCCCACACATAACCTAGCTTTGTTTCTTCTTCCTCACTTTTGCTAGTGGACCCCTAACGATTACATACTCACTTGCTAATTTTCTACTTGCTCTATTACTTTGGAACTAGGATGAGTAATAGCCATATACTTATTCCTATAAAGATCCTTCATCACATAATATTTAGGCAAATGAACAAATCATGAAAAGAGAGGGCGGCACAGCATTATAAACTCCCTTCTTCTTCTTTAACCTCTTTTTAGAATTTGAAATTTGCTTGTTATTGATGCGTGCTCAGCTAGTGCATTGAATCGTCAAGTAATAAAGTGGGGTATAGTTAGGATCCACGAATAACGTACCCAAGGGATTGAGAATGCAAGCAGTGAAAATTAATTGTATGCCAAAGAATTCCTAAATTTTTGTGTGTATATAACCTATCAAGTAAATGGTATTTAAAAAGAATAATAATGAAATTAATTTTGCAGTAATTTTCTATGGGATAAATAAGTATAAAATGAACAAGTATAAAATTCGATGAAATAATAGAGTTGCATGGGTTCACTTATCCTCCCCATATCAAATGCAAACTAAATTAACCTGAAGATACATATAAATGAATTTAGGATAACCCTATTAACCCAAGTGTCCCATTTTGAAGGAAGCTACTCAAATTACAAGGCCCCCCATTCCGGAGCAGGCCCTACAATTAGCCTAAGAACGAGTATAAAATCTTAAGCCCAGGTTGCTTTCCTATTTTAGAGCAAAACAACCTTAAACTCATTTATTTCACTCCACAATCTAATCCTAAAATCACAAAATCCTATATATTAAAAATCCCATTCCAGAGCAATCTAAATCTGCAGTAATCATGATTAAGGAAAAAGAGATAAATGCATTCATAGTAGTTAACTACCCAAACATGAAATCCAACAATAATAAGTGATAGCTCATTCATCAAAACTAGAACTCATCTCAAGATAATAAAAATTAATGAAAGAATAAATGAATCAATAGTGAAATAAACCATTCATCTATAATAATATTCAAATATTGTTCAAGATTCACATTATATAGGGGATTCAAAGATCCCCCACACAACTATTGACTACTCACTAGCCATTACAAAAATAATGAGAGAGAGAGAGAGGAAATAATAAACCCAAAATTTTCATGGAAGAAGAACACTCAGCTAAAACCCAAGTTTCTTCAATCTCCTTCTTCAAATCTTCAGTGTAAATGAGCTTACAAATGTGAAAGAATGAAGATCTAAGTTAAGATATGTGTTTAATCTAAGTATTTTGTTGTAAATCTACCAATATTTAAGTGTAATATAAGTATATATGTATATAAATGAAGGAAAGAATAAAAAATGAAAACGAAAAACCTAAAACTAAAGAGGAAGAAGAACCTCTGATCTCTGTAGAAAAATTACTTTATATGGGCCAAAAAAGGTCACTATCAATAGGAAATTCATGTTGACCATGACCTATTAAAATCTCCTTGAATGATTGCTATGGATCATGGTCAACACCATAAATCTTTTGATAGTGAGGTAATGCTTCATTAGCTTCTGGCTAGGGGTCACAGTCAACACCAAAAATCTGTTGACCATGAGGTAATGTTTCACTAGCTTATGGATAAAAGTCAAGTCAACACCAAAAATTTGTTGACCATGACATAGCTCTCCCTTGTATTCTGGACTGAAACTTGATTATCTCACAGTCAACGCCAATATTCTATTAATCATGAGGTCCTTCTTTACCTGATTCTATACTGAGGGCTTCCTAGGTCACGGTAAACACTTTTTTAAAAGCAATGGCACTAATGATTGTGACACCCCTTAAAACGGTGCATTTTGTAAAAAAGGTAGGTCACGATCAACAAGAAAACCTTCTAACTGTGAGGTATCTGCAAAATTTCTAATTCAGCATAAAATTCCATCAAAAGCTCTTAAAAATTAATGCTAGCTAGGATTAACTAAATTCAGATAGAAATTATCAAACTAAAGCAAAAACAAAGTAAAAGATACTAAAAAGACATTAAAACTAGACTGAAAAGGGACTAAAAATAGATACTGAATTGGAGTTATCAAAATACCCCACACTTAGACTTTGCTTGCCCTCAAGCAATTGAATTATCCACAACCTTGAAAACTCAAACTCCAATTCAGAATAATGAAATTTAGAGAAGCCTGGATAACACTAAGCAAAAGACACTCAAAACGAAAAATTCAATCAAACCAACTCAACCAAATTATAACAAACAATTTATTGTCTGTGTGTGTTAGGCTAAAATAAGTTTATCATTTTTAAAACCAAAACTACCAATCAACTCCAACAATTTGAGTAAAAAGAAGAATATGATGGTTTTGCACTTGAAACTCGGAACAGCCAAGGCCTCTCCTTTAGCACCAAAACCATAAGGGTCATCTCCACTGGAACAACTCTAAGCAAAATAGGATCACTAGGTCTTACATTAAGGTTGTAATGGGGTTAGGGTATTGGCTCCAAGGAGAGGACAAAGTCAGCAAATCAGAATCAGCCACGCTACCATAACTACCACCTAACTTTCCGAACATCAACAACTTTCCCTTAAAGTTCTTGTTCTTACTAGCAAAATTTAACATCAAAATCCCAAGGGACATCAACTAGACTTCACAATTGTAGGGAAAAATAAACTTGAAATTGTGTCTCTTGGACTAGCTAATCATTTAATATATCCCCTTAATTGCTATGTGCCCCACACTTATATATTTAATGCAGTCATAATTAAAATTTTTACAGCATAACCTTTATAAATTTATGATTTTTTTTAAATAAGGTCACAATCAGCAAGCTTTCCTATTGATCGTAAGGTACTTACAACTTTTGAAAATTAAAAAAAATTAGCGGAGCCTTAGGATCAATACATCATAGCTCCCACTACCCCATTTTCCACAAAATTAACACTCTTTAACTGATCAACTCAATTATCATTACTCAACCTATACAATGCTACCCTACTTAGAATGGCCAATTCTAAAACAGGGAAGACAATGGCTTTTGAGTTATATGGTCCAATTTATGAGTGTAATCAATAAGAATTAAGTTGTACGCCTTTAGCATACCAATTTAGCTCAAGGGGCTAGTGAAGGTAGACATAAATCACAAGGTAGATGAAAAGCCATTTCAAGGTGACTGCTAAAGAAAGGGTTTTTAGGTCATGTCCCAAATCTGCCTGAGTTAAATGTTCATTTCAAAGGGTGATGACGAAGGTTCTAGCTATTCCAGAATTCCTTCACTCAACTGCTCTCACTCACTGATATTTTCATAAATTTTCATAAAATCAGCCTATTGTGCTAATTAAATTTGAAATTGAATGGTATACAACTAATTGAGATTGATTTAAGAAAAATTTTTGCTGAACATTATATTGCTCTCTGGCTACCTAAAGCTTTCTAAACTAACAGGTCAACAAAATTGGAGTTTAAATTGATTCTAACAAGGTTAACTAAGCAAACTTAAAATCAAAATGTAATTGGCAAATGAGGACTCAACAACCCAGCAACTTATTATACAAAACTTTGAAATGAAGGAAAAATAAACAGTAGAGCAAAAATAAACTATTAAGAGCAAAGCATAAAAAGATAACTAAAGCAGAAAATAAAATTGAACTAGGAAATGATACTATTGATTAAAACTAAAGAAAACTTCAAAAAAAATGCAACAACTTACTAAAACTAGAAATGTACTTAAGACACTGATAAAATTTTCCAAACTTAAAACAAAAATAAACTAAAATAATGAGTTTTGGTTCAAGGATTTCACTGATTTTTAGCCTTTGAAACACAATCTTTTCCTTTCTAACATTATGCACAAAGAAACTTTACAAGCATTCACAAAACGTTATCTTTAGTGATGGTTAGCACTAGTTCTTCACAAAAAATTTATTCACAAAATTCACCAAATTACAACTATTATCCACAAAAAAAACAATGTCCAAAAATTACCCTGTACCTTACACTTCAAAAGTTGTTATCCTCATTAACTATTGTAAAGGCATCATAAAAAAAATAGAGTGAGGTAGGTAACTCCCTACAATTAAAAATTAGATAGAGGAGGGGATGGTGGTGCAATGGTGTTAATCCTAGAGATTAAGGTAGCCATGGCTATAAAGATCTGCTCCTGTTACTTCTTGAAGTTTACTTGATTTGCAGGTAGAGTGTCCAATCTATCAATCAGGGTAGTATACTGGGCTAAAGAGAGGGTGACAGCTCCTTGCTCCGGGCCGAGCAGAGGATTGTTCAAACTCCTTGCCATTTTTCTCATGTACTCCTTGATGGAATATGACATGGTATGGTAATCATGATAGCACAGCAGAAAAACAAAAATTTTTATCATACATACCATACATATCCAAAGATAGAATCGAAACATGCAATTTTAGGGTTATCGAACTTACAACTTTTGATGCCTTTTCGATTTTGATTCCGGTGATGGCCAGCAACTAAGATGGCTTTGTCTACCTTAGATCTCGATCACCAATGCCAAGGAATAGCCTTTTGCGCCACTCCCTCTATTCTCACACACACAATTGCACCGTCGGCTTAAAAACGAGATTGCTAGATCTCTTTTTCGGTATTGTGTAAGGGTTATAGTTTGAAGCTACAAAACATGATTTTGTACTTCTCTTAGGTTGCTATGACTACCCAAGATCACAAGAGAATGAGGAACTATCCTTTCTCCTTGTGAAAATTGGCTAAAGAATTCTTAAGAGAGAGAGAGAGGGTTTCACGCAAATCTCATAGAAGAAGGCTAGGGTTTCACGCCAACTTCACTTTGATTATCTATCTACTCTTTCCTTTAAGTGATGGATCTCTAATATACTATCTTTAGATAATTAATATTAGCTAAAGATAATTAATATTTGCATTTATCACTTAATTAAAATAAGTAATATTTATTGATAAAAACTCTTTCAATTTATCCAAGATAAAATCAAAAGTCATTTAATCAAATTATATCACTTAATTTAGGAAAAAGATAAGACATTTAAATCTAATAAATCACTTAAATAAAAACTATACATGTGCCGAAATTCCTTGTGATTTCTCTTAGGAATTTCGGCCACATCAACTTATATTTAGATGATTTAATTAGATAAATATGTCTTTAGGCTTTAATACTCAATTAATTAAATTAATACATGACATTTAATTAATTAAAATTAAACCTTGTGGGCTGAATCTCTCTCTCTCATGGACCAAAGCCCAATAGCAATTTTATAACCCATTACATACATTAATTTGACTTTAATTAAAAGCCCAAATTAATGCCCAATACTTAATTTAAGTATTTTAAGCCCAATGCTTTGTGTGCGATCCTATAGGTCCATTTAATGTTGGCAATGAATTAATAAATTAATTCAAAGGCTATATATATTCTCTAGCAAGATATTATAGCAATCCAAATTAAATGAAAATACATATGGCATTTAGTGACCTAATGCAATTTTGCATAGTCCCTTACCCATAAATATCAGAATTAATATAAGGCATGGAACTAGTCATCCTTATATACATTAATTCATTTCTTGATATTCCAATGACACTGAATTCTCAGATAAATAATGATTACTCATTATTTCATCTCGGTATGGCCATACACTTCTCAATTCACTGATCAAGTGGCCGGTGATATTTTCTCTCTTATCGAGAGGGGTAATCCCTTCACTTCTCTCATGCTCTCTAACATGAATCAGTGCATACCCAATCATACCCGTACTTGTCACTCTGTTACGAGCACGTTAGGTGTATGTCAAAGTACTCAGTAATTCATAAAGAGTTTCATAGAGATTTCAGGTCTAAGAACTCCGATACAAAACTTGCATATGAGAAACACTTATGACTTGTACCATGTAGTGTTCTCATGAGCGGATCGAATCCAGATACCATGTTCTTTAACATGTATCTATGATCTCTGATTGACACTCTTGTCCTAATGATCCGTAAGACAGGACTCATAGCATCAGAGAGAGCATACTAGTCTTAATTCATTTGTTATTCCCATAACAATGACTGACTAGGGATATTTAGAATGAAGTCTCATTTGTTTCAAGGTCTTACAATCCATGTGCCTCACACATGATAACTTAAACCGAAACAACACTCTTGGATAGTTTTATCAATTGATATGCACAGGAATACAAAGGATAAAACAAATGCCTCATTTTATTAATTTCAAGTGTTTCGTTACAATGTATTGGGGCTAGGGCTTACACTAACAATCTCCCACTAGCACTAGTCCCAATTGGGCATAGCCCTAAGACCGAACGCTCTCAAATGAGCTTCGTGCAGATTTGGACGTAACTGTTTCGTCAAAAGATCTGCTACATTGTTTTCACTAGATATCTTGCTAACCTTGACGTCCCCACGATCAATGATTTCTCTGATCAGGTGGTACCTTCTAAGTATGTGTTTGGATTTCTGGTGTGACCGGGTTTCCTTAGCCTGTGCGATGGCCCCGTTATTGTCACAGAAAATTTCTAATGGATCTAGGATGCTTGGGACAACTCCTAATCCATTAATGAAATTTTTAATCCAAACAGCCTCTTTTGCAGCCTCACTTGCTGCAATATACTCAGATTCTGTAGTTGAGTCGGCAACGGTTTCTTGCTTTGAGCTTCTCCAGCTGACAGCACCACCGTTCAAAACAAAAACAAACCCAGATTGCGATCTAGAATCCTGAGTGCTGGTCTGAAAAGCAGCATCGGCATAACCTTGTATGACGAGCTCTTCTTGACCACCATACACCAAGAAGTGATCCTTAGTCCTTCGCAGGTACTTAAGGATCCCTTTTACAGCAGACCAGTGCTTCTCACCAGGGTCTTGCTGAAACCTACTGGTTATACTCAGTGCATGAGCAACATCCAACCTAGTACATAACATAGCGTACATGATAGATCCAATAGCAGATGCATATGGGATTCTACTCATGTTGTCCCTTTCCTCTTTGGTTTTAGGGCACTGTTCTTTAGTCAAAGGAACTCCCAAAGCCAAAGGTATGTACCCTTTCTTTGAGTCTCCCATACTAAAACGCTTTAGTACTTTGTCTATGTACTTTTCTTGACTTAGTCCCAAAAGCCGATTCGATCTATCTCTATAGATTCGAATACCAAGTATTGTCTCGGCTTCACCTAAGTCTTTCATTGAGAAACATTTTCCCAACCATTGCTTAACCTTTTGCAATGTTGGAATGTCATTCCCAATGAGAAGGATGTCGTCCACATATAGGACCAGAAACACTACTATGCTCCCACTAACCTTCTTGTACACACAAGGCTCATCTTCATTCTTGATGAAGTCAAAATCTTTGACTGCTTCATCAAAACGAAGATTCCAACTTCGGGATGCTTGCTTTAATCCATAAATGGATTTTTGAAGCTTGCAAACCTTCTTAGGATGATTGGGATTGACAAAACCTTCAGGCTGTGTCATATACACATCCTCAAGTAAATTTCCGTTGAGGAAAGCAGTTTTGACATCCATTTGCCATATCTCATAATCATGATATGCAGCTATGGCAAGCAAGATCCTAATGGACTTAAGCATGACTACAGGCGAAAAGGTCTCGTCATAGTCTATACCATGAGTTTGTCGAAAACCTTTTGCTACTAGTCTACCTTTGTAGGTCTTATCAGCTTTTAGTTTGAATAACCACTTGCATTCAATTACCTTAGCACCTTTCGGTGGATCAACCAAGGTCCAAACCTGGTTGTCGTACATTGATTGCATCTCGGATTTCATGGCTTCAAGCCAATTATCCAAGTCTGGGCTTTCAATAGCTTTTCGGTAGGTAGTAGGATCCTCACGATCTACTAACTCAATAGTGTCACTGTCAGTGATTAGAAATCCATATCTCTCAATCTCCTGACGTACCCTACCAGACCTTCTAGGTACTTGTGTAATGGGATCTTGTTCCACAACTTGTTGTGAACTTGATCCCACTTCCAACTCATCCTCTATAGGAGCTTGTGGCACTTGAATTTCTCCAAGTTCTACTTTACTCCCACTGTCTTTCTTGAGAAGGAACTCCTTTTCCAAGAAAACAGCCTTGCGAGCAACAAATACTTTGTTCTCGGCTTGTGAGTAAAAGTAGTATCCCTTTGTTTCTTTGGGATAACCCACAAACAAGCAGACAGTCGATTTGGACTCTAGTTTGTCAGATGTTAATTTCTTAACATGTGCTTCACAGCCCCAAATCTTGAGAAAAGACATATTGGGTTCTTTCCCAGTCCATACCTCGTATGGTGTCTTCTCAACTGCTTTAGTTGGAGTACGGTTCAATAGAAACTTAGCAGTTTCTAATGCATAACCCCAAAAAGAGATAGGAAGATTAGCTTGACTCATCATAGATCGAACCATGTCCAACAGAGTTCGATTTCTCCTTTCGGACACACCATTCCATTGCGGTGTTCCAGGAGGAGTGAGCTGTGAAATAATACCACACTCTTTTAGATGATCATCAAACTCTTGGCTTAAGTATTCGCCACCTCGATCTGATCGAATGGCTTTTATACTTTTGCCAAGTTGGTTTTCTACTTCGTTCTTAAACTCTTTGAATTTCTCAAAAGTTTCAGACTTGTACTTCATTAGATAGACATAGCCATATCTACTGAAGTCATCTGTGAAAGTCACGAAGTAGCTAAAACCACTTCTAGCTTGTGTACTTAATGGTCCACATACATCGGTATGTATTAGTTCCAATAAGCCATTAGTCCTTTCACCTTTCTTGTTAAAAGGACTCTTTGTCATTTTTCCATGCAAACATGGCTCGCATGTGTCATAAGACTCTAAGTCAAATGACCCAAGAACTCCAGTTTTGTGGAGTCTTGAAATACGTTTTTCGTTTGCATGTCCTAAACGACAATGCCAGAAGTACGTAGGGTTTAATTCGTTTGATTTAACCCTCTTTGTATTAATGTTGTATATTGACTCTTTGTTTTGTAAATCAAGGATATAAAGGCCATTTTGCAACATGGCATTGCCATAAGAAATGCCTTCGCGACGAATATGAGCATTGCCCTTTTTAATAACAAAATCAAATTCATCATTATCCAAACATGAAACTGAAATGATGTTTCTGCTCATAGCAGGCACATAATAACAATTATTCAAAACAATACAAAGTCCGGAAGGTAAAGTGAGGTGATAGTCGCCTATCTCCATGGCAGCAACTCGTGCTCCATTCCCCACACGGAGGTCCACTTCATTCTTCCCAAGTAACCGCCTATTTCTTAGCCCCTGCACATTTGAACAAATGTGAGAACCACAACCGGTATCCAATACCCAAGTGGTAGAAATAGAAAGGTTAATTTCAACAACAAAAATACCAGAACTGGACGCCTTGGCTCCATTCTTCTTTTGTTCTTCCTTGAAGAGAGCGCAATTCTTCCTCCAATGCCCTATCTTGTTGCAATGGAAGCAATTGCTCTCACTCTCTTTGAGCTTTGGTGCCTTGGGCTTGGATTG
Organism: Excoecaria agallocha; assembly: GCA_037975025.1. Classification (NCBI taxonomy): domain Eukaryota; kingdom Viridiplantae; phylum Streptophyta; class Magnoliopsida; order Malpighiales; family Euphorbiaceae; genus Excoecaria; species Excoecaria agallocha. The sequence goes on along the minus strand of CM075818.1, from coordinate 9,515,941 downwards.
GGCTTGAGGTGCACTCCCAACTGTCTTGGGTTTTCCCTTTCCTTTTCCCTTTCCCTTAGCAGGTCCCTTCTTAATTCCCTTTTGAACTATTAGCACGGGATTGGTCTTTCGAATGTTCTCTTCAGCATTCTTAAGCATCCCATGAAGCTCAGTGACTGACTTGTTCATAGCATGCATGTTATAATTCATCACAAATGGATCATAAGCAGCAGGCAATGATCCTAAGATCAAGTCAGTGGCCAATTCCTTTGGCACTTGTACCTCAAGCTTCTCAAGAGTATCAAGATACCCTTTCATCTTGAGTACATGGGTACTAACAGGAGTACCCTCAGCCATCTTACAAGAAATCAAAGCCTTTGTTGTCACGAACCTCTCGTGACGAGCTTGTTCTTGGAACATCTCCTTGAGGTGCACCATGATCGCATAGGCCTCTTGGTCCATAAATTGCTTTTGCAATTCAGGCACCATAGTGGCTAGCATCAAACAGGTCACATCATTAGAGTCACTCTTCTTGGTCTCAAAAGTTTCCTTTTAAACCGCAGAGGCGTTCCTTCCTGGTTCTTCAGGCAAGGGTGCATCCAAAACATACGACTTCTTCTCTTGCTTAAGAACTATTCTTAAGTTTCGAGACCAGTCTATGAAATTTGTGCCATTCAATTTGTCCTTTTCAAGGACCGATCGCAACGAGAAATTATTGTTGTTTGAAGATGCCATTTTCAATCTACAATAAAATTTAGCAAGATTAAATGAGGTCTTATTATAATCCCACAAAACGAATTAATATCCCCATAAATAATTCGCGTTAGTGATTTAATGTGGGCCAAGATCCACTTTTCACAACAACTTATTAGTCAAGCTGAGCCTGTACACCTAATAAGTTAAGTTACTTAGGTAGGAAAAACTCCAATCATGTCTCGTACATGACTCTTGGATCAAATGGGCTAACATCAAACAATGTTATAGCACAAACCCATTTATAAGTTGCCTAGGTCCGAGCATCCCATTCCATGTTAAGTCCAACCTACATTCACAACCCATGCCTCACAAAGATAATCGGGCGCATCTAGGACTCCTAGTCTACGTGACCGATGATCGATGCCTTGACATGTTTCGAATTAGGAAGGCAACTTTGTGACTTACTATTTTTAGGGATTCATTTTATTACGGCTTACATGGCATACGCTTTGTCATCCATACATAGCATGCATATATATATAATTGCATAAAGTAAAGCGTGACAAACATGGGCCCAAAAACCTACAACTAAGATTCTATACTATTACATAAGAATCTTCGAGTTGGGCTTCTCCACTCCGGTGGGCTTCGTCTTGATTTACAAAGTCTTCAAATAAATTCTATTCTAAGAAATAAATGAAACTTTTACAATAAAATATAATGGCACGCAGGCCATATTTAATTACAAAAACCCAGGGCCCATGAATGCACCATGCATATCCATTCATCACACCAAACAAGCAAATAAATATACATAGCATTCATGGATCAGACAAAGTCCAATTTTAATCAATTTAGCCAAGCCCATTAATGGAAATTGTGTACTTGAACCTTTAAGAGAAGACCCCGTGAATAAGTTCTCTTAAAAGCCCAAAACACAAACTAGTTAGATTTGTGCCATAAATCAACTCTAGTATAATTTCCAATTTTGCCATTTTTAATTTTATGTCATACAGCCCATAAACATTAAAAATACATATAATATGTGCTAACATGAATTAAAAATAAAATCATGAAGAACACATATAATAGAACACGGCATTCATGCAAAAACAAACAAACAACAAAACTAGTTGTTTAATGCTTATGTAATGCCATGAAATGCACAAACATTTAAATCAATTTTATGAGTCATTTAATAATCTAAATAAGTCCATAAATATTGATTTAATATTCTGTACCATTTTAATCTAAATGTGTTTTTACCATTTTAATCAAAACAAAGCAAACAATGTTGATTAAACATGTAACAAACACAAACTAGTCATTGTTTTAAGTGATTTTAAAATTAATCAATTAAATTATCATGGACCAGAATTAAAACCAAATTTTAAAAATGTCCAGACCTGATAATTAATCTTTAAATATCACTTACAAACATGCCAAAAACGTTTTTACATTTAATTTTGAAAACTAGTTGTTAAACTAGCAATTTACATGCCAACTAGCACCTAGTTTCATAATTAACATGTACCATCAGGTATAAATAATTAAATCCGACCATTACCAGCCCTAATAACATCTTAGGACAGTATATTAACATGTCATATTAATTATAATATCTATCTAATCAATTAAAATCGTTTTTACACCAAAACAATGCAAAAAACTCAAAACAGAAAATTTCAGATTTGCATGTTTTCAAAATAACGATTTTTAATTAATTTTTTCATGCATCTAAAGCACTAAAATAAGCATGTCTAGGCTCTGATACCACTGATGGAATATGACATGGTATGGTAATCATGATAGCACAGCGGAAAAACAAAAATTTTTATCATACATACCATACATATCCAAAGATAGAATCGAAACATGCAATTTTAGGGTTATCGAACTTACAACTTTTGATGCCTTTTCGATTTTGATTCTGGTGATGGCCAGCAACTAAGATGGCTTTGTCTGCCTTAGATCTCGATCACCAATGCCAAGGAATAGCCTTTTGCGCCACTCCCTCTATTCTCACACACACAATTGCACCGTCGGCTTAAAAACGAGATTGCTAGATCTCTTTTTCGGTATTGTGTAAGGGTTATAGTTTGAAGCTACAAAACTTGATTTTGTACTTCTCTTAGGTTGCTATGACTACCCAAGATCACAAGAGAATGAGGAACTATCCTTTCTCCTTGTGAAAATTGGCTAAAGAATTCTTAAGAGAGAGAGAGAGGGTTTCACGCAAATCTCATAGAAGAAGGCTAGGGTTTCACGCCAACTTCACTTTGATTATCTATCTACTCTTTCCTTTAAGTGATGGATCTCTAATATACTATCTTTAGATAATTAATATTAGCTAAAGATAATTAATATTTGCATTTATCACTTAATTAAAATAAGTAATATTTATTGATAAAAACTCTTTCAATTTATCCAAGATAAAATCAAAAGTCATTTAATCAAATTATATCACTTAATTTAGGAAAAAGATAAGACATTTAAATCTAATAAATCACTTAAATAAAAACTATACATGTGCCGAAATTCCTTGTGATTTCTCTTAGGAATTTCGGCCACATCAACTTATATTTAGATGATTTAATTAGATAAATATGTCTTTAGGCTTTAATACTCAATTAATTAAATTAATACATGACATTTAATTAATTGAAATTAAACCTTGTGGGCTGAATCTCTCTCTCTCATGGACCAAAGCCCAATAGCAATTTTACAACCCATTACATACATTAATTTGACTTTAATTAAAAGCCCAAATTAATGCCCAATACTTAATTTAAGTATTTTAAGCTCAATGCTTTGTGTGCGATCCTATAGGTCCATTTAATGTTGGCAATGAATTAATAAATTAATTCAAAGGCTATATATATTCTCTAGCAAGATATTATAGCAATCCAAATTAAATGAAAATACATATGGCATTTAGTGACCTAATGCAATTTTGCATAGTCCCTTACCCATAAATATCAGAATTAATATAAGGCATGGAACTAGTCATCCTTATATACATTAATTCATTTCTTGATATTCCAATGACACTGAATTCTCAGATAAATAATGATTACTCATTATTTCATCTCGGTATGGCCATACACTTCTCAGTTCACTGATCAAGTGGCCGGTGATATTTTCTCTCTTATCGAGAGGGGTAATCCCTTCACTTCTCTCATGCTCTCTAACATGAATCAGTGCATACCCAATCATACCCGTACTTGTCACTCTGTTACGAGCACGTTAGGTGTATGTCAAAGTACTCAGTAATTCATAAAGAGTTTCATAGAGATTTCAGGTCTAAGAACTCCGATACAAAACTTGCATATGAGAAACACTTATGACTTGTACCATGTAGTGTTCTCATGAGCGGATCGAATCCAGATACCATGTTCTTTAACATGTATCTATGATCTCTGATTGACACTCTTGTCCTAATGATTCGTAAGACAGGACTCATAGCATCAGAGAGAGCATACTAGTCTTAATTCATTTGTTATTCCCATAACAATGACTGACTAGGGATATTTATAATGAAGTCTCATTTGTTTCAAGGTCTTACAATCCATGTGCCTCACACATGATAACTTAAACCGAAACAACACTCTTGGATAGTTTTATCAATTGATATGCACAGGAATACAAAGGATAAAACAAATGCCTCATTTTATTAATTTCAAGTGTTTCGTTACAATGTATTGGGGCTAGGGCTTACACTAACACTCCTCCCTATCTGTAAGTTTGATGCCATACTCTATAGTTAGGTCATCCATAATGACTTTTATGTTTTTAAGCAGCTTCTGATTAATGCAAGCCATTATAGGTGGGGCATCATCACCATTCAGTGGATGCCCAAAAGCTCTAGCAACCATGGTTACCCAACCTCTTAGAGAAATCTTCTTCAATTTGGTTGGCTGCTACTAGATCTCCTTAAGCTTGTTCCACCAATGATAAGCACCATTTATAGGAAAGTTCCTGCCCATGCAAGCCAAGAAAAGTACTTTGGGTAAGTTCACTTGCCCTGTAGACTACACATGAGACATGGGTGATAATGAGAAAAATCTATGGAAAATTCAAAAAGTATGGTCCCTTAAATAGAGGGAGTTAGTGGTTCCTATGATGTATAGCCCATCAGCTTGAGGATCTTTGATTTCTTCCCAAGCTCTGTTCTTGTCATAATTAATGTAGGCATAGGGAGCACCACTGAGGAATCCCAAAGCTTCAAAATAGTCAGCAAAGGTCCTCTTATAATATGTGCCTTCTAATGAAAAGGTGACCATGTCTTGATGGTCTTCGTGCCCAAAATGACACTTAATTGTAGTCAAAAAGTCTCTGGTTAGCTTAAGGTAAACCAGCTCCCTACATTCAAAGAATTTTTCCTAGCCAATTACAGCAATATACTTGTCTACCTTTTCTTTGATACCCAACTTCTCCAATAGGATGGAATCTAAGTATGCCAAAGGCAGATACTCACAGTCAGACAAAATTTGTTTATGGTCTGAAGATCAGTAAGCACCCAACTTGGCACTTTAGGCTCCCTAAATTTCTTCTTTTTTTGCCTCTAGGCAGGTGTTGGTGGAGGTGGTTAGCTAGGTTTTGCCTGAGCACCAGAGGGTAGAGGTTGATTGGAAAGAAGCTAGATGGCTTGAGCCTGGAAGGAGGAAGAACCCTGAGTACGTGATTGTTTTGGTGCCACTAACAAAACTAAAACAAAGCAAAGTTAAACCTGGCCAATGTCTCAAAAGAAAACACAATAATCACAATCAAAATAATTTGAGAAATAATGCCTAGCACAAAAGAAGCTTATATAAGAATGAATAAAATAAACAGCAACCATGGAATATATGGGTAGTTACAACATGAATGTAAAAATTAAAAGGATTGGAAATGAAGTTACACACATGGATTAACAGTCAAGCAAATACTTAAAGATAAACTGAGGCATCACTTCATCATTTAAAAATAGGGATCAAAAGAAAATGTCAATTAAAGAACAAGAATCCCTACATCAGAGCAATATAGTCATTGTGCTTGCAATAATCAAGATAAGTATGTGCTTTGTGAACAAAATTGCAACTTAGCAACCTGATTGAAAGAGAGAGACCGAAAGTTTTGAAAATTTCCACAATATAGTGTTATGAAGCTAACCCTGGTAATTGAAATAGCTTAAAGGAAGCACAACACGGAATTGGATATTCTACCAATGTTCAAGTTGTAAACAACAAGCAAAAGCAAAGCTTAGGTGCAAAATTCAGATTCTACCAATGAACAACAAGACTTTCAACTGAAAACTAAATTATAGCTTAAAATATGGGACATTCAACTTTACTATTCAAAAGCACCGTGTCCACAAGGAAGTGATAGTTTAAAGCAACTAAGCCCACAAATTAAGAGAGTCAAGTTGCAACATGCTTTTCAATTGGTACAAGTCTCATTGTGCAATAAATAAAGCTCACAAGGTGTGCATAAGCAAAATGAATGCATGGGCAAAAGTGGATCAATATATCATAGAAGTAATTAAATTGCTAAAAAAATTAATTCTCATGCTCAACCATGTATTGGAGAAGCACTATAACAATTAAAACCATTGAATAAAGAATAAGTGCTCTTGTGCAATTGAGTCTTTGGAAAATATATTACATTGGAATTTCATGTAAAGGCACAGTAAAGTGAAAATGAATTGCAGCAACAATGTGCCAGCAAGGGATAATAGGGCATCCAGTGTTTATGAAACACAAACTAACAAGAAGTAAGGTGCAATGAAGCTCATACTAAAATGTGACTTATTTGTTAGATAAACATGCTTTACTAAAAAATGAGAACAGAAATGAGTTAAGCAAATGCCTATTATGAATAGACAAGCAAGTTGCATCAATGCACGTGGCACTCAACCATGACAACCTAGTTATCCTTTGAAAACCAATAGGCCACAGGTCGAATCGTTTTAGCCTATATACCTTGAAACAAGACAATGAAAATGCACAACTATGGATGCAAATGTGGATGTATAACAGAAAATTAAGGAATGTGGCACTCAACCATGATAACAAAGTTATCATTTGGAAACCAGTAGCCGCAGGTTGAATCATTTCGGCTTATATAGCTTGATACATGACAATAAAGATGCACACAAAATTTTGATGCATATATAGACACCATATTGGCAAAATAAACTAAAATTGATTAATAGAATCATGCATGGTCACAATTGAAACATTAAAGCACAAGGTGGTTAGTACAACATCTCAAGACCAAGGCAGCAAGTAACACAGCTAAACATAAAGTTCTTCATAGTCTTAGCAAAACACAATAAGGAGTAGTCAAATTCCTTTCATCCCAAAGGAAGTTCGTAACACGAGGTGATTAACATATGGTTAAACAACTAAGACCAATTGATTCCTTCAAGCTCAAAGAATAAAGGAGAACAAAATGATTGCAGGAAAGTGTAGTAAGCATAAGCAATAGACAAAAAGATAGGATACATTGTCTCAAGATGATATTAAATGTGGGTAGGTGTTATGGTGCCCAAAATAATCAACTATGAATAGATGTCTCAAATAGGAAAAAGAGGAGCATGCACACAATGAAAGCAACCAAATAAGTTCTAATCAAAATTAAATTTAGGACCTTAAAACACAAACTGCCAAAGAACAAAGGCACACAAAAAAACACAACATAGCATGCTGGAGATCAAAAAACTCAAAATGTTGCCCAAGCTAATATGCTCATATCAAAAGAAACAAGTCTAGCACATAACAAAACATCACAAAGTTTGAATGGTTGATAAAAACTAGTGAATAACTAATAATTCCCATGTACGTCCACAATTGCGTTCCAAAAGGTGTTGTGAAGGCTTGAAACACAAATGAAAAATAAAAGGAAAACTCACAAAGTGAATGATATAAATACTACCTAAACTAAGTGAGTCACATCTCATGCCAACAAAGATGGAAGAATCAAAAGTCTCCAATATTGCATCAACACTCAACAAATAAAAAAAAACAAAAATTGAAACTAATTAAAAATTTAGGGGGTTAAAGACATACCTATGAAATGCATCACCCGAATGAAATCGAACCAAAATGGAGCAAAATAGCACAAAAAGTAAAAGATATAGAAATATATATAAAGAAAGTTAACTACATAAGAACCCAACAAAATAAAATGAAGAAAAGAAATTTTAGAAAAGGAAAAGACAAAAGTCAAAATAAAAAGGGATTCAACACAAAGACAAAAAATTAAAACTCACAAACAGAAAAGAAAAAATAAACAAAAAAAAATTAAATGGAAATTAAAGGAAAATAAAGCCCTAAAATAAAAACAAAGAAAGAAAAAGGAGAAAAATATACTTACTTGGTCGGATAATCATGGATAGAGAGGAACTAGAAGAGTAACAACTAAAAAGAAGAGAAAAAAATAATAAACAAAGAACACAAAAGAAAAGTTAGAGGAAGAAGAAGAAGTCGATAAAGAAGGAGAAAAAAGAATAAAGAGAAAAACAAAAAGATACATCAAATAACTAAATCAATAGCTAAGAAAAGCAAAATAAGAAAGATGAGAGGTAGAGAAATTAAAGAAGAAGAATGAGAGAGAGATTACCTATGGAGAGTAATGGAGAACAGCAACCCTACAGTGAGAGAAGAGGGAAAGAGAAGGAGAAAAGAAAATGAAAATAAAATAAAATGAAAAGCGAAGACTTAAAACCCTAGGAAAATAAAGACTAAAAGGCAAAGCAAAACGGCAAGGTTTTAATGCTCAATTAAAATATATTTTTTTGAGAGGGTCACAGTCAATAGGTAAAACTTGCTGACCGTGAGGTACCACTGGGTTGACTATTGGACTAAAATTTGGGGATGTCATGGTAAATAGATAAACACTGTTTACCATGACTTAAGAGTTTGTCTAAAACGTCACGATCAACAAATAAAACTTGTTGACCGTGAGATACATTACAATTTGCTACTAGACTAACAGAAGGGTAGGGTCACGATAAACACAAAAACAGTGTTGATCGTGATTCATAAAGCTCCAAGATCTTGAATCTAGAATTAACCTATCTCACGACCAATAGAGAAAACCTATTGACCGTGATCCACTAATTTCTTCATCAAAAAGTTATTTTTCCCTCCCCTTTTCCTGGCCATTAAACACAAGCTTCTACCATATTTCCATAGGCTAACACACACATTAGATAATATAAAATGCACAATGCATTGAACCACAACCTAAAACACAACAACTACAAAAACACACCAAAATGAACATTATTAAGAAAAAGGGTAAAAAAGTAGTTCTATATTTGCCAAGTTCGCAGCTGGACTTTCAAATACCACTAAGGGTCCATAAGAGTGACAATCACTGAAGTGCCATCAAATGTTGATTTAAAATATGGCTTCATGTGATGGCCATTTACTTTAAACTCTTTATCATCCCTTGGGTGCCTTATTGCCACCACTCCAAAATTATCAGCTTCCACAACTTCAAAAGGCCATTTCCACCTTGATTTTAGCTTCCCAGGAAACAATTGTAAGTTGCTATCATAGAGAAGCACTTTTATTCCAAGTACAAACTCCTTCCTTACTATCTTCTGATCATGCCATTTCTTTGTGTTTGCTTTGTACATCGTGGCGTGGTTGTATGCCAAAAATCGGAGTTCTTCCAACTCATTCAGCTGCACTAACCTACATTTCCCTACACTCACAAAGTCAAAATTCAAGAATTTGGTAACCCAATAAGCTTTATGTTCTTGTTCCACTGGTAATTGACAAGACTTGCCAAATACCAACCTAAAGGGGGACATCCTTATTAGGGTTTTAAATGCTATCCTATACACCCATAAAGCTTCATGTAGCTTAAAGTACCAATCTTTCCTAGAAGTATTGACCGTTTTCTCTAAAATTGCTTTCAATTCTTGGTTAGACACCTCGACTTGACCATTAGCTCGGGTATGATAGGGGGTAGTGATTTTGTGCCTAACTCCAAACTTCCTTAACAAAGCCTTAAATTGATGATTAACAAAGTGTTTACCACCATCAATGATTATGGCTCTAGGAGCTTTGTATCAGGTGAATATATTCTTTCTTAAGAATTTAAGGACTACCCTTGCATCACAAGTCCTAGTGGCTACAAATTCTACCCATTTGCTCACATAGTCTTCTACCACTAATATATATTCAAACCCATAGGATATAGGAAAAGGCCCCATAAAATCTATCCCCCATAAATCAAACAACTCTACCTCAACCATATTAGCTAAAGGCATCTCATATCTCCTAGAAATATTCCCTACTCTTTGCCATCTATCACAAGTTTGAACAAATGATTTCACATCATTAAACATAGTAGAACAATAAAATCTAGAAGAAAGAATTTTTGATACAGTCCTATTAGGCCCATGATGTCCAACAGCTTCTCCACTATGACATGCTTTGATGATATCCTTTTGCTCCTTAATTGGAATACACCTCCACAAAACTTGATCCTCACACAGCTTAAATAAATAAGGATCATCCCAAATGTAGTGCCTTGCATTAGCTTTCAACTTTTTCCTTTGTTTCCAAGTACAGTCCTTCGGTATATAGCCACCTATAAGGTAATTTGCCAAATTAGCAAACCAAGGATCAATCACATCACATAAAAATAATGCACAAATATGCTTATCAGGTAACAAGTCTAAAATCTCCCCTTTATTAATGTGATCATGTTCAAGCCTCGACAGGTGATCCGCCACAAAATTTTCTACCCCTTTTTTATCTTTAATCTCTAAGTCAAATTCTTCAAGAGGAAGAACACATCTAATTAGTCTTGGTTTCGACTCCTTCTTAGCATAGAGGTGTCTCAATGCCACATGATCATACCACACCATAATTTTTACACCTAGCAAATATGGTCTAAACTTATAAAATGCAAAAACAATTGCAAGAAGCTCCTTCTTAGTTGTGGTGTAGTTGATTTGAAGTCCTATCAAGGAATGACTAGTATAACAAGTCGCACTAAACATGTTCTCCTTTTTTTGTCCAAGCACAGCTCCAACTACAAATTCACTTGCATCACACATTAGCTCAAAAGGAAAATCCCAATCCGGTGGTATAATTACTTGAGCTTAAATGAGCCTTTGCTTTAATAATTCAAAAGCATGCAAGCATTAACTAATAGATTCAAATGGAGCATCCTTCACTAATATGTTAGACAAAGGTTTAGCAATTTTGAAAAAATCCTTGATAAACCTACAGTAAAAATGCGCATGACCTAAAAAGCTAAGAATTCCACTAGTAGTGGTTGGGGGTGGAAATTTCTCTATTACTTCAACCATGGCTCTATCTACCTATATCCCCTTTCTTGAAATTTTGTGCCTCAAAACTATGCCTTCCTTCACCATGAATTGGTATTTTTCTCAATTCAATACTAGGTTTGCTTTCTCACACCTCTTTAGTACTAAATCAAGATGTTTAAGACAACTCTCAAAATCTATCCCATAAATGGTGAAGTCATCCATGAAGACGTCCATGAATTTCTCTATGAATTCATGGAAAATTACCATCATACACCACTAAAACATAGCCAGTGCATTACATAAATGGAAAGGCATTCTTCCATAGGCAAAAGTACCATCAGTATAGGTAAAGTTTGTTTTCTCTTAGTCCTCAAGTGCTATAGGGATTTGTAAATAACTCGAATACCCATCTAAAAAGCAATAAAACATATTTCTCGCTAACCTCTCTAACATCTGATCAATAAATGGTAAAGGGAAGTGGTCTTGCCTAATGGAGTTATTCAACCTCTTTTAATCTATGTAAACTCTCTACCCTATAATTGTATGAGTTGGAATAAGCTCATCTAATTCATTTTTTACCATTGTCATCCCTCATTTCTTGGGAACACACTGCATTGGACTTACCCACTTGCTATCAGATATAGGATAAATAATACCTGCATCAAAGAGCTTGGTTACCTCCTTCTTGACTACCTCTTACATTACCAAATTAAGTAATCTTTGAGGTTAAACCACTTATTTACATTCATCCTCTATTGGAATCCGATAAGTATAGTAGCATGGATTGATCCCCTTTAAATCAACTATCTCCCATCCTGTTACTTTAGCATGCCTTTTCAACACTTCGAGTAACATATCTTTCTCGAATCCTATCAAAATATAAGAGATTATCACTCGATTTGTTTCATTTTCTAAAAACACATATTTCAAATGAGATGGAAGATTTTTTAGTTCAGTTTTAGAGTCTCCCTTTTTTGGTGCACATTGTTTTTCACTAGACTCCTTATCTTTAATTTTTTCTTTTAGCTCTACCATCACGTTCTCACTACTCTTCTCTATCTCAGCTACCATCTCCTTTTCTATGTCATCCAATTCATCATGTTTGAAAGAGTGCATTAAGGTCAAATTCAATGAATCTTTCATCAACACCTCTTTCTAATTTTCCTCTACACATTCATACACTCTATCCATGAAGTAAATAAACTCCTCTAGATCACTCAATGGATATTTTTGTTCCTTGTTTATATTTATCACCATTTCTTCATTGTTAAACCGTAGGGTGACTTTTTGACCATGACCATCAATTAAGGCTTTCATCGTGTTTTGAAATGGTCTCCCTACAATAAGTGGTACCTTTCGATCCTCTTCCATCTCCATTACAACAAGTCCACAGGAAAATAAACTTCCCCACCTTCACTAATAGGTCTTTATTTACCCCCTTCGACTTTCTTAACGACCCATCGGCTAGTTAAAGACTCATGCCTATCTCCTTGAGATCCCTCTAGTTCAACTTCCTGCATATAGAATAGGGCATTAAATTTATACTGGCTTTAAGATCACATAAAGCATTACCAATAAAAGTTTTGCCAATCTCACAAGGTAAAGTGAAACTACTTAGATCTTTTAATTTTTTCAAAATTTTCTTCATGATAATGGCACTACAATTTTTGGTTAATTACACAGTTCCACACTCTTCCAATTTCTTTTTATTAGAACAAAGTTCTTTCATAAATTTAGCATAGTTAAGCATGTAAATTAAGGCTTTAGCAAAAGGAAAGTTAATATGCAATTTCTTGAACATTTCTAAAAACCTATCCAATTGCTCATTTTTCTTCTCTTTCCTAGCTACAGCAGGAAATGACAACCTACTTATATCAAGATCCTCTACGTTAGTCTTCACTATATGCTTACCCTTATCAATGCTAGGAGTTGCTATATTTTCCTCTACCTTAGAGTTAGAGTTACTTACCTTTCGTGCCTACTCCTCCTTACTTGATGATAATGATGGAAAAGACATTTTACCTCTCTCTTCCTCTTGTACTACTTCCTTTCCACTCCTTAGAGTGATTGCCTTGGCTTTCTCTTTTATGTTCCAACCAATAATCGATGGAAAAGGCCTAACTTGTCTTATGGACAATGAATTTTCCAATTGCCTGATTTGTGTTTCCAAGTTCCTCATAGAGGCATCTTGGTTTCTATTCCATTGCTCTTAAGACTTCTATCTTGTTTCTTTCCCTGACATAAATTGTTGCTGATTATTCATGAAGTTAGCAAACATATCCTCCAAATTTGGCTTCTTTTCTTGAATAGGTGTCCTTGATTGGAAACCCAGTAGATGGTAGGCTTGGTTGACATTTAGATTTTGGCTATGACCTTGGTGTTAATTTGGATTTGGCCTTTGATTTTGGTGGTGGTGGGATGGATATGGTGCTTGGTGATGGGTCGTTACTTGTGGTTGATAAGATTAGTTATGATGGTTAACACTTTGGTTGAAGGGAGCTCTTGCTTGGGGTTGAGATATTGAAGCATGTTGATGTCCATCTCTCCAAGCAAAATTTGGGTGATTTCTTTAACCCGGATTATATGTATTACTGTAAAGATCATTTCTTCTATAATCTCCCAATGCGTTGACATCTACTACAACTCCATTGTCTTATCCACACGATCCACTCTCATATGTCATAGAATCTTGAGAAATAGCAGCCACATTTTGTGTTTTTAATCCACTTAATTCCTTCCTCATTAGCTCTAGTTGTGCTTTTAACATTGCAACTTCATCAACATTGTGCACACCCTAGCTTTTTGGAACTGCTCTTAGTGTAGGCCATTGTGAATCATTTCCTACCATCTCATCTAATAGATGAAAAGCTTATTCTGGTAATTTATTTATTAGTTACCCACCTAATGCTGCATCTAGGAGAGACGGTGTAGGTGGGTTCACTCCTACATAAAAGATGGTCATCAACTATTAAACCACTACTTCATGATAAAAATAGCTTCTCAATAACCTCTTAAACCTTTTTCAAGCCTCGTAAAAAGGCTCTTCATTCATCTGATGAAAGTTCATTATATTATTACGAATGCTAGCTATTTTTACTAGAGGAAATAATCCCATAAAAAATTTCTCTTGTAACTGCTCCCATGTCTAAATAGACTGCCTTGGTAACATATAAAGCCAATCTCTTGCTTTTCCAATCAATGTGAATGAAAATAACTTCAATCGAATTGTATCTGTTGAAACACCTGGGATTTGCATTTTGTCATTGACTTCTAAAAATATGTCAAGATGTTGAGAAGGATCTTCCATGTCTAATTCTGAGAACTAGTTCCTTTGCTCCATTGTAATATATGATGGTTTAAGTTCAAATTATACTCCCATAGGCAACACAATTATCCTCAGATCTTCATTCCATCTAAGAACTGCATAATCCTGTATTGCCCTTTACCTAGCCATTGCCTCTCTTTGCTTACTAGGGATTTCATCTTGTGCCTTTGGCATTTCTTCATCATCGGGAGGAACTTCACCGATAGGATGATCCGAATTCATGTTAGTTTCTCCATTGGCACTCTTTGGTGTAGAGTCCTCTCGATTTCAGGGTCATAGGGTACAAGTTATTCTTGTCTTGGTCTATGCATACACTATGAGACACCTGAAAAGAATCAAAAGAGTGAATTAGGAAAAAGAATAACACATACAATTAAAAATAAGAACTCATAAATATGCCAATCCCCGGCAATGGCACCAAAAACTTAATACGTGTTCAGCAAGTGCATTGAATCATCAAGTAATAAAGTAGGGTATAGTTGGGACCCATAAATATCTTACCCAAGGTATTAAGAATGCAAGCAGTGAAAATTAATTGTATACCAAAGAATTCTTAAATTTTTGTGTGTGTATAACCTATCAAATAAATGGTATTTAAAAAGAATAATAATGAAATTAATTTTGTAGTAATTTTCTATGGGATAAACAAGTATAAAATTCAATGAAATAATAGAGTTGCATGGGTTCACTTATGCTCCCCATATTAAATGTGAACTCAATTAACCTAAAGATACATATAAATGAATTCGGGATAACCTTCTTAACCCAAGCGTCCCATTCTGGAGCAAGCTACTCTAATTACAAAGCATCCCATTCTGGAGCAGGCCTTATAATTAGCCTAAGCACTGGTATAAAATCCTAATCCCAGGTTGTTTTCCCATTCGAGAGCCAAACAACCCAAAACTCATTTATTTCACTCTATAATATAATCCTAAAGTCACAAAATCCTACATATTAGGAGTCCCATTCCGGAGCAATCTAAATCCATAGTAATCATGATTAAAGAAAAAAAGATAAATGCATTAATAGTAATTAACTACCCAAACATGAAATCCAACAATAATAAGTGATAGCTCATTCATCAAAACTAGAAATCATCTCAAGATAATAAAAACTAATGAAAAAATAAATGAATCAATAGTGAAATAAACCATTAATCTATAATAATATTTAAATATTATTCAAGATTCACATTAGATAGGGGATTCAAAGATCCCACACACAACTATGGACTACTCACTAGCCATTACAAAAATAATGAGAGAGAGATGAAATAATAAACTCAAAATTTTTGTGGAAGAAGAACACACAGCTAAAAGCCAAGCTTCTTCAATCTCTTTCTCTAAATCTTTAGTGTAAATGAGCTTATTAATGTGAAAGAATGAAGATCTAAGCTAAGATCTATGTTTAAACTAAGTATTTTGCTGTAAATATACCAATCTTTAAGTGTAATCTAAGTATATATGTATATAAATGAAAGAAAGAATGAAAGAACAAAAATGAAAAACCTAGATCTAAAGAGGAAGAAGAACTCCTGATCTCTACAGAATAATTTGCTTTATATAGGATAAAAAGGGTCATGGTTAATAAGAAATTCATATTGACTGTGACTTATTAAAATCTCTTTGAATGACTTCTATGGCTCACGATCAACACCATAAATCTGTTGACCATGAGGTAATGCTTAACTAGCTTCTGGACAAGGGTTATGGTCAACACCAAAAATCTATTGGCTGTGACATAGCTCTCTCCTTTGCATTCTAGACTGAAACTTGACTACGTCACGATCAACACCAAAATTTTATTAATCGTGAGGTCCTTCTTTACTCAATTTTATATTGAGGGATTCCTAGCTCACGGTAAACACTTCTTTAAGAGCAATGGCACTAATGATCGTGACACCCCTTGAAATGGTGCGTTTTGGTAGAAAAGGTAGGTCATAGACAATAGAAAAACCTGCTGACCATAAGGTACCTGCAAACTTTCCGAATTTCAGCATAAAATTCCATCAAAATCTCTTCAAAACTCATAGAAGCTAAGATTAACTAAATTAAAAAAAAATTATCAAACTAAAGCAAAAAAAAGTAAAAGACACTGAAACTAGACTAAAAAGGGACTAAAAATAGATACTAAATTGGAGTTATCAGTTACCTATTAGGTCCTGAATTCTATTTCTCAACTTTTTGCAATAGTCTGTTAGATGCCTCATGTTCTGATGGTAAGTACAGTACTAATCCTCCTTATGGTTGGGCTTCCTATGGTTCTTAACAAGTTTGGGTGGCAATAGATGTAGCTTACCCTTCATCATCAACCTATCTAACATCAAAGATAATGGATTGCCCAAATTGGAGTAGTGCCTCTAACTATCTTTAGTGGTAAACATGTCTGCCATCTTTCTTATTTTGTTTCCACTACTACTGCTCCAAGCCACTTTGTTTCCACCAAAACCTCCAA
Source organism: Excoecaria agallocha (assembly GCA_037975025.1). Lineage (NCBI taxonomy): Eukaryota > Viridiplantae > Streptophyta > Magnoliopsida > Malpighiales > Euphorbiaceae > Excoecaria > Excoecaria agallocha. The sequence goes on along the minus strand of CM075818.1, from coordinate 9,499,211 downwards.
AATCTTCTAACATTTTTACTACTAGCCATTTTCGCCAGATACTCTCTTTCAACTTTTATAATGATGTCCTTAAGAGACTCTCAGTCCTTAAGTCATTTCATTTTTATCCTATCTCTCAAATACAAGCTTACATTCCTAATAAATAGCCTTATCTGATCAACAATATCGAGCTTTCTCTTCATTTCCATTACTTGATTTCTCCATTGAGTCAGATAATTATGGAATGATTCATCATGCTTTTGCTGAAGCAACTCTAAATCTTTCAATGAGACCTATATCATTTAGGTACAGTCTTACTACTTCATGAATTCCTCAGTAAAATTTTCCCTATTCTCTTTTGTTTACCGATCTAGACCATGATACCAATCTATGGCTAGCCCTATCAAGCTGAGGCAAAAGTACTCTACCTTTTGCTTTTTTATCAGCATAGTTCCCTTCATTACTATTGTGTACTGCTTTATGTGTGCAAAAAGGGTCTGACATGCCATTAAATTTTGGTAGGTCAAGCATTTTAATCCTTTGGGGCAACAGATCCTCCCTATCCAAATCTCTATCCTTCGGGTTTGTCCCTTCACTAGCTAATAAGAGGTAGGCCATCACTTGATCTTTTCCTCCATCTTTTTTAGGGCCACATCCTTAACTCTAGAGCCCTTATTCTTCATTATCACCATAGGCTCATCCTTTTCCTCCTATACTAGTCTTCCTCAAATTGCTCTACTGATGGGACTAGAGGCTCTAGAGCAGCTGTAAAGGGAACGTCCTCAACAATATATGGCTCTATTTAACCCCAAGCAAGCATAGCAGGCTGAGTTCTAAGAGGTGGCATCAAAGAAGCAACCAACCCACTAATCATAGCTAACAATCTATCCCTAAACTCTGCCAGTCTCTTACTCTATACTTAAGAGGTAATACCAGTACTTTGTTATGGTGTATCTACCATCTTTGACTGTGGTAAATAATCTAAACTTTCCCCAAAAATATTACCCAAACTGAATTCTAAACTTGACCCAGAACCTAAATCTAACCCCATTTTTAAGTGCTCCATTAAAGACTCTTGAATGAGATGACCGTCAAGACCCCTAAACAACCTGAGTGAATCTATGATGGCTACAAGAGATAAATCATTAGGGTTATGCATGATGTATGAATGTGTTAGGTAACAATCAAATGCATATACAAGCACAACAATAACCTTCCAACCTTATTACTCCTGTATAGCAAGTCGTACGATCTATTTCCTATGTGGATTTAGCTTATGGGTAAATGAGGAACCCAATGGATGCATATGGTGTATAGCAAAAAATTGGTAGCATAACCTCTCTTATTTAAAGTGCCAATGTATGGGTTTTGGCCATTATGTATTTAAACAATTCAACTAGATTGGGTTGCGCCCATCGGGGCATGATAGCCTTTAATGCGTGACCACTTAATCTAATAAAATCTGTTCAATATATAATGACCCATATAGTAAGCAAAGAATTAAGGTCATACAACCTAAGAAAAGTAGCTATTGTCATTACATAGGCTTGAGCCAGGTGGCAAAACTTTAGGGCTACCTAAGCATGGTCCCTGCCAATAGGTCTAGCTCATTATGAGCATAACAACCCATGGGTCACCATTCAATACAGCAAATGGTACAAGGCTTGGACTATTTTCCTCCTTGACACCTCCCTATATTGAGTGAATATAAGACATGCTTCAGGAATACACCAAGCTAATAAGGGACACCCAACATATTTTAAGTCCTAACATAAATGCAAAAATGCAATTTTGAAAAGAGATAGAAATTTAATCTTAAAAACTCCATTATAATAACTTAACCAAGTTACTTTAAGAGCAAGGTCTCTTAAGTCCCCAATGGAGTTACTACTTTGATTCACGTTGAACTCCCTCAATGGCTCATGGTAAAACTTTAACTTGTTCTCAGAGGCCCGTTTCTAGGGTTCAAGATAAAATGAGGTTCATAAAGTTTACAGAATTGGCCATTTAACAATAAGAAAAGGGATTTGACCTAATTTGCCAAGTCTCGAGCCTCAATAAGGCATGAAACAACATCACAGGGTACCCCTAATTCTATGGTTGATGGTCAACCTATGATGGCATTTAAGTGGGCTTAAGAGGTAGGTATCATAGAGTCGCCACCTAATAGTACATTGGGAAAGTTATTTTAACTTTATAATGCCTAAACCAGAGATGGTTTGCAACATCAATCTTACTTGTACCTTACTTCATTGTTTTTATAATTGAGTTTTTAAGATGAACTATCAATTTACCTTTTCACACATTTTGCAATAAGTAAAATGCACATATCACGCATGTATGTAAAGTAGTAAACAAGTAAATAAAAAGGAAAAAAAATTACATAGAATATGTACAAAATAAAGAAAAATATCAAACACAAAATAAGGTATTTATTGGAGGTGGGAAAATTAGTTCCCTCATGCATATTTTACAAAAAAAGGTGAAGAGTCCTTGTCAATTTAGAAAATGTGGGATGAGTGATCCCTATTTAAATAAAAATAAAGACTTTTCTTTTATTAAGTTAATTTCTGGATGAAAACTTGGACATTGTTCCATTTTATTCAAAAACCTCCAATTAATTAGTAAAAATGATTTGAGTTAATTTTTACTTAGTGTGTGATAATAATCATTTATTATTAACTATTACAACCACAAATAAATCTATTAAAATAATAAAATTAAAAGGAAATAAATAAATAAAAGGAGAGTGCAAAAATGAACCCATTAAGGATAAGTTCTCCAAGGCCTCTAACCTCGAAACATCAGACATGTCAATGCAATAAAATTAATTTGCTTGTAAACACACAAAGAAGAAAATTATTAGTATGTAAAAATAATAAAGTAAAATATATATGCATTTTGAAATAAAAATGAACAAATAGAATATAAAGAATATATGAGGCAGAATTAAAAAATAACATCTAAAAATGTAAATAAGTCATGCAAATAAAATAAAACACAAAATTAGACATAAAACATCAATAGAATGCTAAAATAGACCCATAGATGGCAAAACAAGGAGACAGATGATTAGACAGAAGTTTGAGGGACCGGATGGGATGGGGCACTGAAGATGTCTCGTAACTCAATGTGATCAATAAGTGTCTATTAGGCCAACTTCCTGTCTCTCACACCTAGAATAGATAGTGAAGAGCATCATGTATATAAATAAGAAATAAATTTAAATCTTGTCTAAAAATGCACATCCTACCCTCATACTCATACCAAAACTAATCCTAAGGGCTAAAATACACATATAAACCATGCCAAAACAATTAAGTAACATAAAATACAAAATTTTAATTAAGAAAAATAAACATGCATTAATGGTGAAATTCCTAAAACTCATGCCATCTAACATACTTTAATTAATATTTAGACAATCATAGCATTATAAAAATTACATAGGCATTTAAAACAAACAAGGTGGTATTAAATCATATAATTATGGCATAAAAAAATATTAAATAGAGTAAAATTAAATCAAATTCATATATTCTCATGTCATGATTAAGAATAAGGATTAAACCTAGAATATTACCCTTAAGATTTATTTTATAAAACAAGCAAATTACACTCTAAGTTTCAATTAGTTGATTTACACGATTATAGATAATAAATGTATTTTATGTCAAAAGAAAAGAATGCAAGAGGGCTATGGTTCTCAAGAATATAAATTAATTTTCTACCTCAAGAATGTGGTTGCCTCTCTCTAAGAAAATTCTAATTGATTTTTCCTCTAAAACCTTAGGGTTTTAGAATTTATATCAAGAAAGAATATTAAAATGATTCAAAACCTTAATCCATTAAAATCACTATGAAATTCATCTTGAATCTCCTCTATCCAAATAAAATTTAACCAAGTTTTATGAGTTACTAAAAAACATGCAAAATTGCAGTAAAACTCCCATAGACGGGTGTTTATCAATGACAGATGGCCGACAGTGGAAAATAACTTTTAAAATCCCAAAATTACCTTTCAACCTTGACCTTGACCTAATGACCTATGGCTATGATTCAGTGACAGAGGGGCATCTATCACTGAGCCATAAATAAGTAAAGGATGGCTAAGGCACGCCATCTACTAGGAGATGGCTAGTTGTAAAAATTGCTATAAATGGTCGTCTTCATAGAAATGGATCAAATTTCAAGATTTTAAATCCATTTTCCATCTTTTAGGAAATGCAAACCTTAAAACCCACAAAAGAATTTTATGAATAAGTGAAAATCAATAAGGGAACTCAACATTTGTGCTTTAAATATAAAATACAAATAGTTCTTCCTCATTAGGTAACTCTAACCTAGACTACTTCGGGACACAATGTGATACGCGCTGTTATCAATTCACCCTCCCCCAGAACTAAGGGATGGATCTTTAAAAAAAATGGAGGACGACCTTTTTCTTTGATAATCCGGTCCCATTTTTAAGGTTTGGATAGATTAAGGTTTCCATTCGCAAGTTGATTATTCGCTTTATGATAGGAAAGGGACCTGGCTTGACCCGCCAAGTCTTTAACCTTGAAAACTGTGAAATAGTGTCTTGAAGTGTCCTTACCACATCATTAGCAATATTCTAATAGGAGGCATCTATTAGGCACCACAAGGCTGATGTAAGGAGCTACCACCTAATAGAACATTGGGAAAAGGTGTTCCAACCTCAAAAGGCCAAAACCTAGAGAGACTTCAAAACTTCACTCTTCTTTTTACCTTGCATAGATGTGTCATAATGAATTTTAGATTAATGATGTTATCTTTTTTCTTACATGTAAGATTAGAGCAACTAAATAAATTAAAGGTGCACCCAAAAACATAGGAAAGTGGTAAACATGGCATAGATCAAAGTAATAAAATAGGCATCCATAAATTAGGTGGTTCATTGTGACATTTTTGATGAAGATGTTGACCTTTGTATGTGGATGATGAAGAAGCATTTCAATACGAGACTTAAAGATAGTGACTTACCAGTTCGAGTTTTATTAAGAAACCTCCTCTATTATTTAATTATATACAAAATCTTTTATATTATTAAAAGTTAATTTTAACATGTGAGTTTCTTACTTAAGAAATAGGACTTTCGTATAATTTTATTAACAAAATATCCCAATATTTAAATATAAATGTTTTTAGTGGCATTTTTCTCTTGCAATCAAAAAGTCATTTTGGTAATAAGGAAAGGGAATGTAAACTTACCTATAGTACTTACCCGATTGCGCTCACAAAAGAGGTTATCCATAAATAATAATAATAATAATAATAATAATAATAATAGTAGTAGTAGTAGTAGTAGTAGTAGTAGTAGTAATAATAATAATAATAAATTTGGACGTATGTTGAGAAATGTGCTGGCGTGCACTGAGCGGCATATAGTTGACTCATTTATTTTAAAAATGTTGGAAGGTATATTTTTAAGCCTACATCACGTGATATATGGGTGAGCATCGAGTAATGCATGGATGTACTTGCTGATAAAATGTTAGTTTTACCTTTCTTTTAAAGTAAAGTCATTATCGACAAATAAATCTAAAAAGGATTGCGAAACATGCAAAAAATGGTTTTAAATCAAACAATACAAGAAAAATGATTTTAAAATAGATTAAAGGAATTTTTAAAATGACAGATTAATAATTTCTATCACACAACAAAAAAACCTTCAAGAGTTCATAACCTAGATTTAAGAAAAAACAAATATACGACAAACGTGTTATGAATAAATCAACAAATAAAGTTTATAACATTTAAAATGATGAATGTATAAATTTTATACTATCATAAAATTGAATCGAGGAGAAAGGACTTTTATATTACCTTTAGTGTACTTACTCGATTAGATCATCAAATGTTAGATCCATCGATCTTTTCCATATAAAAGAAGTCATAAAACTGATTAGATAAATGAGCAACTAAGTTCCAAAAAGGGCTTTTGAGTTTTAAAATATTTCCAACAATAAAGCCCTTTTTCTTATAAATTTTTCCAACATCTTTAAAGTAGCTCGACTAAAAATTTATGTAATAAAGGTTGCACGGTCATGCAAAACCTATACACGAATGTGAAAAACCAATTGTCAAATTGCTTCTGAAAAGCTGACCCATTTTTTATTGGCATGGCTGTACAAATAGCTTGTATGGGTATGTAACTTACGTGGTATACTCAACTTGCCTGAAAAGGTAAGATTCTCTGATATGCCTGGCCATGCAAGGGCTTTGTATGGGTGTACAAACCTAAAAATGGCAAACAAGTTGGCAATGGGCCAAATAATGATGATATTCTCTCATTCTACGGGTGTACAATTTCCTTACATAAAAGCTTTTGAAAAATGACTTTGAAGCCATTGATCGAGAATATTTTTTACTATTCAACCCTTTGCTCCCTTCGAGTGCTCGAATTAAGTATAAACACTTCAAAACACTTTTTTAAAAAAAAGGGTTTTAGTATAAAAAGATCTCAAAATCCTTGCTTTACTATCTTTCAAATAGTAGCTTTCCTTATTGTGTAACCCTGACAAAAGCCTCCTCAAGATCTAGTGTCTATAGTTGACCCCAACTTTCGGAAGGCTAGTTCACAAAAGTATCTAGGTGAGCCAAAATTTAGAGTAAGCATGAAATATGCTTACTTGAGGAGATGACCTCTCGGTTGCTTCTTAAGAAGGCTTAATGAGTGATTGGCACTGGCTTGTAGAGCATTCTTTGGCAATTACACTTTGTGGCTATACCTTATTTTAAGGTGATTTAACTTCTATGGCTATACCTTGCTCTAAAGGCTATCCCACTTTATGGTTATACCTTAATTTGAAGGCAATTCTATGTCTGTAGCTATACCTTATTCTGAAGATGATTCTGCTTCTATAGTTATAACTTGATTTGAAGGCGATCCCACTCTATGGCTATACCTTGATTCGAAGACAATTTCACTTCTGTAGCTATACCTTAGTTTAAAGGTGATCCCAATTTATGGTTATACTATAATTTAAAGGAAATTTCATTTCTACATCTATACCTTAGTTTGAAGGCGATCCCACTTTATGGCTATACCTTGATTTAAAGATGATTCCATTTTTATGGCTATACCTTGGTTTGAAGGCTATCCCACTTTGTTGCCATACCTTGATCTACAGGTAATTCCACTTCTATGGTTATACCTTAGTTTGAAGGTGATCCCACTTAGTGGCTATACCTTGTTTCTTTCAAAAATTTCATTTGTGATGTGGTTGCTTAGATTTGGAGTCAATAGCATCGCATTGGTTTGAAGGCAATCCCACTCTGTGGCTATACCTTATTTCTTACAAAAAATTTTTGTGTAATAGGGCCTATAACTATTAGAGGCTCTTCTGTTACTGCTCCCATAAGAGCTTTTTTGGCCAATGAATGAAGGGAAATAGGGTTGAGAGCTTTGCTAGTTGAACAACAAAAATATAAGGGTATTACTCTTTAAGAGGATTTCATTCCTAAAGAGAAGGAGGAACCAGTAGTAATACAAGCTCCAAAAGGAAGGTTATCCAAAATAGAAGATCCAGTCCTTAAAAAAATAGAAGAGAAAATAGAAGCAATGGCTCGAGTCTTATTATTTGGAAAGTGAGTCAGTTCAGAGGATAGAGATTTGGAGAGTGAGGATATGTTCTTCCCTAACGATTTAAAATGCCTGACTTACCAAGTTCAATAGTACCTTTGACCCATTTGTTCACATCAAGCAATACACCCTAGTCATGAAGGGCACTATTCTCATTGAGAGGCAAAAGGTTGAGTATTTCAGCCTTGGTCTTATAGGCCCCACCATCGACTGGTATCATGGTCTGGATTCGCATACCAAAGAAGACCAAGACATGCTAATAGAATAATTTCTAAGATAGTATGACTGTAGTAAATGAATTGAGGTTACTCTAAAGGATATTGAGCTGCTACAATATAAGCAAAATGAGTCTTTTAATAAGTATCTAACGAGGTGGAGAAATAGAGTGATGCAGGTGAAGAGAAAGCCTAATACTAGTGATCAAATTAAGCTTTTTTATAAGGAATGCCAGTTTCTATTTAAGGGAGGGCTTAAAGATAAAAGGGTAGAAGGATTGGGAATCTTTGAAAGACATCACTACTGAAGCCCAGGGTGAATACCTGGCTAAGAAAGCAAGTTATGTAGGTAGCACTGGTTTTGGTTCCAAGCATTGATGTTATGAAACTACAACGGGTAAAGCTATTGGTACAGGTGCAACAAGAAAAATAGCTTAGGTATCTACTACTGAGGGCACTCAAAGGTGTTATTCAAACCGGGGCAGATCCTTGTCTTTAGTGCTTGATAGATTGGTGAAGGAAGGGAAGTTACAGCTTCTGCTAGCTAAACCTTATAGGAGTCAAGGTCAGCCTAATCATCGGCCTAATAATACTGTGCATATCGTCAGCATACTAGCCATTTGATAGATTATTATTGAACACTAAGGGATAGGATCTAAGATCTCATCGATAGTAAGTAAGTCATTGATCCATATAAAAGAGAAAAGAAAAAGGCAGGTTATGATGTGGTTTCACCACTTGTATCAATGATTAGCTTAGGACTCCCAGAATAACATATTCTATGTGATTTGTATTGTAATGAGTATCTAGCCATTACTCGCCATGAACGGGTAGATGTAGAAGAAAAAATATGAGTTGAGAGTATACATAGTCAACTGTTAGGAGTCACCCAGTGAACATGAAGATTTTGTTGGCCCTCTAGTTTAATGGGACTCTGAGAATGAGCAAGAAGTGCTAAAAGCAAAGTTGATCACCTAAAGTAGTAGGGTAGTGCCGGAGGTTGAGAGACATGTAGATTCTTAGTCGCTGCCTATAGAGAGGGAGCAAGAAGAGAATTAAATCCTCAAGTAGTTAAAGAAGACTTCTGCTCAGATCTCAATGTGGAATTTCCTTAGGCAATCGCATTCCCATAGACAAAAAGTAGTGGAGGCTTTGTGCGAGTCCAGCGTGGCCACAACTATTTTGCCTTTAGAGCTATTAGAGTTGGTTAGAGGAAGTGTTAAAGAGAACATTGTGTATACCAATAGAGATATGCCCATTGAAGGCTAGGAACATAATTGTCCCTTATACATAATGGCCCAAGTTAAAGGGAAGTATACTACCTGTGTGATGGTAGATAACGGATTTGCAATCAATGTATGCCTGTTGGTGGCCCTTCTAACTTTTGGGTTGAATGAGTCCATGTTGAATACGTCTAATTAGTGGTTACAAGTTATGACAATTCTCATAAGTAAGTGGTGGGCACTTTCAAAGCTAATATAAAAACTAGAATAATATGCACTAAGATAGAATTCGTGGTGTTGCCAATACTTATTAACATCTCTATATTGTTAGGAAGGCCCTAGTTCCACAAGTTAGAGAGAGTTTCGTCCACTCTTTATTAGATGATCAAAATTCCCCATGAAGATGAAGTAGTCAGTATAAGAGCTGTCAGAGAAAATATGGTGTCGATGTTAGGAATAGCAAATTAGCCTTTCAACAGATTTTATATAGCTATTGTCAGTGCTGATGAAGGAGGTGAGCAGGATGCTACCCCTTAAGTGGTGAACATGATGAAGAAAATAAACTTTCTGCTAGGAGTTGGTTTTGGGTAAAGATTCCTAGGGTCCTTCTAAGGTTATGACTACTACAGGACAAACTAACAAGAGGACATTGGATTATAAAAAATTCGATGATAAGAATAAGGGGCTACTAAAACTGGAAAGTATACTGCATATCCTTGATAGTTTTGTTCTTGCATTTGCCCCACTGAATAGGACCTTGTTGAGGCACCAATCTGACAATCTTAGAGGGAAGGATTCCTAAGACATGGCTCGTGTCTTTTGGGTAATCTAGTACATAACTTGGAACATAGGATAACATTCAAAGAATGAAGTTCACACCGACAATTCTAATGAGTTATTCAGATAAGGGACATACCTCCTGATGGGTAAACCTGAAGACATGGAATCTGGGGTCCCAATATCAATTAACTACTAGCAAAAGACTCATGACAGGTCAAACTCTTCTAAAAAACCTCAAGCTAGAATATAGAATTGAGGCTTGGTTTTCCTAGGTTCTGGGGCCATCAAACAGCCTATGCACCTTAGAGAGGAAAGAGTGGCCATGTGAACTGACATAATCTATACAAATGGGAAAAATGTACATAATAAATAATAAAGGTTTATATATCAAACAAAATGTATAAATAGAGGTTGTATAGTAAAATGTATAGGTGTTAGAGAGTATGCCCTAGAGCCCATGTAATAGGAATGTTTTTCATATGTATAAAATTTATATTCTTAATAAAAGGCATCATTTATTTATTAATTCTATGTTTAAATACACGAGTTTGTAAATCTTAAATTAATAAATGAAGTCCTAGATATTATAAACACAGTGCAAAGGCAATCATGAAGGTGTTCATGATGTGAGATGTCTATTGCATTCAAATGTGTTAATATCTAAATATCCCTAGTCATAGAATTAACAAGATAGGACATTGTTAATTCAGACAGACTAGCACATGTTATGCTTCTTGAATGGTTCAAGCAGTGGTTCTCATAACTGTGATTATGGAAGATAATCAAAGCTAACATGTGGATGCTTGTTAGAAGAAAAAGTTCATTGGAGACCTGCAAAGAGAATCCTCACATGGATATTAAATCTATGTCAGTGAGGAATCTCTTCATAGCGGTTGTGCAAGTATCCTTAGACTTGAGATCACCAAAGTTATCTTAAGTAGCAAGTGGTATACTTTGGCTCCATAACTGATTACTTCCAACTGGAAGTGAATGGGTATATCATGACCTACTTGAAGATAGTTGAGTGATTGACAAAGGATTCACCATCCCAGATTTAATAAGGGAAGTTATCTCGCATGATTCTATAATTACCTTGTTCAGAGAATCTCTGGCTAGAGGAAAATGCCAAGATGGATAGAGATCCATAGAGGGCATTTTGGGAACAATGGTTAAATTAATAGAACATATATAATTATATTTATATGAGTTGACAGAAATCCATACTCAAAATCTAATTGAGATAAGAGTGGTGAAAGGAGTAATTGCAAGGTAACTATTTCTATGAAAGGGTAAAGTCAAATCACATGACTTTCCTAACATTTGGGTAGTCATGATGCCTAGCTAGAGGCCAATCATGACTTGTATAATTATGTATCAAAAATATCAATGGGGATTGATAAAATGATTTGAAAGAGTTTAAATCATGTGAGTTTTGGATAGAACTCACAATTACATATTATACTGCCAACATAGACAGGAACCCAATAGGTCACACACATATAGAGAAAAGGATAAAATGGTAAAATGACAAGGATAATAATATTTGATATTATTATGAGGGTAGAAAAGTGAATAAGATAATAATTAATTAAAGAGTTTAATTAATTATGATCAAGTAAAATTATCCGCGGAACTATGGAGAAATATTCTATAAATTGGACCTAATTGAAATAATGTATTTCATGATTAATTATTATTGTCTTATAAGTGTTATAAGACTAATATAATAATTAATAAGTCCATTGGAGAAGTTATAAAGGGGCCAAAAGAATGGAGCTGGTGTGGAAGCCCTTTTGTAGAGGGCCACATGCCAACTCCATACAGAAGGCCTTAATGGCCTATTTCTTGGACCAAATTAAATTATATATGTTACATAAGTGTTATGGAACCTACATATTTAATTTGGTTGGATTTGAAATCCATTTGGGTATTTAAATCCAATTAGTTGCACAAAGGGCCTAATTTTTGGGTTTTGTGCATAGTCTTTTATGAAAAGGTTTAATTTGGATTTAATTAATCCCAAATGATTATAATTAATTCCAAAGGCCCAATTAATAATTCTCCAGCAATTTTAAAGAGCCCAATCTCAATAGAAGTTGGAATTTTAACCTGACTATAAAAGTCTAACTAATAAGGAATTAGGGTTAAGTGATTAAACACACAAGAAAGTCTTTTATTCTAACTCTCTCTCCCTTTTGCACCAACTCCTAAGCTAGCTCTTGGGAATTTCGGCCAGCCCTAGTTACACACCAATTAGCTGGTTCAATTTATCCTTCTCTAGTGTGGATTACTCGTTGGAGGTGTTCAATTTTGGACACTGTGGTTTACGACAACCCGGTGCGAAGTAAAATCAACTATTCAACAAAAATCAAAGGTGATTTTTCTTATTCTCATATAGTTATATTGTATATTCATGGAAAGATCAGTAATATTGGTTAAAAAAATTTTAAATTTCGCTTATGAATGAGATGCATGTAACCGATAAATTCCAACATGGTATCAGAGCCTCGGTTTTGCCATGGATATACAATTTTATATTTTTCTACAAAATAAGTTTTGTTTTATTTTGAGTTATTTATTTCATGAACTTTAAAATATCAAATTTAATTGTTCATGAATGAGAAATATTTATTTTTGGTTGTATGTGTGATCAAATAAATTTGACGGAAACAAAAATGGAACTTTTGAAGAAAAGTAACTAGGGTTTTGCGTGAAACCCATTAGGGTTTTACGTGAAACCCATGTAATTTTAAGGGGCTGTTCTAATTTAATTTCTTATGGGTCCTTTAAAACTTCATTTAGATGATATTATATGTGTTTAATATATGATATTAAGCCGTAGGATCGAACAAAATTAAAATCGAACAAGTTTTGTATGAAAACTAGTTTAGTCGAAAAGTTTTATAAATTGGTATTCTTCATGTGTTCTTGTTTAGAACAACTTTTAATCTTCTAAATCTGATATATATGATATATTAAAGTATTTTTAATTAATTGGATTAATTAAAATGGGCCTTAAATTAATTTGATTAATTTTAATTCATTAAAACCACTTAATGGGCTTAATTATGTTTACGGACTTGGTTTAAATTAGTAAATGACTTGGTGGGCCCAAGGAACTGATTTAAATTAAATATTATAAGCAATAATTAAGTTTATTAATGGGTTTTAAGGGCTGGAGTGGGCTTGGCTCATTCCAAATGGTCCAAAAGACACAAAACTAGTTTGTGTGTGAACACATTTAGGGTTTTCTTTTGTGGGTTTCGACCTACACTTGATTATAAGCCCAAAATTGATTCTTTTAATTATTTAATATGATTAATTAATTAAATAATCAATTTATAATTAATTAATAATCAATTGGATTGATTATTAAGGCAAAAACACATGCATGCAAAAAGGTTTCCTAAAATGAAAGTTTCCAAAATGGAAAAAGTTTCCTAATTTGATCACATCATTAAAATAACTCAAAATATAGTTTCAAAGGTTGAAAAAAAGTTAGTAATCCATTTCTTTATGCATTAGAAAGGCATATAAAGGTGTATGATTGGCATGATGGATAGTTATGGACAAAGCCCAATGTGATTGAGCATTATGCATGTTTTGGCCCAATAAGGACTTTCATATCCCAACCTCTTGTTTTTGGTTTGTATTTCATTTCAAATTGTAATATGTAATTAGATTACTTAGATTAGAATTAGAAATAGAGATGGAGACCATTTTCAAGGAGCAAGATAGGCCGGATGGAGATCCAACAAGCTTGAAGATAATGTAATTATTTTTCTTGTTTGAATCATCCATATTACCTAGGTGTAACCTTTTGATTTTCCTCTTGGCTCGGGGAAATCAATGTAGTAAAGTCCATAACTATGCCATATCTGTAAGCTTATATTTATGTGATAAATATAGGATGCATACCAATGTATGCCAACCATGTATGATGAGACTTAATTAACTAAAACCCTTAAAACAAATACTAAGGTATATAAGCCTTCCATTAATTTGAGGAGAACCAGAGTTCTTTATAGTATGGGTTGTTGACCACAGTCAAGCTCACATTATATCGAAAATGTTTAAATCTAATTAAATGGGTCATCTTAGCTAGCCCATTAGCTTGTTGACCACAGTCAAGGCTAATGGTTCTAGAGGCAAGATTAGGGAATGCATATATGATATGCATGCATCAAGAGTTGATAACCTAATGATCCAATAGTTGTGTAGAGACACAATTGGTATAGAGATACCTACCTTTCAAGGGTATGGAGTTTGGCTTGTTGACCACAGTCAAGGTCAAATTACATATCAAGGATTGGATATTGGCCCACTAAGAAAACCATCGGGTTTTCTCGGATTTTATAGTGAGGGCTATTAATTCGCAATAAAATAGTGGGAGTAAATGGATTAATTAAAGACGTTATTAATGCATACATTTATATGAACATACTCTCATATCTTTTCTTTTTCACATCTAGGTCATCATCATGAGCACATCAAACATTAATATACGATCAATCTTGGATAACAAGCTGGTTGGCAGCAACTATTCTGATTGGATCAGGCAAGTGAGAATTGTTCTTAGAGCTGAAAAGATCCACTATATCTTGGACAAAGATCCACCACCACTTCTATCGGATGATGTCGTTGATGAGATCAAAGGCAATTATCGAAAATACATGGAGGATAGTGAAGCAGCAGCATGTCTGATGCTGGGTGCTATGTCCTCGATGCTTCAGAAGCAACATGAGATGATGGATGCTAGAACCATCATTCTGTATCTAGAGGAGCTATATTCTTCTCAGGCTAGAACTAAGCAATATGAGATTGCTCGAGCTCTATTTAGCTGCAAAATGGTGGAAGGCACTTCAGCTGCTACTCATGCATTGAAGATGTATGCGTATATTGAGCATTTGAGTAGACTTGGCTATGTTATGGATAATGATCTATACATAGATTTAATCTTGCACTCGTTGGCTCCAAGTTATGTACCTTTCATGCTTAACTTTAACATTAACAAGATCCAAGTATCCATTCCTGAGTTAATCAATATGCTGAAGGCAGCTGATGGATCATTTAAGAAGGATCCAAAACGTGTCATGGTTGTCACTTCTGCTAAAGGCAAGAAGCAAAAGAAGAAGAAGAAGATAACCAAGGCGCAGCCAAAAAATGGTGGGATATCCAAGAAGAAGGTTGCCAAGAAAGAGAATTCTAAAGGAACTTGCTTCTATTGTGGAAAGGATGGTCATTGGAAGCATAACTACAAGGCCTATCTAGATTCTCTCAAGGAGAAGAAGCAAGCTGATCCTTCTACTTCAGGTATTCATATGATTGAAATTAATACTTATTCTATTGTTTCAAAACAATCTTGGGTATTAGATACCGAATGTGGTGTAAGTGTAAGCCCTAGCCCCAATGCATTGTAACGAAACACTTGAAATTAATAAAATGAGGCATTTGTTTTATCTATTGTATTCATGTGCATATCAATTGATAGAACTATCGAAGAATGTTGTTTCAGTTTAAGTTATCATGTGTGAGGCACATGGTTGTAAGACCTTGAAACAAATGAGACTTCATTCTAAATATCCCTAGTCAGTCATTATTATGGGAATAACAAATGAATTAAGACTAGTATGCTCTCTCTGATAAGTTGAGTTCTGTCTTACGGATCATAAGGACAAGAGTGTCAATCAGAGATCATAGATACATGTTTAGAACACGGTATCTGGATTAGATCCACTCATGAGAACACTACATGGTACAAGTCATAAGTGTTTCTCATATGCAAGTTTTGTATCGGAGTTCTTAGACCTGAAATCTCTATGAAACTCTTTATGAATTACTGTGTACTTTGACATACACCTAACGTGCTCGTAACAGAGTGACAAGTACGGGTATGATTGGGTATGCATTGATTCATGTTAGAGAGCATGAGAGAAGTGAAGGGATTACCCCTCTCGATATGAGAGAAAATATCATCGGCCACTTGATCAGTGAACTGAGAAGTGTATGGCCATACCGAGATGAAATAATGAGTAATCATTATTTATCTGAGAGTTCAGTGTCACTGGAATATCAAGAAAGGAATTAATATATATAAGGATGACTGGTTCCATGCCTTATATTAATTCTGATATTTATAGGTAAGGGACTATGCAAAATTGCATTAGGTCACTAAATGCCATATGCATTTTCATTTAATTTGGAATGCTATAATATCTTGCTAGAGAATATATATAGCCTTTGAATTAATTTATTAATTCATTGCCAACATTAAATGGACCTATAGGATCGCACACAAAGCATTGGGCTTAAAATATTTAAATTGTGTATTGGGAATTAATTTGGACTTTTATTTAAAGTCAAATTAATGCATAAAATGGGTAAACAGATTTTTGCCTAAAACAGCTAGCTGTTTTAGGCAAATCTGTAAAAACAGTTTTTTTGCCTAAAACAGCTAGCTGTTTTAGGCAAAACTGTCAAGGTGCGATTTTGCCTAAAACAGCTGTTAAGCCACGATTTTGCTGTTTTAGGCAAATCTGTGAAACGAGTTTTTTGCCTAAAACAGCTAGCTGTTTTAGGCAAATATATTGAACTGTCTTTTTGCCTAAAACAGCAAGCTGTTTTAGGCAAATCTGTTAACAGTTGATCACGAGAGAAATTTGTTGGCATGTGCTAGGTTTAATTTCAATTGATTAATTATCTATGTATAATTAAGTTAATTGAGTATTAAATCCTAATTTGTATTTAATCAAAATATAATACTTGAGAGGGAATTAAAGTAGCCAAAATTCAAACTAAAATACTAGTTGAATTCGGCAACTTATCACCTTAAATAAGTAAGTTTGTTTTGATTAAATGACTAATGCCATTTGAATTTAAATTCTAATAGAATTTAAATTAAGATATATCTCTTAATTAGGAAGTGATGGAGGCTGAAATTAACACTTAATTTTTGGCACTCACACTTGACCTAAATTAAGTGATATATATTAATGAATTAAATGAATAAAAGTGGATGCCGTTTTGCTATTTTTCTCTCTTGGCCGAAATACTCAAGGGGAAAGAAATCTTTCTTGTTCTCTTGTGTTCTCGGGCTGAAACAGTAACCTAAAGGAAGAACAAGATCAGATCTTGTGGCTTCAAATCATTCCCATTGCCGAATACACAATCATAGAGCTAGCACTCTTGATTTTAAGCCATCTTTGCAAGTATGTGTGTGAGAATAGAGGGAGTGGCGTAAAGGCTGTTCCTTGGCATTGGTGGTGAAGATCTAAGGTGGACATATCCTTCTTGGTTGCTGGTCATCATCAAAATCAAGTTTTAAAGGCATCTAAAGTTGTAAGTTTAAAACTCTAAAATTGCATGTTTCGATTCTTGTCATGGAATTGTATGGCATGTATGATAAAAATTTTTGTTTTTCCGCTGTGCTATCATCACATTCATACCATGTCATATTCCATCATGTGGATCTCACTTATGTAATGATCTACAGGGGCTTAGAAGCTTTAGAAGAGTTGGAAAGGCAGAGATATGTTTGCAGTCAGCTACTGGACAGAACATCTCTACAACAGTTGTGGGGACTTACTATTTTCCTCTTCCTAGTGGATTAGTACTGCAATTAAATAATTGTTATTATATTCCAGCTTTGTCCAAAAGTATTATTTCTTTCAGTTGTTCGATGAACGATTATGATATTTCTTTAAAGGACAAATGTTGTTACATTTTTAAGAATAATATGTTTTATGCAAAAGCTATCATTGAGAATGTTATATTTGTTCTTGATTTAATTAAAGAAGTACATATGTGGATACCAAGAGAATGAAACATGATAATCTAAATACCTTATACTTATGGCATTGTTGTTTAGTCCATATAAATGAAAAATTCATGACCAAATTGCACAAGTCAGGTGATTTGGGATCATTTGATTATGAATCATTTGATACATGTGAATCTTGTTTATTGGGAAAAATGACAAAAGTTCCCTTTATTGGTAAAGGAGAACGAGCTAAAATTGTTTTGGACTTAATACATTCATATGTATGTGGTCCAATGACTACACATGCCAGAGAAGATTACTCCTACTTCATTACTTTCATAGATGATTATTCCAGGTTTGGATATATCTATCTAATGAAATATAAATCAGAAGAATTTGAAACGTTCAAAGAATTCAGAAATGAAGTAGAGAAATAACTTGGAAAAAGTATTAAAACACTTAGATCAGATCAAGGTGGAGAATACTTAAGCCAAGAGTTTCAGGATTATCTTAGAGATAATGGGATTTTATCTCAATGGACTCCACCATATACACCACAACACAATGGTGTATCTGAAAGAAGAAATCGAACACTATTAGATATGGTTTGATCAATGATGAGCCGAGCGGACTTACCTAAGTCCTTTTGGGGATATGCACTAGAAACTACTGTTTATGTGTTAAACAAAGTTCCTAGTAAATCGGTTGATGTTACTCCATATGAGATGTGGAATAACAAGAAACCCACGCTTTCTCATATGAAAGTATGGGGTTGTCCTGCTTTTGTGAAGAGGACAATGTCAGACAAACTGGATGTTAAATCTGACAAATGTTTATTTATGGGATATCCAAAAGAAACATTTGGCTATTATTTCTATCATCTCTTAGAACAAAAGGTGTTTGTTTCAAGGCATGTTGTCTTCTTGGAAAGAGAATTTCTCCTACAAGAGGACAGTGGGAGTAAAATTGAACTTGGTGAAGTTCAAGACCCAAAAATAAAAGATGATCAACCGATTGAACTTGAAACTAAATTTCATAATGATGAGATTGCAGTTGAACCTGATTATACACAAAATCCTAGAAGATCTACTAGGATGCATTCTATCCTTGTGAGATATGGATTTCACATTGATTCGGATAAAGGCATAACTGTAGTAGAGGACAATTAGCCTATAAGCTATCAAGAAGTTTTGAACAGTTCAGAACGTGATTTATGGCTTAAGGCTATGCAATCTAAAATGGACTCCATATATGATAATAAAGTATGGACTTTAACTCAACCACCTGAAGGTATAAAACCCATAGGGTGCAAATGGGTCTTCAAAAAGAAGACTGACATGGAAGGTAAAATAGTTACCTATAAAGCTCCCTTAGTAGTAAAAGGTTATTGTCAAAAAGAAGGTATTGACTATGATGAAACTTTTTCTCCTGTAGCGATGCTTAAGTTTATAAGAATACTTTTAGCCATTGCAGCTCAATATGATTATGAGATTTGGCAAATGGATGTGAAGACAACTTTCCTTAATAGAAATCTTACTGAGGATGTGTATATGACACAACCAGAAGGGTTCACATCAGGAAATGGTGAAAAGGTATACAAACTTCAAAGATCCATTTATGGATTGAAGTAAGCCTCTAGAAGCTGGAACATACGATTCAATGAGACAATCAAAGAGTTTGGTTTCACACAGAATGAAGATGAACCTTGTGTGTATAAAAGGGTCAGTGGGAGTGCAATTGTCTTCCTAGTTCTATATGTGGATGACATATTGATCATGGGAAATGACATTTCTCTTCTCCAATCTGTTAAAATATGGTTATCCAAGCAATTCTCCATGAAAGACCTTGGAGAAGCATAATATATTTTGGGAATAAGGATCTATAGAGATAGATCCAATAGGTTGCTAGGTCTTTCTCTGAGTACATATATAGATAAAGTATGGAAGAGGTTTAATATGGATCTCTCTAAGAAAGGGTTTATACCCATGGTGCATGGGAAATACCTTTCTAAGTCTATATGTCCGCAGACACTAGAGGATAGAGAGAGCATGAATAGAATACTATATGCATCTACAATTGGTTCTATAATGTATGGTATGTTATGTACATGTCCAGATGTAGCATTTGCTTTGAGTGTCACAAGCAGATTCCAATCCAATTTTGGAGAGGAACACTGGGCAGCTGTCAAGAATATCCTTAAGTACTTGAGAAGGATTAAGGATATATTCTTGGTATATGGAGAGGGCAGTTTGAAAGTAAATTGGTATACAGATGCCAGCTTCCAATCTGACAAAGATGATAGTAAATCATAGTCTAGTTATGTGTTCATAATGGGAGAAGGAGCAATTAGTTGGAAAAGTTCCAAACAAGAAATAACTACTGATTCCACGATGAAAGCTGAGTACATTGCTGCTTCAAAAGCAGCCAAAGAAGCAGTCTGGATCAAAAAGTTCATAACTGAACTAGGAGTAGTGCCTAGCATTATTGATTCGATTCCTTTATATTGTGACAACAATGGAGCCATTGCGCAAGCAAATGAACCATGGCCTCATCACCGATCCAAGAATGTTCTCAGACGCTACCATCTCATAAGGGAAAGAGTAGCTAGAAATAATGTGAAAATAGAAAGGGTTCCCATAGATGACAATGTGGTGGATCCCCTCACTAAAGCACTTTCCTAGATTAAGCATGATCACCAAATAAATAGCATAGGTCAGAGAAATATGAGTGATTGGCTCTAGTGCAAGTGGGAGATTGTTAGAGAGTATGCCCTAGAGCCCATGTAATCGGGATGTTTTTAATATGTATAAAATTTATATTCTTAATAAAAGGCATCATTCATTTATTAATGCTATGTTTAAATACATGAGTTTGTAAATCTTAAATTAATAAATGAAGTCCTAGATATTATAAACACAGTGCAAAGGCAATCATGAAGGTGTTCATGATGTGAGATGTCCAGTGCATGCAAATGTGTTAATATCTAAATATCCCTAGTCATATAATTAACAAGATAGGACATTATTAATTTGGACAGACTAGCACATGTTATGCTTCTTGAATGGTTCAAGCAGTGGTTCTCACAACTGTGATTATGGAAGATAATCAAAGCTAACATGTGGATGCTTGTTAGAAGAACAAGTTCATTGGAAACCTGCAAAGAGAATCCTTATATGGATATTAAATCTATGTCAGTGAGGAATCTCTTCATAGCAGTTGTGCAAGTATCCTTAGACTTGAGATCACCAAAGTTATCTTATGTAGCAATGGTATACTTTGACTCCATAACTGATTACTTCTAACTGGGAGTTAACATAGTTAGGAGATTGGGTATATCATGACCTACTTGAAGATAGTTGAGTGATTGACAATGGATTCACCATCCCAGATTTAATAAGGGAAGTTATCTCGCATGATTCTATAATTACCTTGTTCAAAGAATCTCTGGCAAGAGTAAAATGTCAAGATGGATAGAGATCCATGGAAGGCATTTTGGGAACAATGGTTAAATTAATAGAACATACATATTTAGATTTATATGATTTGACAGAAATCCATACTCAAAATCTAATTGAGATAAGAGTGGTGAAAGGAGTAATTGCACGGTAACTGTTTCTATGGAAGGGTATAGTCAAACCACATGACTTTCCTGACATTTGGATAGTCATGATGCCTAGCTAGAGGCCAATCATGACTTGTATAATGATGTATCAAAAATATCAATGGGGATTGATAAAATGATATGAAGGAGTTTAAATCATGTGATTTTTGAATAGAACTCACAATTACATATTATATTGCCAACATAGACAGGAACCCAATAGGTCACACACATATAAAGAAAAGGATAAAATGGTAAAATGACAAGGATAATAATATTTCATATTATTATGACAGTAGATAAGTGAATAAGATAATAATTAATTAAAGAGTTTAATTAATTATGATCAAGTAAAATTGTCCATAGAACTTTTGAGAAATGTTCTGTAAATTAGATCTAATTGAAATAATGTATTTCATGATTAATTATTATTGTCTTATAAGTGTTATAGGACTACTATAAGTGTTATAGGACTAATATAATAATTAATAAGTCCATTGAAGAAGTTATAAAGGGGCCAAAGGAATGGAGCTGGTGTGGAAGCCCTTTTGTAAAGGGCCACACGCCAACTCCATACAGAAGGCCTTAATGGCTTATTTATTGTACCAAATTAATTTATATATGTTACATAAGTGTTATGGAACCTACATATTTAATTTGGTTGGATTTGGAATCCATTTGGGTATTTAAATCCAATTAGTTGCACAAAGGGCCTAGTTTTTGGGTTTTGTGCATAGTCTTTTATGAAAAGGTTTAATTTGGATTTAATTAAACCCAAATGATTATAATTAATTCTAGAGGCCCAATTAATAATTCTCCAGCAATTTTAAAGAGCCCAATCTCATTAGAAGTTGGAATTTTAACCTGACTATAAAAGTCCAACTAATGAGGAATTAGGGTTAAGTGATTAAACACACAAGAAAGTCTTTTATTCTAACTCTCTCTCCCTTTTGCGCCAACTCCTAAGCTAGCTCTTGGGAATTTCAGCAATCCCTAGTTACACACCAATTATTTGGTTTAATTTATCCTTCTCTAGTGTGGATTACTCATTGGAGGTGTTTGATTTTGGACACTGTGGCTTGCGACAACTCGGTGCGAAGTAAAATCAGCTGTTCAACAAAAATCAAAGGTGATTTTTTTTATTCTCATATAGTTATATTGTATATTCATGGCAAGATTAGTAATATTGGTTAAAAAAATTTTAAATTTCGCTTTTGTATGAGATGCATGTAATGGATAAATTCCAACAATAGGCATATGAACTATCAATGATCAAAATAATAAGTGAACCATATATAAAAATAAAAATAATAATAATAAGAAATAATAATATTAATAATAATAGTACAACAATAGCACTGAAAAAAATGTAATGTCATAATAATAAAAAAGAGAAGAAATAAAATATTAATGATAATAATAATAATAACAACAACAACAACAATAACAACAACAATAACAACAACAACAACAACAACAACAACAACAACAACAATAATAATAATAATAATAATAATAATAATAATAA
The DNA here is from genome assembly GCA_037975025.1 of Excoecaria agallocha. Lineage (NCBI taxonomy): Eukaryota > Viridiplantae > Streptophyta > Magnoliopsida > Malpighiales > Euphorbiaceae > Excoecaria > Excoecaria agallocha. Next base: position 9,476,520 of record CM075818.1, on the reverse strand, counting down.
TAATAATAATAATTAATAAGAACAAAGAAAAATGAAGAGAGCACCTACTTGGAAAAGAAGCTTGTTTGATGAGACCTAGCATGCAAGTGACAAAGTTTGAAGGGTATTTATAATCCAAAGCTGAGTCACTCCCTTGTCTTGTTTGAGTCACACCCCTGGGCCTTGAGTCACCTTTAATCCACTTAAGTGATGTATTATGCATGGGACATGCATATTATTAACTTAGCTTGTAAGTTTCTTCGATTTTGCAGGAAATCTCGGTATAGATTCAACACTATACCTCAACCATCGATACGAAACTTCTTCATTCCATCTCAATCAACGTTTATCTTGCACTCAAAATGCAAAGTACAGTAGTTAAATTAGGTATATCTCCTCCATACATAATGTATAAAATTGCAAACCACTCCAACGCATAGCAGATCTTTGTATCTACTAGAATAATACTTTGGTCACACCAAAATTATAAAGTCACCTACTGTGACCGAAATGGTCATGTTGTCATGACTCTCTCCGATCGGATCGGAAAATCATTGACTCTAAAGAGTCATGTACTCCAATGTTTTTATGATTCAGGAAGTGCTCCCATACTATCCTTAATTGATTTTGTACATTCTATGCAAAGGTTGCTTTTCAATTGGTTAATTTTATAATGAATCCTACTCCCTATAGGAATTGCAACTCTGATAAAAAGAGAACGAAATCTTGTATATACATCTGGGAATTTTTTACAAGTTACAAGAAAGAAGACTAAGCCTCTATGTCTACAATCTCTATCGTGGAATCAACCGGCTCAAAATGTGGGCCCTGCAATAGTCTCAATAATCATTTGACCATTTTTTGGCTCATCTGACAAAGAGACAGTGGGTTATGGCTCCATTGGCAAAGGGGCCTCAGGCTCTGCGAGGGGAGGAGGAATGACTTCAGGTTCATTTGGCTAATTGACAGTCGTCTATTGTGTTGAAAAGGTTTCCTCAGCTATTCCTTCAGTCTCTTCAATCGGAGAGGCCTCTTCCTTGTCATCGCTAGAAGAAGGATCAGGAAGAGCCCTCAGGTCCTCCATCCAGTTAAGGTCAGCTTCAGGAAATTGTACCTGGCTGCATAGATTAACCGAGTCAGCAACCTCCCTTACGCCTCACCCATCTTATTAAGGACCTCCTTCCCTTTAGGATCTAGCGTTTTCACCAACTTTTTAGCCCAAGTTGCCTCCTTTTCAGCCAAAATTGTCTCCACAGAATTCTTCTCTACTGAGAGAAGGTCGTGCTTTGATAGAACCTTGTCTTTGCCCACAAGCACCTTGTCTTTGTCAACATTGGCTTTAAGGAAGTCGTTCTTTAGTTGTGAGCATTCGCCCCTCAGCCTGTCCAACTCTTCCTCATATTCTTGCACAAGGCACTGTCAGCAGCAAGGCAAGCCACATCTCCCTTCAAGCGATCCACTTCGCTCTACTGAGACTTAAGGTTTTGAGCCAGTCGGGTTTTCTCCTTCTTTAGCTCTTTTGCCTCCAACTTCAAGAGCATAACTTCTTTCTTCATCACATCGATGGCAGTCTTAGCTTTTTTTCCTTTGCGGAATGGTATCCTCCCACTTCGCTCGGGTATAAGCCGTCATGCTGTGTATACGAAGTCCCCTCTTAATCAGCTGAGAAAAGGAAGTGGACGAACTAGTCAAAATGGATGAAGGAAAAGAAAAAAGTAGAGATAAAAGTGAAAGCCATAAGTGTTACCTCCAGGCTTTGTTGCTGAAATAGCCCCTATTCCCGGGAGAGCAAATTGAGCTCCTTTGTCGCCTTAAAGTCACTCTCCTGAGCAAGACCTTGACAAATGAAGGCTGGTACATCCCTGTTGGTCATGGACCAGTCATCACCAAACCGCCCTTTCAGGATGTCTTCCAAGGGTGGAGCCCGACCCTCTTGAGTTCTCCCTAAAGACCGTCGGCTTAGCTCGTTTCGAGCTACCTCCTTATCCCTTGCGACAATCCGAGCATTGATAGTAGCTATGGTTTTGGCAGCCTTCCTCTTTGCTGCCTCTTCAATCTTCTTAAGCACTGCCTCATCTACCAGTGTGCCTATTTGCTGGGAAGACTGTCAGGTGAAGGGAGACGGTTGTGGCCCTTTCTCATCAGATTCATCCCTTAATTGCCATCGCCTAAGAGGGTGCTATTCCGTCGCGGTTTAAGGTGGAAGTGATGGGGCCGAGATGATTAAGGAAGGATGGGTTGTAGGGACAACCACAGTGGCAGAAGAGGTAGTCGTTGTCGTAATGCTAGGAATACTAGCTGCACTCTTGGAGGCCTGAACCTTGAAAGCAGGCGAAATCTTCCTCTTCTTTGCCCTTTTCTCCTTTTTACCCAAACGATCGGCCTTTCTTTTAGCTTTGGCCCGATCAGCTAGTTGTTTTGCGACCTCCTCTTCTCTTGCCATTTCGTTTACAGCTGCATCGCACAAACAAAACAAAGATAAGTACCTCATTTTAAAATTTGGTACAATAAATGCACATATAATATATGCATCGGCAAACATAGGCATCCTTCTACACACTTCGATATTAACGCTCACGTTCTATATAGTGCCAGCGTTGGAGCCTGTAGGCTTGAACAGAGTTCTCAGAAGGTAATCAGAGTCGTATGGCCGACCGTTCCTCGCCACGGATTCCATCAATTTTTTGATGTCGATTTCATACATGGATCGACTAATAGCATGATCATTCAAAATGGTTGCCCCTTCCGATCAAATTAACGGTACTCTAAAGCCACCAGCCATCCTCACTAAGAAGTACCTCTCCCTGAATTATTTCATGGAAGATAGAACAGCAAAGAGCTTTTGATGCCATCACTTCGACCAAAAATATAAAAAAAAAGTGAGTAAAAAGATCTAGAGTGGGGGCCACCGATTCTATCTTGCATAAAATCTTGAAATAGGCTACCATTCTCCATCCATTCAGAAACAATTGGTTGGGGGCAATTTAATAACCCCTAAGCAATGTTAATTTGAATGCGCCAAAGGGAAGCCTCATTCCCGTAGCCAAACTCCATAAATGGCATATGAACCATTCATTCCTCTCACGGCCAAAAGGCTCCTCTATAATTGCCATGGAAGCAAGGCAGGCCATCGCTGATACCTCTGCTAGAAGGTGGTATGAAGAAGGAATTTCTGCCACCTCCACTTTTATTAATCGCGAAGGTCGAGCGAGCGGCTCGCGATTCTCGTAATCCTCCAAGAAGCTTCTATCTAATTGTTGGCTACTGCTTGAAGCCATTTTTTGCAAAGGAGAAGTAAAAGTGTATATGTGATGAATGAAAAATAAAATCAAAGGCAAGGATTGCTTACTTACTTGGGTAATCTCGCAGACACTTCGAAATTCTCTGAATTTCAAAGTACTTCCCTCAACAAAGAATCTTTTTGGCAAAGGTTTCAAATAGTAAAGTTCACAAAGAGATTTTGGCAGAGTTTCGTTAAGAGTCGCCAAAAAGTGAAGAAAATATGCTTCAATCCTGCCTATTTATAAGTGAAAAGCTTCTAGAATACTCCAAAGCCTCCCCATCGGATAGACACCACGTGTCCTTGACCTATCACTACGGTTACACAAAATGAAGCGTTGTTCTGGAAACACATATGGCAATAAGTGCAAGACAACTGTCTGATGTAAACAGACGCATCTCCTCGAGCGGGCTCCTCCTAAAAATTCAAAAACCTAGCCAAAATAATAGAATAATACCTTGCCCGATCAGACCCATTAGAAGGGGGGATAAGTGATAACTTTGGAAAATACATTCCCAAAGGCCCAATCAGTAAGGCTCAAACAAGGCCCAAGCCAAGTGGCAAAAGGGTAAAGCGTGAGCTAAAAGACATCACAGGAAAGCATGATGTCCGATCGGACTGATGGTTCAACATGTCCTGTCAGTCCACTAACACAAACCAATGCCTATACTCCCCACTTACTTCCTATCACATCGCCACTCAACTACTCTGACTGCCAGTTATCACTCCCCAAGGTACTCAAGTACCCCTATAAAGAACTCCTATAAATAGCTTAAAACACAATGGCTCTAGGTATTGAACATTTGAGACTCTCTCACTCCTTTTAAAGCACTCTCTCTATAAAGCTGCTAACTTAAGCTTCGGAGTGCTAATGCTTGGGTCCGATCGAGCAATCCTTTTTGTAGGTCTAGCTATTCGACCGGCCCTACAACTGCCAGCGCTTCCTCTTACAAGATGAAGACTTTTTAAGCTTTATTAGGAATTAAATTAATAATACTATATGTGTGCCAATAAACAAAAACAATTAATAATAATAATAATAATAATAATAATAATAATAATAATAATAATAATAATAATAATAATAATGGTGTAAATAATCTGACATCATAAAATGATTTAATTGAAATAAAAAATTTAAGATTAATTAATTGGTTTATTGGAGTTTAATTGGGGTTTAATTAGTATTAATTGTATATTTGTTGCAACTCATGATTATCAATGGGTTTTTTTGACCGTTTTGGTTGAGTCACGCCCCAAGGCCGTGACCGCTCCTTTTAACTGATATTGCACTATTTTGCTCATAAGTCATGGTTAGGTAGCCTATGCGCTGTGGTGCCTGGCCTAGAGCTGTGACTCTATAAAAATCGATTTTCTTCTTCTTCTTCTTTCATCTTTTCTTTTCTCCATCTTCTAGAATACAACTCATGATCTCTAAGGGGCTCTTTCTGGCCATTTTTTTCTCATTCTAAACTCTATTTTGTGCACCATTTGTACCATTGAATTCACAATCACATCGCGTACGCATGGATACAACTTTTGTCAAGTTTACTCTCATAAAATTTGTCTTGCCATTTGTGATGCACGCCAGAGCTACGCTCGTTTCTACTACAAAAAAATTCATTTTGTCGATGAATTTTTACCGATGAAATCATGCTTTTTACTTACAAAAAATGACCTTACTGATGGTTTTTTACTACATTTCATCAGTAAAACGCGCATAGGTAGCAATTTACCATCAAAAAATTCTGTTAGTAAATATTACCGATGAATTTTACGGATAAAATTATACAATACATTATATCAGTAATTTAATTAAAAATCTGTCGGATATTTCATTGCGTTAACCATCTATCGACGGATTTTTGCATCAGTAAACCATCGATAATTTTAATGAATATTTTATTAATTTATTTTATTGAAAATAGCAACTAATGTTTTCGTTGGTAATTTTGTCGGAAAATATAATTAACAAAACTATTAAATTTATTTAAAATAGCAACAATAGATTTTTTCGTTGATAATTTATCGATAACATAAATTTTTTCTATTTAATTTTTTTATAATTTTTACAAAAATTATATATTTTCCATCTACTAATTCCAAATTAATTATGATAAATGTAATACAAAAAGTCTAAAATTTAAATTGAACATACATATTAGTTAAGTATTTTAATATATAGCAAAAACAATATATACAACAATGTTTTACAATTGTATAAAAAATTATATATTTTTAACTGCTATGTAAACAATACCAATATCGGTATTGTTCCCAAAATTTTGCAATGCTATAAAAAATTTATCTAAAACAGTCTGTGTAAATTCACAACCACTAATTAAGATGTCCCGTGATTATCCAGAATGGCAGAAGGGTCTAGAGTGGACTGCTGAGCCTTATTTGCTAATTATTAGCATACTTTACACGCTAAAACCAGTAGCAATTTTTTTGTCAATTTATCTATGAGGACATTTGAAAAGCTAGGCATATATGCATTAATTGCCCTTTGCACGATATTTTGTATGGCTTCTGTTGTTGTATGTTATGCCCATAATGGTGGGAGCAAATGAAAAATAATATCTAAACCTAATCTAACATGCCTACTAATTTGCTCCTAAAGTGTGGGTAGCTATAGAAGACCTTTAATTAAAGTAACAATATAAAATTAAATAATATAACAGTTGAAAACAACCTAGAGATAGATAAAATATCATAGCAATTTAAGATCAAATTAAATCATCAAGTAGAGCTTACAATTACAATAGTGTTATTCAGAAGGAAAACATGAAGACAACACCTATTAGTGTAGTTGTACACTACTGAATAGAAAAGAAAAATTCCTAACTGATTAGCACCTAATATAAATAGCACCTAATAAAATGCTAGAAGAATATGACAGCTAATATATGATTGAGTTCATATATATGACCACTTGAACAACTTTTCTTATTTACTATAGATGAAATCTTAGTATTGGACAAACTCTTTTGGGCCTAAAAAGGGATTGAATTTGCTACATTTATTAATGCCATTATCTATCAAGCCATGTTAAATATAAAATTACTGGTAATTATGAATGCCTTGGTTTTCTTGCTATTCTATTCAAACCTCAATGACAAAAACTTTCTCTACTCAACACAAAAAAATTAACACATTTTTAAATATCAAACACCATCTTCCCTTTTCTCAATATTAATTTCATGCCCACTCCATTTTAAAGCTAGATTATTGCATGCTTTAAATTAAAACTTCTAAATTAATAATAAAACAGAAATAGGAAAAGAAAACTGCACTATGGCACTTATTTGCTTTATAACATAGCAAAAAGCCAAGAGGAAGCCTAAAAATGTAATAACAACCGATGTTGAAAAATTAGTTAATCCAAACAAATCCACTACATCACATCTGATTAACAATATAAAAAAACTAAAAGTTAACAATAAAAGAAATTAAGAAAAAATCATGCTTACTTTCATATAGTTGCTAAGAGAAGCATCTCACTATTTAACCCTATATGACTACAATTAAAAAATTTAGGCCCTTAGAACTGTGGAATCTAATGATGAAATACTTAAATAAATTAATCAAGTAATGCAAGATAACTAAGGTCAATTACTAGTCTTTTCAAGCCATCTTTGGAGTTCAAACATATGCACTTATTAGATAGAAAGAATTGAACTGTACTGTTATAATTCTGCCTTCACTATCATGATCTGGTACTCTTAAGTCATAACTGACTGAAAGTGGCTTCAACTATTGCAAGAGTACATTGACTAATGAGCAATTCAGCAGCCAATAATATTACTTTTAGGATGGTAAAAAGTGAATATTAGCCCATCTTAATTATTTTAATCATGTTGACATTTAACATAAAAGAAGCAAAAGACATTAATATCCATACATTTCAATCTGGAGGAGATCACAGCAATAAATTGTCCTAAAAATTCTAATTTGGAGGAGTTATAGTTATATATATATATATATATATATATATATATATATATATATATATATATATATATTTAAATAGTTAGCAAACTCCTTTAAAAATTCTATCCAGAACAAATGTCAAGTCATATTCTATCTTGCCATAACCATTCTCTAAACTCTTAGATGATTGATTTGCTCTAGATCCAATATCTAGCACAACATCAGGATTAAATAACATTAGCACAAGTTTTCATTGAAAAGCCATAGCCTGCATAGGGAAAAATATATTGTTGATAATTAACAAAAAATATAAGCATTCCATTTAAAAAGAGCAAAGTTATATAAGAAAACAAGAAATAAGAAAATAAACCACAAACCCTTCCCTCAAACCTGATGTAACCATCCTAGTATGTCACCATTATGTCTCAATGGATCATGTGCATGAGCCTTTGTTGGTTTTGGCAGTCTATCAAGACCTTCACATGTGAGGGCACTTATAAATTATTTGAACAATGCATTATGCCTCATATTAGCTACATATATGGTGATACAAAGACATATTATGACATGCAACTAAGAAAATGACCTAATATTTGCTCAATATTCAATTAAATTGTATAACTCATTTGACATTCCACCTTACAGTAACATTGATTATACATTATGGGCTAGTTAGAAGTTCTTTCAATAAGACAACACCACTTGGCAAATTTTAAGGAAAAATAGTTATAGTGTCTTGTTAATTTAGGAGAAAAAGCTACTATGTTTCTTATAACTTTCAAAATTATACAAGTCAAATGGCTAAACAATAAGTCACATAGCACATGTCAATTACTAAAGCTAAAAAAGAAAAAATTAATGAAGTTCACAAAATGATAAAATTATATAGAAAAGTAGGTCATTTTCACATTTTAAGTAAAATGAAACATAAAGATGAAGATTCAAAGGAAAAAAATTCATTTTGGTATTACAGTTGACATTTAAGAGTTGAATATGCTTTAAGGGAAAGCAATTTGTTAGATACTAGTACATAACTATACACAAAATAGAACTTTTTGTATTTACTTTCTGTATTAAGTAATTGACAAAACTCACCTGATTTAGCAATTCTATTTTAATAGTTAAAAGTATCTTAACACTTAAATAATAATAATAATAATAATAATAATAATAATAATAATAATAATAATAATATAACTATCATTTGATAGGTCTAGAGAGCAAACAAAGTGGCTAATAGCTTAAGCTAATTTCTAATTTAGGTAAAGAATTAAGCTTTTGATACATTAGATTTGCTGCCTGTTGGGTTCGCTCTAATTATTCTACCAAATTAGCTTTGTTTGCTTAGTTTAATAACAATAATGTCTATTATAGGAAAATAAATAATGGAAAATAGTATATACACATATGATTGCTAAGCTATATATTATATGTAGCAAAAAGTTCTTTTTAAATATTTTTTTACTGAAGATATTTCATTTAACAGTCCAAAACTACAGATTTGTGGTTTGACATTTTACAAAAGAATGAAAAAGAGAGACACGTATTATTCATATGATTATTATAAAATTCATTACAATACTTCTCTTGTAAGGACCTAATATTAACCCTAGGAGGATTCATGGGAATTAATATGACATTAAGGTTTAATGAGGATTAATTAATTAAAGTATTATAAGTTTAGACATTGTTAATTGTTGTTTTAAGTAATAGAGGATAAAATAGTTATTTTACCATGTGTATTATTAGAACAAAAATATAGTTAAGTGGTCAATTGAGACATAAGGGTAATTTTATTAGTTAATTATAATAAAATAAAGGATGTTGAGGTGTAATTAAAAGAAAGTAAGTAAGAATGGGGTAAAAATTAAAAGAAAAAAACAAAGAGGGATAGCTTTTTAACATGCAAAAAGAAAAGGGAGTGAAATGAATTTTTACCATCTTACTTTATTTTAAAGAATTTGCATGAAGGAGAGAGAAGACTTATTTTCTTGGCTCTTGAGGTAAGGGG